>JAQFVV010012462.1:1067967-1397967 GCA_028023455.1 Epiperipatus broadwayi
TGACCTTGCTACAATCATGACTTTGAATTTTAGTTATCAATTTGTTAAATAATTTCCTATTTTCCCATGCACATAAACTTATTTACTTGCTGCGCTAAGGGATTTATTTATCAGTACCTTTATATTTACGACTCTCCTACCACAAAAAAAAAACATACGCGCAATAAAATTAATATCAAGAGCAATATACACATTAAATCACCAATCAATCATAAAAAAAAATCATGAAATCTCAATAAATCTGAATTAATATCCAAATGGATATTTGTCAGTTAGAATGGGGTAGACATGTTAGTTTTTTTTTTTTTTTATATGCAGTATATATATTTAATGTTTTTTTTTTTTTTTTTTGGGGGAGGGACAGATCCTTTTTTTTTTTTTTTTTATAGCTAATAAATTTTTAAGTAGGATCTGGGGGTTGTTTAATACTTGGCTCGTGACTACTAAAGCCAAACCAATATCCCAACATGTCATCATCATCCTCGGATTCAGATGTCTCATTACATTCGCTCGTTGGTCTTAACAGAGGCTGACTTGGGTGCATTTTTAAGCTTCTGGCAAATTCACTCCCTTCGTATGGGATCTCGTTATTTAATTCCCAATCATCTTCCTCTAATTTCGAACCCCTTTTTGACTTCGAGTCCCGACAAACTGACTCACTATGTGTAATCTTATCTTCCTTAACTGCTGGTTTTTTTTCTATATTTGATATAACGATATTCCCATTTTTTTTGACTTGTTTCGCCCAGATCATCTAAATAACTTTCTTTATTCACTCCCTTATCGTTTAACGCGACTGGTGCAAAATGTACAGATTTTTTTTGCTTCTTACTTTCTTTCTCTGACTCACTACATGCTTCTCCACAGTTTGTACTTTGGGCTTGTCTCTTTTTAAAACTAATTTTTTCTTGGTAGACACACATTATACCTTTCTCATAATCGAGATGGCACTGATACATATTTAAAAAGTCATTTCCTATTACCAGATCATGTATTAATTTCGCCATGATCAAAAATGTATGGCCAAGAGTCGTTTTACCCCACACTAGTTCTAACCATACTTGTTTTCTTTCCGTTTTAGTTTTCCTACCGTCAGCTAGTGTTATAATCATTTCTTTTACTGGCAATGTTGGTACCCCAAACGTTTGCTCTTCCACCTCTGCTAGCCATCTTTTTGACACGAACGACAATTGGCTCCCAGTATCCAGCAATGCATCTCCCTTTCCTGTATCAATAGTGATCTGTTTCTGTCCCTCTTCGTATTCTTCAATTTTTAGGCAGATATCTTGCCCCATTTTAGAGACTTTCTCCTCCATAACCATTTCCTGATGCTCGGTCTGCCCTCTAACATCTGTGAGTTGTTCTTTTAGTGATTCTATTTCCTTGTTGGTTTCTTCTCGGTTTTGATCTAATTTTTTTGTGACCTCTACTTGAACTTCTTCATATTTTTCTTGGCAGCTGATTGACAACTCCTGCCAGCTCCTACATAGCTTTTCTTCAAGTCGTTGGCCTTGCATTTCCATTTCTCGTCTCACTTCTACTATCCCTTCCTCATACCGTTTGTTTGCCTCTCTAATTTCCTTTCCCAACACCTCAAATCTCTGCTCCATTTCTAACTTATTTTTTTGATCTCTCTCCTCTAATTTCTGACTATTTACCTCGTCTCTCTTTATAAAAATTTGAGTCATCCTCTCCAACATAAAATTCACATCCCGATTTTTATTTTTGGACTCTTCCACCTGTTTATGTTCTATTTCATTATTTACTGGTTCTTCTGAGATAATGGCAGCTTCTCCTGTAGGAATTTCCTCATCAGGGCTAAGGCTCACTTCCCCTTCTGTGCTGCTGCTCTCTTCTGCGATCTTTCTCCCTGACCTTAACGTGATCCCTAAACCTTTCCCTTCTATTTCCTTCTGTACTTCTTCCCCTTCACTCATTATTTCTTGATCCTCCTCCATATTATTATTATTATTATTTTTTTTACTCTTATTAAACTAGATCTCAAAACAATACTGATTAATTTACTAAAAAAAACTTTATTGAATATACGGCTGATGGCTAAACTCCGTGAATGAAAGTGACTGGTTCACTTCCCATCCTGTTATGATGCCTAACTCTACTATGATGCCTAACTTTATACCGCTATTATTTTTATTTTGCAAGACCCGCCCATTATTTCATAACTTTAATAAATACAATTATAAAAATAAATAATAAAAGTTGACTCACCCTCGGTTTCTTCCAGCTGCTTTAAAATTTAATTTTAAATTAGTTCATGATTGTAACAATATTTTGTTTTATACGTCTGTGCCAGCTTCAAATGGTAAAATTTATATTTGACCCACTTTCCAATTTCATTCTCATTCTTATTCAATCCAATTCACAAAGTATGATTTACATTTAAAAAAAAACAAACGGTTTTTTCCTTCCTTTTAAATTACAATGTTTTCCTTCACTACCCCTGATGACAAATTTATATGAGGATGACCTATAGCTTATTTAAATCATCCTCGGGCGCCAGTCACCAGTGAGCAAGAAGCTTAACAAAATTAAACTCAAAATTTACCAAAAGTCATTTGAAAAAAAAATTTTTTTTTTTTTACTATGCATTAACAGAAAAAGTCATATATATATAGTTTTTTTTAATGTTCAATTTTTAGGGATGGAGAATAATTAGTCTCCTATTTGAGCAAGCAGTAAGAAAAAATGAATGCTATACTGTTGATTTTGATCAAAAACTCTAACGTTTGGATAATCAGGAAAAAAAATTTATATACTATATCATTAAATTCCTTTATCATTGGTTCAGGGTCGTGGCATTGATCAAAAGCTCCACGTTTTGGGCGTCCATAATCGGGGGAAAAAAAAATCTATGTACCGGTCAAGCTAGCACATTCGCGCAACAGAATCCAGAGTCCAAGCAAAGATACCAAGCCCGACCAGTATGAGATGGTTAGATCTCGAGACTGACCGCACTTCAACTCCTTCACCTGTGCTCCAAGACTCACGACCCTACGGATGACCACCTTGAAGATACATATAGATATTATTTTAACCGCGAGCCGACATAGGTCAGGGAGAAGCAATGAGACTCATAACAAAAAATGGAATTTATCAACTATATATATTTAAAACTAATTAATGCATAGGAAATCACATATATAATATAAAGAATTTTGAATTGGATTGAAATAAATAAGATCGAGAGCAGAGTAATTTATTAAATTGTATGTTTATTTTTGCAGATTAAATTTGACGATTTTTATATATATTATTCTTGCATTTTACAATTAAAATGCGCGTAGCATCTAACATTTTTGGAGAGCGCTTTAACATTCTCTCCTTACAATTAAAATTATTTTACATTTGTTGTGCTATTTGATGAAATTAAATATTGTTTTCATCATTTGCTTTATTATCTTATTGATCAGTCACTGCATTGTAGCTATGGGGCAGATTATGCTAATCCCTCTTATTTCATGGTTTTCAGCTAAGTAATCAGACGAAGCCTTGTTTTCACATATATGTGAAACATTTAAAGTCAAATTTATCTATAATATTATTATTTCAAACTATTGTACATGAGACCGAAACTAGCTCTTGAATATGTCAGACAATGGCTGAAACTTAATTTAAGGGAGGAAGAGTTGGCAACAAAAGAACCAATGTGCTATAGCGCTGGTAAACAGTTATAATAAATGTTGCTCTGCGGATGGATTAATATTTAGGGTTTTGTGATCAACACCGGAGCCCTATGACCGATCGCCATGCTGCTAAAGAGGGTTGGGGTAGCTAACACTATTGCCTGGAATTTGACGTCAGGTCTTATTCGTGTGCGACCCAAGGAGTGTAAGAGGGATGGCCGTTCCGAGTCCCATCTTAAAGAAAAATGCAACATAACGAGAAAGTTTAAATGTATAATAAAATTATCACATCCGCCAAGCAAAAGAGTTGAAATAATTTAATATTTAGCCACGAGAACGATAGCTAATCAGTGTAATCATTAGCGCCAACTCTAATATAGCATTTTAATAATCATATGCTATACGTGGGCGTACTTTTAAATATTCTTTGCTTTCTAGTTTCAATCTCAAATAACACATTTGATTACGCGATTAAAAAAAAAAAAGGGGGAAAAAGTATATTTGGAGGGCTTTTACAAAATGAAATAAATAACAAATATACTTATTCAAGGCTTGGATATTGCTTAGTGAAAATTAAATTGAAATTTACTTTGGGTTACAACAAGATTCCCATTTTAAAATTGCCAACAAATAATTAAATAATCAAGGTCAAAATAATAATCAGCACATAGCCAATTCTTGACAGTTATTTAAGAGGGTTTCGAAACAGCGTGCATTAAGCTACGATAAATAATTATTAAATGAAGAGGGGTCATTCTCTCTTCTCTTTATTATTAATATTGAATGCCCGCTGTTTCGAGGCATTAGCATATAATTTATATTTTAAAATAACAAAAGAAATAAAGAAACCATAGTCACAACTGCAGTGAGAAAATTGAAAATAAAATTATTAAAATCATTTAGTTAGGAAACATTAGAAAGTAGGTCAGAATTATATATAAAAAATAATTAAATTTAAGAATAAAATTTTACATTTAGCAATTTACTTGAATTCAAGATTTTAGAATTAAAATAAATTTTATAAGTCTAGACTTAAAGAAAAATTAATATATTGAACTGCAGTTAGAAATGGTGATGTTACCGGTCATCTTGTAGTACTTGAGCTGGAGTTACGGGAGTCTTTGTGGCGGCTTGTGGCATCATCTTCTTCCCACGGTTAGAGCGGAGATGTTATGGCGGCATACTGGTGATGGTGGTTTTTGGATGGAAGTAAAGGCCCATCGCCTTCACTCTGGAGCTTAGCCAAGGCTGCCTGTTTTAGCCCGACATTTTCTCTCGAACAGATATAAAAATTATTGACTTAACTGGATGTCAAAATGTTCACGGTTGCTTTTGGTTCAGGATACACGCTGGATTCAAAAGCTTAAAGATGATCAAAGAAGGCAAAAATTCACAGATGTAGCATTCAAGCTGTAAAGATTTCAAAAATTCAAAGCTGTCAAGGTTTCAAAGAAGTAAAGATCTAAGATGGCTCCTCCACTTTACATGGCCTTTTTTAAAATGATCCCCTTATCAGCCCACACACCTTGGAATTTCATCTCCATCAAGATTACAAAATTTTTAATTTGCTTATGAAATTAGTGGTTGATTTCAAACATGCTGACATTCCTTTTAGGTGTTATAACTTTTCTCTGATTATCAAATTTTTAATTAAATCGAATTTTAATCAGTTTAATCCGATATTAGATTTTATTTTTAATTAGTCAGGAATTTTGTTCTGATTTTATAATTTATGTGTAAAATCTTTGCTGTAAACATATTTTTAATTAGCGAGGTCTCCAAAATAATTTAGAATCAATTAGCTAGATTATTTTAAAATTGGCTTTTCTTTTTAGAAACCTAAGGCAGGTGTGGCATATACTGATACAATTGTTTACAGCAAAAACTTTACTAAACTTTTAATTCTACGAAAATACTTTTATTTTTAGAAAAAAAATCTTTTTTCTTTTTAAAAAGAAACTTGTCAGCGCATTTGCAATCAATCACCCTTTCAATGTGTTTTTACATTAAATTGGTTTATAATAAAAATGAAACTTAAAATTTAATAAATATTTTAATCACGCCACTATGCTATATATATTCAATATAGGTGGATTATATTCCCACATACGAATTTAAGTAATAAATTAATAAATTGACGCTACATTATTACTGTACTAAAAATAGTTTAAAAATATTACGCGATAAAATTATACGCTATAACTCTGGCAATACTATTCAATTATAGCGTTCTTTCGTATGTGCGTATATAATGCTGTTTATATAGCCGTGATTGCAATTTTTAGCTTACAAATCTTAATTTAGACTTATTAAACAGGTTTGAATCTAGCACAGACGAGTGGGTTATTAGGATGGTTGGTGAAACGGTGAGGGATTTGAAGACAACCGTTTCAATATATATATATAAATTTTAACAGTAAATACAATATTATAGTTTAAATTTTTTTGTAGCACTTTCGATTACAAGGATTACCACGTAATCAAAAGTGCTACAAAAGAATTTAAACTATAATATTGTATTTACTGTTAAAATTATATATATATATATTTCACCTGTGTGTATATGCCAAGCATATAATTTGTCTAAATTGAAGTCTATGTATTTATATATTTATTTTATATCATTATCAGTGTCCAGAGTTGTATTTTTATTAATCAGAAGACTGTGACATAAACCATGTATGTGATGCAGAATATACTACCTTTAACATGAGTATGTGAATCCTTGGGAGTTCTTTTTTTATTGCATTGAGCCATGTATTTATATATAAGATGAACAAGAGAAAACTGAGTGGATAATGTTTGAGGAATTGATTGATGTCAATGGAATAAGGGTGAAAATTTTCATTTAATACTATATGGATTTCACTGTTTATTACTAGATTTGTAATTAAGTAGGTTTAGGTTTTATTGTATTATTAATTATATTTATCAGATTTTTAATTGGTATCAAATCAAATACTCTTTTTGTCTAGTTATATTACCATTGTATTATATATCATAGCACTATGTACACTGCCAATGACTGTTTTTAGTAATATGGCTGGTTGAACTTGTCAATGAAATTGTGCAGATTATATTTCTGGTAGTATATATGATTCAATTTTTTTGATGACTCTTTCTAGGAATTTGATGACCAGTGGACCCATGGACATGGACCTAATATTTTGTAATGTTATTGGTGAAATTGAATTTTTGCTGAAGAACACCAATAATATCAGATATAAGCCAAAGTTTGGCTATTTTAAAAAGAAGTTACACTGTAAATTGACTAAGTTATGAAAAGCACAAATTTTGGTATTCCAGGTAGTCCTAGTTGGCATAAGACTGACATTTTATTTAGACATTGTAAGAAATCTTGAGCTTTGGTATTTCTTGTACATCTATATCACCAAAATATTTAGAAATTCAATTTTTTTTTTTTTTAGTTTTTCCTTAAAGTGTGTATAAAATGAATCATGTTGTCATCAACTATCACCTTCTCATCTTTATATAAGGCCAAAGGTACTCTAACAGTAGATGATTGACCCAGAGCCTATTAAATGTAGTTTTTGACCATGCATGAGTCTATGACAGTAAAATATTTCTCTTTTTTGTAGCGATTGCCAGCATTTCATGTGTGATTTGTATGTACTAAAAATTAAACATAGTAAACTTAAAAAAGTTATTTTAATTTAAACAATGTTTTTGTTTTAGTCAGCATATAATGTATCTGTATAAAAACAGGCAAAACTCTCCATACAGTAGTGCCACTCAGTGCCAACCAGAGTAATCAATGAATGCCAGAAGGCTTGTGCATAAAATCCCTATCTAGTGCCTACTCATCCAATATCCCTAGACTAGTTTCTGTCTTGTGGCTTCTGGCATCCATTGATTACTCTGGTTGGCACTCAGTGGCACTACTGTAGGGAGAGTTTTGCCTGTTTTAATAAAATTAATGTGCTAGCATAAGAAATAGTGATCATGTGATGTTTAGTGGTATCTGTATAAACTGTTTTTCTTTAATAATAAATAAAATAATGTGAACAGTTGCTCGGATGTCATGTGACAACAATTTTAATGTACTGGGGCCATTTAATTGACCAAAGCCCTGAGTTTAGTAGCCTCTTGTATCGATTCCAATTCTGGGATTTCCAGCATTCAAACTTCTAAAAATCCTGAGCACTAACGCCATTCATCTGGAAATTATTCTAAAAATATTTAACTTTAGAGATGGATGTCTCACTATTTCTTAATACGATTAAGGCAAATTTCCCTCAAATACTGCATGATATATTTAGACGGATCTGGTGCTTATGGAGCATATAAACTTTCGCTGTTATTAAGAACATATTTCATATATATATAGTAATAAAAATAAATTTATTAGACAATATTGATTTTTAATATTACCATCAAAGTAATCATCTGATAAGTTTGATTTGTTTATTTTATTTATTGCAAACTTTTTATTTATTAGTAAAGTTTTAATTAAAAAATATACATAACAAGTCTTCAGTGATAAAAATGTTATCGCGAGGATCTTAGTAAATACCAATAATATTGATAGCATAATAAATGAATGTCATTTTAATAAAAGTTTAATTCATTTTATCTTAAAACTTCAAATGATGCCGGCAAATATTTTATCTGATTGTATAAATTGCTGGGTTTTTTTATTATTATTTATATTTTTGTCGTACCTTCACATCAATCAATATTTTTAAAAATTTAAAGAAATAAAAATATGAAGATAATTAAATTATTGTAATTTACAATTAATTAAATTATTACAGTTATTTTCAAAAATATTACAAAATTGTTTTTATTATTATTTGACAAAAAATATTAAAATTAATAATTATTCTACATAACAACTACTACATAAATGTATTTATTGGATATTCAGTCAGCTAGCTAACCAAGCTATCTATTTAAACGTACTAAAACAATAAAGAAAATTGTTATTTTTTTTTTAACAATCGAGAATTGATTTACTCAATTTATCTATTTACTTGTATCACAGTTATTTCAGCATCCCATCTATTTTGTGATTTTTATATTTTTTTCCCTAGAATTAGAACAATATTTACTTTGTTTATTTTATCAATTTTTAGCTACAAAGAATCCAAACTGTTTTCAATATCAAATTAGAATAAAAATGGTACTTTAAAAAAAAAAAACTATTTATGAAGTATAATGTTGTTTTCTTGAATTGATTAAAGGAAATCAATACCAAATAAAACTTGTGTAAATACACTGTAAACTGCTATAAAGATCACCTGGTGCACCAATCACCTTTATAAGAATTAAAATCCAAATTTGGGTGAAGTTTATATCTCACTTTAATACTAATTTTTATTTTAATGTTGTAGATTTTCCAGTAGTAAAACTTTTTTTCATCCCATAATTTCAATAAAGTTTTACAGTAAACTGTTTTCAAACATTAATGCATATCTTTCTGATCAACAATTTTAAATTAAATATCTGCACCAAAATGGTAATGGCATTATAAAATTTCATTTTGCAATTGCCTGACATCAAACAATCAAAATTATTGTATTTTTAATAATAATTCATTTTAATAAACCTATTCAATAAAATTCATGACAGTTCTTTAGCTGTAGTGAATAGAAATAATATTGTGTGATAAAATCTATTTTACTTTTTAAACTGTAATAATTATTGAACTTTCAAGCAACTAACATGGACTATTTTATTATAGAAACTATCTTAGGATCACACGATGTTTTTTCTTGGTTTTATATATTCCTAAAAAAAAGTCCAACAGTTTTGAAATATTTTTTTTTGTTGAAATATTATAAAACACTTTTACTTCATCAACATAAATATCTTTATCCAAATTTAAATGAGTAAATGAGACAAATAGATCACTGAATGCAATTTTTTAAATTTTTGTATTAATTTTTAAAAATATGTTTAAAATACTCTGATCATCTTAAAATATTATTATTATCATATAAATGAGTCGCATTCAGCAATATAATAAAATTATGATAACTATTTTTAAATTTAGCTGTTTCTATCAATGCTTCAAAAAAATCCTAATCACATAAAAAAATAGTACTTTAAAAGCAGTTTTACTCTATTTTTAATTCATTTTAACAGTCATTCAGTTTTAGAACTAATCTCTATACTAATTTTAAAGCTTCACATTTGTTTAGTTATTCACTAACACACACACACACACACACACAATATATATATATATATTTTTTTTTTAAACACTTTTGAGGGGGTGTGTTTTTTTTTTTTTTTCTTCCCTTCCCCCCCAGGGGGGAAAAAACCCTTTTTAAAAATGGGGGGGGGGGGGGAAAAAAAATGAAAGGGGTAGTTAATTTCTTTTTCTTTTTTTTTTTTAATAAAAATTTTTTTTGTTTTTTGGTTTTTGGGTGTTTTTTTAAAAAATATATATATATATTTTTTTTAAAAAAAAAAAAAGTAAAAAAAAAAAAAAAAAAAAAAAATACTCAGTAGGCTAGCCAAATGCTGGATCATTGGGTTTCCACTTAATAAAAATAACCAGATATCTATTTACTGTCTTTTAAAAATTATCTGTGTATCTTTAAAAAAATGTTATCTTACTTGATATCTAAAATTAAAAATTTCATGTTTTTTTACACAGTGCAAAACTTAAATTAAGGGAATTGGCATATTGATCTGCTAACTACTAACTATTGGATTATGAGGTCATATATTTTAGTAGAGAGGGAAAAGAAATTGAGAAAGTTCTTATCACTATATCGAATGAGATTGTTTGACAATATCTATTGCATAACCTCTGATATATATATATATATATATATATATATATATTAAAAAAGGGGGGCTAAAACCCCAAAAGTGTAAGATTTTTTTTTTTTAAAAAAAAAAAAAAGAGAAAAATTCCCCCCCTCTTTCTTTCCCCCCCCCACACAGTGTTTTATGTGTTTTTCCTTTTGGGGGGGGGAGAGAAAATAAAAAAAATATAGCAGGTTACGTGATTAACTTGTTTTTGTTTTTTCATATATATATATAACATGACTAAATATTGTATAGTTCAATATTTTAAGTCATTTTTCATTTTATGGTTATGTTATGTTTATAGCTGATAATATGATTTACAAATTCTTTTGTGCATTAAAAGTTTTAAAAAATAAACTGGATCAAGTTGTTGATTCTGATTTGCCCTGCTCATATAGTCATAAAATATTTTGAATTAAATTATTTAGAGGGCATTAGATGCATGACAATCCTTAACTTGTTATATTAAAATCAAAGCTATATTTCTGAAGAATGTACCAAATAATATAAACAAAAATACTCTGAAATAAACTATACAATATTCATTGTAGCAATGTAAAAAAATAATAACTATTGCCAACTTACAGCATATTTACTATCCTGAGAAGCATTTAACATTGAAGAAAAAAAAATCTCATTAAAGTCACACAACTTCAACATTTCCATGTGAGTGGCCAACTTTCCATAATTTATGTATATTAATATAATTATATTGCTTATTTTGTTAGTTGTCTGACATATTTATAAAATATAACTCTGGGATTTTTTTTCCATTATTATTTGTTAAGTTCTCTATATAATGATTAGGGAAATCTTCATCACCATTTCTATCACTGCATATTAACAAAGATTTATAACAAGTATGGCTGTTCTAATTCAGGGGAATAAAATACAAAAATAAAAGAAAAAACATTTTATTTATGATAACTTACCTACAGATAAATAAGACTGGTGTCAGACTGTAGTTACACAAATACATCAGAGGTCATTACCAGAGACAGTGAAGAGAAATGAACAATGGCATATGTTTATGATAACCCAACCATGCAATAATCTAAATAGCAGGAGATACTACGATAAAAAATAAGAAAAGAAATTAATGAGAGCTAATGAGACAAACATAAATATACATAAATACAAAACATAGGGAATAGACTATTATGACCAAGTAATGTCATTCTCTAAACCTAATTTATTATAATATCTCAATATTTAAAACTATATCACAAAGGATCATGTGTTTTTTACAATATTAATGCACATATTATGTAAAGTATAATTTTTAATTATATGTATATTAAGTTCACTATCCAAGCAAGGTTTGATTAATTAGACAAAAGTAATCAAATAATAATACTTGATCATCGTCCGTGAGAATTTACCTTTGTATGTCATTCACGGACCATAATTTATTCTACTTTAAAACTATATCAATGTATAATCTCCTTATCGTTAAGATGAAAAGTAAAAAAAAATATTTAAATCTGAATTTACTATTAAATGTACAATAAATAAATAATATATATATAAAGAGTAATATGCATAACTATTTAAGTATAAAATAAATTACTAAGTAAAACATATTGAAAGAAATATGTATTATTCAGCGTCCTTTATATATATATTTCTCATTAGCATGGTAAACTTTTAGAATTTATATTTATTTTATTGCAAAATATAACCTAAATTATTGTCTCAAATGTGTTTTCCTTTTTTTAAAAAATTTTTAACTAATATATATATTAATGATATCTATTTATTAAATGGGCTACAGAAATACGACGTATTTTTCTTTATCTTTTGAACTTATTAAAACCGATGAAAAAAAAAGCCGCTGAATTTGTGGATATTTTTAAGATATCGTATGCTCCATTATCGCTTCAAACAGCAATTAACTCTACAAGTGTCACTTGTCAGTAATATAGGCTAGGGAACATCTACTAAGAGCTTTTTTTAAATACACATTTTCCTAAACTGACAGGTGCATTATCTTATTATATAAGTGATCAATTTATATATAAGTAAATTCAGTCTTTCTAAAACAACTCTAACTAAATAATATAAAGAAGATATTAATTATAGTATATGTGTGCGAAAGAGTATGTAAAATAATTATATCAAAAAAAGAACAATATAATTTTAATTCAATAATATCTATACAAAATTTACATAAAAATATAATAACTGAAACACACAGGCTTATTATATACCTGTACCTATATATGTAATATATAGGATATATGAGCACAGACTTTCACACGACCCACCACTCTCCACACTATCTCATAACACTGATACACTTGAACACATATATGTCGAAAAGATAAATAATCACCAATATACGTATTTCATGCTAAACCAGCAATCATCAGATGGTCCAGATTACCATCTCCACACATATATGCTATTAGTGATCAGATATATATTAAGATAGTCAATCTTCATACTTTAATGGACAGGCTTCAATCTACACACTTCAACTCTTCAACCGTCCATCCAATTGAAAATCTGATGACGGAATGTTCAAAGGCCACCCTGAGGCCGAGATTCTTGTCACACCCATGTTGACCTAAGGTGAATCTGACCCCTCATGCACAGGACATAATCCATTTAATACCTATACAAGGGATGGGCAGACATCTCTACTATGTAATAACTGAAACACACAGGCTTATTATATACCTGTGTCTATATGTGTAATATATAGGGTATATGAGCACAGACTTTCACACGACCCACCACTCTCCATACTATCTCATATCACTGATACACTTGAACACATATATGTCGAAAAGATAAATAATTACCAATATACGTATTTCATGCTAAACCAGCAATCATCAGTTGGTCCAGATTACCATCTCCACCCATATATGCTATAAGTGCTCAGATGTATATTAAGATAGTCAATCCTCATACTTTTAATGGACAGACTTCAATCTACACACTCCAACTCTTCAACCGTCCATCGAACTGAAAATCTGATGATGGAATGCTAAAAACAGGAAAATAGTAATCACTTAAATGTTTTATAAATTGCACAATTTTATAAAGGATTATAATATTTCAAACAGCATTATGCTATATAAAAATAAAAATAATGATTTATTTATAAAGGATTATGGAAGTTTATAATATATTTGATTTTCGACTGGCATTCTAGTTAAAGAAGAGATGCGATAAAATAAAATGTTACACTGTCTGCAAATTAATAAATTATATGTATTTTAAAGTTACACTTTTATCAATATATTTTTCACCTTAGTTCACTCATATTGCAACCATCTAACAGCCCAGAAGTCAGACCAAACTCTCTCATTCTAGATGCATTTTGAAATATCCACTGTACTTTTTTTTCTCATGTATCATACCATCAGCTGGGAAGTGAACCCGCTAACCCGGGACAATGCTTTGACTACTTTTTCAAATGATAACGACAACATAGCTCATATTGTATTTTTTATGTACAAATTTTTATATATACTTTAATTATATTCATATTATATGTTTCAAACTTCTGTTCCATTATACATTCTTAAGCATATGACCAAGGATATACGAAAAAGATAAATGATCCCCAAGATCCACATTTCTTGCTGAACCAGCACTCATCAGTTGGTCCAGATCATAATCTTGTATACACATCTTCATCTTTTGTTAAATATTATATAGATAACAATTTATTATAGTTTAATTACAAATAGCAAGTTTATTATAATCACATTTTTAACACAAATTACTTTAAGCCAATAAACATCACATGACCACCTCTTCTTATGCTTGTGTATAACTGTTGTTAAAACAGGCAAAACTCACTCTATATATTGCCACACACAGCAAGCAGTTTAAGACTCACAGTTTTATAGTGAAATGGAGGTAAAAGGTGGTTGCTGGAGGGTTGCATTAGATCCTAAGATCTAGATGCAGTGCTCTCAGATCCAAGGCTCCTCACAGATAAAGGCCATAAGCCAGAAACTAGTCTGGGGATATTGGATGAGTAGGCACTAGATGGAGATTTTATGCACAAGCCTTCTGGCATCCATTGATTACTCTAGCTTGCTGTTTGTGGCAATATATATAGTGAGTTTTGCCTGTAAAACTCAATCTAGCTTGCTGTTTGTGGCAATATATATAGTGAGTTTTGCCTGTTTTAACAAATTACTTTAAATAATTATATCAATGATTTTTACTGATCATATATTAAGTAAAATATTATCCCTAGTCTATATATATTTGACAAAAGTTAGATAAAACAACTTTTTTAAAATCCAACTTCTTTTCAAAAAACAATATAAACTGATCTTTGCACAGCTTTTTAATACTTTCAAAATAATAAAAAAACAAAAAGCATGATACATACATTAAAAAATGCACTTTACTAAGTTACTTTAATATGATTGAGGAAAGTCAGTCACACTCTCATAAATTTGAGGCATTTCCAGTGATATGATGGTGCTCCTGTGATTTTTGGCTTTTCTCTGCTATGTTGCAGTTATCTGTAACATTAGTTTACTGCACACATTTTTTTATTCAGATATCATAATTAAAACTATTAGTTTAAAAAAATCTGAAGATGTCAGTATCATACAGATCTCACACAAATATTATTTAAATTTGAATGTGAAATTAATCTGATAATGCCATGATTTGTTGTTTCATAATACAAAGTAACTGATAGTATTACTGATTGGTAGATTATTTGGCTCCAGGAATTTCAAAGCATATCTTATTCTTTCAATATTTTTTTTAAAAAAAATAGTAGTTCAGTAATTTATTTATATATTTAGGCTTATTTATGCAACATATTTGTAAAGTATTTATTTTAAACCAAAAACTACATGATTACATTCACATTTTATTTGAAAATATTTGTCTTTCAGAAGACAAGTTGTAAAAATGTAACAATGTCTCAACTAAAATTCATTTCCATTTTAAAAATTGAATTTAAATGAGAAATATTTTGCTCCATAATTTTTACAAATAAATAATACAAAAGAAGTGAATATGATTGAAATTGTCACTAATCAGAATGGGATCTGTTGGACTTTAATAGAATTAAGTAACAGAAATTTCAACCCATCTAAAATAGTTATAACATAATAAACAGCTCCTAATGGCACATACCATCAGTAGTAAATATACTCATAAAAATAAATCTTGTGATTTAACTAGATTAGTAAGAAAAGTTAATATCACAAATCTGTCTATGAAATGATTACCTTGATATAAAGGTATTGTTATGCCTGTATAACAAGGGTGTTTATAGATTTCTGACATTGTCACATTCAAACTAAATATATATATATATATATATATATATATATTTAGTTTGAATATATCTGGATTGTTTATATATATATATATATATAAACAATCCAGATATCTGAAAAAAAATTAAAACTGTAATTTGTTAAAAAATCTGCCAAGACTTCATTGAAAATAAATAACAAACATAATGTAATAATTGTAACATATCCTAATATAAAAATGATTATATTTGGAAAATTCATTATAAAAGTAGCATCATCACAACGAATAAAAATGTATTTAATCTAGATATGTATGTTAATTAATCACATAACTTAAATAAAATACTTAGTGTTAACATTAAAAATTATTTATCAATCATTTATATACTTTATATAAATGTTGTAATTAATTAAGGGCTGAAGTATGGTCCCACTAATAGCTAGCATCTTCTGCAATCTCTGCAGTAGTTTATGTCTCTTTCATAAAAACTAGTACAGCTTAGCATTTACTGATATTGCCTTACTGTGGCTTGTTAACATCGACAAATTGAATCATCATAGTAACTAATGCAATCATAAATATGGCTACTCATCTGTTGCCAGAATTATTTCTTAATTGAATATATCACAGACACAATTAATATCTGAATTAGTTATTTTCTCATAAATTATATTGCTTCACCACATTAGATCTTTTTAATATTATCTTATTATACTTTATCTTTTTGCTGTGATGATTTATGTATTACTATAAAACTCTTTATATAGTATAATCTGTAATAGCAAAATAAACATGAAGTTGGGTTATTTATATAAAAACATATTAATGGTATAATAATTAGAGAGGTTACATTTTGACAAAAATTTTTGAATAACAATATATTTATTTTTGTCATTGTAAATTAAAGTTAGCACACACAAAAAAAAATGATATTTTTTTTAATTATTACTGGAAGAACTAACCTTTATAAAATATTAAAAATAAGAAATGAATATAATGTAAAAATGTTGGAAGTAAATTAAAAATATGTTTTTGTTGTTTTAAAATATATTTATTAAACATAGTAACATAGTAATATACAGTTAAACTTTATAAAAATTTACATAGCATTCAGAATGAAACTTGAAAAAGTCAATGTAGAGAAAAGTGTATCTTAATATGATTAAGAAGGAAATAAAACTTTCACCCAAGTATCATCATGAAGACTCATAGGAGAAAGCAGAGAGTCTCGCTGCTTGACTTGATCAAAAATATGTTTTTATTGATAAAAATGATAATATTATTGCAAAATTATAAGTACAAGAAATGAAGTTAAAAATAGACAAAATTTAAATCATATTTAAAATTTAAATAAATAGTTAAAGCTCTATAAAATTTTAAATGTCAAAGTTTTAATTAAAACCAAAAATAAGAAATTTGTGTAAATGATGATTAAACATAAAAGAAAATATTTTATTTCCTAATGCAAAATATAGGTGAACAATCTAATCAAAATATTGGAAATATTATCTTATCAACTAGAGATTTCTAAATAAATTAGAAAAAAAAAAAAGATTTTTTTTTTTTTATCATCTTTTTATTCTTAGTGATCTAGAATACTCTACAATATCTTCACATTCCCAATCACTATGCTTCTTTTTAGTATATAAATTTGCCTGCAAAATTTTCTCTCTAACATTTCTAACTATTACTCTTTTTTTCAATTTTATTTTAGATCCTCTTCCTTTTTCCTTGTGGTGTCCAGTTTAATATTTATTTTGCTAATTTGTTCTGTAACAGCTTTTTTACATGTCTATATGATTCCAATTATCATGTTCTGATTTGAATATTATAATATGATCAATATTCAATGTTCTTCAAATTCTTTTATAGGTTATGCATTCTCGTATTGATGTTATTGCAGATTTTCACCAGTAATTGATTTATCATTCTTTCTTTCAACTGTCAAACCTTAATTTTAAATGTGATGGTTACTTTCATTTAAATAATCTATTTTAATAAAATTAACATTACTAACACTGCAACAAAAAAATAACAAACTAATTACTAAATGATGTTTGTCTGAATGTTTGTGAAAGTGGTATTTTAATAGTAATTATATTGGACTATTTTCATCAACTAATATTAACTGTTAAATGTCTTTAGTAAAATTTAAACTTTATTTAAGCTTTTCAAATATATTTAACTATAATAATAATACACAAGTTAATATAAAACACAATGAATTGAGTGGTATTATCCTCCTTTCTTCTTTGAATGTTGCTGGCCTAACTATGACAGTACAAACATAAGAATCAAATTTGGATATTTAAAGTCATAAATATTGAATTTAATGTTCTAATCAACTATGTTGTTTTATCTAAGATAAAAGTAAAAATTTTATATACTAATGTTAAATTTCTTCACTTTTTCATAATGGCAGGGTTAATGAAAGGCTTCCAAACATTATAAAGTATCACTCTAAGTTGACTTATGAGCATACTTGTCATTGTTATATAAGCAGCTTCTTTTAATATTCTCCTTTGTATTTTTTCTCTCTATCAAATATTTTGTTTTTTTAATTGGTGCATATATTACCTGCTTTTAAAAATACATTTGATTTTTTTTCTAATTATTAGTTTGAGTTATTTTAATCACTTTTTAATGGAATAACTGGTTTCACCTGTATATGCTGTTCCACATTTATGCTGTATTTCATAAATGCAGTTTCTGTTTTTAAGCAAAACAATTAAAATTTAGAAGGCATGGTAGTTTGCTATGGCTGTGGAAAGCTATAATTATATTGATTGCAGATTTTCTTTAGTTTGTCTGTTATTTCTCAGATATACAGATGCACTATATTACCAATAACTGTTTTTTATATTTCTTTTTGTTGACTATTTAAAATTTTCTTAATGATAGCTAAAGGAGAATCATTTTTCATGAGAATGTAGATTTTTTTTTTGCCAAACCACTGGTTTTTGAATAAATTTCTTCTTTGTGTCATCATGATAGTATATTGGTGTGTGTGTGTGTGTGTGTGCATTTTCTGTAAACTGTACTTTAGATTTTGCCATGAAAAATCTTGTCACAAGAATATCTAAGAATTTCAATTTTTGTTTTTGTTCTGATTGTATTGTGAATTTAATTGAAAACAAGATATTATTGGTGTCCAGAATATTTGTAATAGTATTTCACCACATGGATATACCAAATATATTACTGGCATAGCAAAGTCAAATTTTTGATGGAATTTGTAGTAGCATTTATGGCTGCAGTTTTTGTGTTTCTTATGTAAAAACTCATAATCAGATATGTTAATGGAGAGCCCAAACCATGTCATATTAACAATATGTTGTTGTTATTCATAAGGTTAATAGTTTCATTTCACTATCAATAGAAAAAATTGTTTTGGTTAATAAGTTATTACTGCCATTTAATCTTTTCTTTACAGTAAAGAATGCTTCAACACAAGGTCCATTTGTACATAAACTTTCCAAATCATCACTTATCAATATATCCAGTTTTTCAATATTTTTGTTCTTGATTAATTCAACAATGTGCTTAAAATTCTTGACAAAGGATGTGTCTTGTATGCCAAAAGATTAAGAACTTTAAGAAAAAGTCTTGCCAAGTTTTATCAAGATGAAATTCTAGAACAACAATGAATCTTAACAGAATGTGGATCTTATAAATTTGATGTCATAAAGATAAGGATTTGGCTTAAATATAATGTTAATTTACTTTTCTAAATCAGTGAAATACTTATAATTCTTTCAAAGTAATTCTTGTAACTTTGTTTTTGTATTCAATATCAGAATTTTTGACATTTTTTTATTATACCAAACACTCTTAGCAGGTATATCCATTAAAATCTTAGTTCTAAATACATAATAAATGCTGAAAATTGTTATCTACAAAAATGATTAAAATTTGTCATCACACCATCTAATATTCGTTTATTAAATATAATGGCAGCAACTAAACAAATCACATAAACATTGCCTCTATAAAAATAGAAAAAAGTATGTTAATTAATAAAAAGAACACTTGATAGAAATCAAAAACTGAAATCCAATATGAAAATCTATTAAAATTCTGAAACTAAATAAATCTATACTCATTATTCTTTCAAACAAAAGCAGTTCTTTCATTTTAATACAAACTACTGGTTATAATAAAAAATATATAACTCCTCACAGTAGGCCAAAACAAAATCAGAATAAAATATTCTATACCAACTATAGAAATAAAGTTACAAACATTACTCAGAAATAATCACAGGTATTTATTTGATTCAGAAAAGAAAAACATATTAATTTCATATTTCAGCAAAATCTCTCATTTTTATGATCTCAAATCTAAAAGGGCCACATTCTATTAAAACCTATTAGTTCCAAAGTTCATCTTACCAAAACTTGTTAAGACTTCTTCTCAAGGTTCTTAGTCTTTTCTAATACAAGAAACAGTCCTTTGTCAAGGATGTTAAGAACTTTGTAGAATTGACCAAGAACATAAAAATTGAAAGAACTCCATATTGGTGAACTTAGATAGGAAAAGTTTATTCACAAATGTACCCTTCGGTAAAATATTGTCTATTATAAAAAAAAAAATTAAATAACAATAATAGCTTTTGATCCAGAATAACTCTTTCTATTAATAATATAAAAAGTTTTTAACATTCTTCATAAAATATACTTTCAATACAACATAGAATTCTTCAACAAAATCAAGAGAGGGTTATGGTCTTACCATTGTTATTCCTGATTAACAATATGTATGTAAAATAAATTGAAACTGCAGTCACATGTACTACTTCATATTCATCTAATATCTGATTTTGTTAGGTCACTGATATGTTTATTGTATGGCCACATGGTGGAGCACTATTACAAACTTTCTTGACAAACATCAATAATACATCCCCTTTAGTTAAATTCAAAATAGAATCAGGACAAACACAAATATTGGCAGGTTTGTAACAAAACTTTCTCATGACAAAATCAGAATTACAATTTAAGGAAAACACCTATAACCAATTAAGTATTTAGTATGTGCAACCAATCATGGCAGAAACATAAAGCATGCTTTTATATTGTCACTATAAAACAGAGAAAATGAAGTTTTTCAGAAACCAGTGTGTTGAAAAAGGAAAAATCTGCATAGCACAAACTCTCATGAAGATTGGTTATACATCTGTTATCACTACAAATACCTAAAATAAAGAACAAAATAAATGTCAAAAGAAAAAATTTTTTTTTTTTATATTATAATAAATCCATACATTTCAGGAATAGCAGATCAATTTTAAAAAATCTGCAATTGATACAACACACCATAATAGCTTTCCAATGTCATAGCATACTTTATAAGACATCTTAATCTTTACAAAACTCTAAACTCAAGATGCTGAAGAGCAAAAACTGAATATTATTCTGTAAATGTGAAAGAATCTACATTTATGAAATCAATTTTGTTATTGAAAATCAAATAAAAAGC
This sequence comes from Epiperipatus broadwayi, assembly GCA_028023455.1. Classification (NCBI taxonomy): domain Eukaryota; kingdom Metazoa; phylum Onychophora; class Udeonychophora; order Euonychophora; family Peripatidae; genus Epiperipatus; species Epiperipatus broadwayi. Next base: position 1,089,123 of record JAQFVV010012462.1, read on the forward strand.
ACAAACTGATAATTGTAAAAGAGAAAACAGATGTGTCTTTAGTAGCAACCATGTATGTGCCAATGTTGTTTCATTGGGGTAAAAAAATTATTGGAAAAAAAAAAAGTACAAAGAAGAATATTCAAAAAGCTGTTCACATAACAATAACAAATAACCCCATTAATCAAGTTAATGTGGTAATTCACATTTTGAAGCCACTCATAAATATTATCTTTAAGAGAAGGTAGAGAAATCTGGAAGCCCCTCATTGATAAATATATATAAAAAATTAGATTGTTGCCTTTGAATGATAGCCTAGTTAATTAGAGTATTACATTAAATTTTATATTTATGAATCTAAAGATTCGGGTTCAATTCCCATCATAATTATTATCACCTATCAGGCCAGCTGGGGAAGAGAGGAAAAGAAAACCATTTAAACATTATGTTATATGTCACCTTGTGTGCTTTTACTCACAGTTGAAATTATTTGAAAAGTTTAAATACAGTTTGAAATTTTCTAAAAGCATTTAACAGTTAATTTTAAGTGAGCCCAACATATAATAATTATTAAATATTAAAAAAATAATCTCTAGTTAAAGTTGTTTTTTTCTTCTAATTTTTACTTGAATGGAATATTAGTAAAACTAACGTAGTTGGATGTTAGTAAGGACAAATGCAAAATATATTGTTAGTAATTTCCAATTCTGCGAAGTGAGTGATTATGTTTAATAGGCATTATTCAAAAACAGTCATAAGACTGCGATGAATCTAAAATGTTGCCAAAAATTAAATTAAGATAATTGTTAATTTTTAAAAAGCAGGATTCTCTCTAGAATTAAATTAATATATATATCAAAAACTAAACGTAATAAAAGTGGTGTTGAATTTTTTCATTTTTTTTAAGTTTACATTTCAGGTTTTGTTTAAACAAAACCTTAGCAAAAAGAACTCATAGTAATATAAGAGATTCATTCAAGTAGTGTTCTCGCTTCTAAATACTATTTATCAATTATATATTACGCACAAATTCGGTCTTTTTTTTAAAAGTTAAAATGACAATAATAGTGAATCATTTTTTTAATGAAGTAAAAAACGAGAAATCTGATATACAGTTCTTAGAGATGAATCCCACCCTCCTCCAATTGTTAAAATAATTTTTATTATTTCATTTCTTGTAAGTTATAAAATTTCAGAATTGTGAGAAAACAAATGCAGAATTGAAATCCCTCAAGAAGAGATTGTTTCTTTCTTAGTCAAAATCGAATTATAAATTTATAAAGATTTTTTATAAAAAGATTTTGAATATAAAACAAACAACTTTTTATAACAAAAAGGATTTTTTTATTTAGATTAATTATACTATATATGTGTGTGCGAAAGATCAGATGTGATGAATTAAAAGTCATTTAAATTAAAATTTTGTCATTTTTCTGTGCTTTCAATTGGTGAAAAAAAAAAAAAATAACTATTTTTTTCAAAATCTCAGATAGCTAAACATTTTATTTATTGCATTATTTTTACTTTCAGTTTAACTTTTTAGCCTTTAATATAACGAAATCAGAATGATCTTTACAGATAAGTATATCAAATTTCTACAGACTATTACCTTTGGCAGAGTAACCTAATTGGTTAGTGCTTCAGAATCTAAAAGTTTCGGATTCAATTCCCATAATAATATTGTCACTAATCTGATCTCAACATCTGAAGGAGAGAGACGAGAATAATATCTCCAAAACGGTGTGTTATATGTTATTTAGTGTGTTGGAAAATAAATAAATAAAATTTGTATTTTTTAGATACATTTCACAATTCTTTATGATAGAAATAGTTTAGTATATAATTCGAAGTGAAATATTATCACCACAAATGTTCAGATAAGCACTATATAGACAGAATCATAAAGAAAAAGATAAACCTATTCTTGGATCAAACAAATTCAAAATATATTATGCACTTGAACTTGCTTGTTCCATGAATAAGTCTATATCCTTAGAATTATATAATAGGTTAGTAAAAAAAATAGATGGTTGAATAAACATAATCAGACAACTTAATAAATCTAGATAGTCATATGAATGGAAGATAAATGAATATTTAGTTAGATATATAATTAGATAAATAAACAAAAAGATATAAAAATGAATGTAGATGTAAAAATAAAAAATAGATTGACAGATATATATAGAAATATTTAAAATTACCCCAAATCCAAATATGGATGGATGGATGGATGGATGGATAGATAGATAGATAGATAGATAGATAGATAGATAGATAGATAGATAGATAGATAGATAGATAGATAGATAGATAGATAGATAGATAGATAGATAGATAGATAGATAGATAGATAGATAGATGGATGGATGGATGGATGGATGGATGGATGGATGGATGGATAGATAGATAGATAGATAGATAGATAGATAGATAGATAGATAGATAGATAGATAGATAGATAGATAGATAGATAGATAGATAGGTAGGTAGGTAGGTAGGTAGATAGATAGATAGATAGATAGATAGATAGATAGATAGATAGATAGATAGATAGATAGATAGATAGATAGATAGATAGATAGATAGATAGATAGATAGATAGATAGATAGATAGATAGATAGATAGATAGATAGATAGATTATATAAAATATAATAATGAATCTAAATAAAATTGAAACAAACAATCAATTATATTTACAATTATTTAATTATTTAGTTATATGAAGTTATATATATTTACAGATAGCTAATTTCAGTGAAATGATGTAAATCAAGTTGTCAAAATAAAGTTGACACTTCTTCATACAAAAATTGTTAAATGATCTCATATATTTAAGCCCAATCATAAAAAAACCATGATAAAACATTCAAAATTAACTTGTAAGAACACTTATAATTAAATTGTATCCTGAAGCAAGCTTATATTGAATCTGAATCCATTATTGCTAGTTACCTTCCATGAAATTTATTACCCTTTCTCAATGGTCAGAATTCTCATAGATAATTCTCTCACAGTTAGTGAGGTTCTGTATCACTTGACACTCTCTAGTTGCTTCAGCTCTTCTTGCAGTTTTATCTATTGTGTAAAGCTAAAATATGGTGCTGAATTCCTAATAGTGTTATCCCACTATCTAACTAGCTTTACATTATTTTTTTATTGATATAAAGGATAACATTGACATTCTCCTTACTTCTCACTCTCTTCTTTCTACACAATTTTTTACCTTACAGTCCTTGTCCACAAAATCAAAAGTTCTAAATACCTAGTCATTATTATTTGGTCTAATTTACATCATAAATTCTATCAAATAATTCTGATTTGTTTGCATGAAATAATAATAATTTTTTCATCAGGTACCTGATATAAAAAAAAAACAACACTTGAATATAAATTTCTCTCCAGTTTCTACTTACTATCTTTTCTGTGTTACCATTTCCCATTTTGTTTTTCTTCTATCCACCACTTTCTTGTATGTGAGATATTTTCATTAGCAACTTTCTGAGTTTATAAATACCCAGGAGCCACTTCTGTTTTAACTCATTTAGAAAAAAGTAACCCTCTAAGTTGCAACATTGCTGTAAAAGATTTGCTTTAAACATTTTTTAGTTTTAAGAATTATTTTATGCTCTTGGTCTAATTTTTTAATCCTGGAATACATATTTTTCTCCTTGTAATTTCAGATAATACTTTTGGTAGTTTCTTCTGCATTATCTTCAATTGCAGTCTTTTGCCACATCTCATTCATTTTTTTTACTTGACCAAATCTTTATAAATAATATGTTGTTCCATTTTTATTTGTTTAGAGCCATCAACTAACTCAACTTGAGTCATCCTTATGTTCAATTAGTTTAGATAAAACCCTCCATTCTCAAGCTTTTTAATTACTATTGAAAATTTGATTTATAATTTGTTTATTTTTAAGCTTCTTTTTTTTTAATGTTTTTAATTGCCTCCTCAATAAACTTGCTGGGTTTTTTTTTTTAATGGCTCTCTAATCATTAAATATTTACCATATTTTTTCAATTCTAATTGGCTCATTTTTTTGATAATCTCTAACAATATCCTGATTTACTTGTGAAGCCTCACTCATTCTCTTTAATCATTATCATCATCAAACATTATCATTCCACTGCAGGATGAAGGTCTCTCCAAGTTCAATCCATCTTTTCTTATCTTTAGCTTCTTTTCTCCACATCACCCCTGCACACTTTCTTATTTCATCCATCTCACATGTGGTCTCTTTCAGGGTCTTTTACAATCTCTTGGAATCCAGTTTAAAATTTCAATTATCAATCTATTATCATCTCTTCTAACAATATGTCCATTCCAACTTCACTTCAGTTTTTTAATTTTTTCAATGAGGTCAGTAACACCTGTTTGTTCTTTTACCCATACATTGCATTTTCAATCTCTTCTTGTTACTCCCAACATGCATCTCTCCATACTTTTTTGAGTGATCTGAAGTCTCTGTATTGCTCTTCTATTAAGTGTCCAATTCTCAGATCCATAAGTAAGAACTGGCAAAACACATTTATTAAAAACCTTCCTTTTCAAACACATAGACATATTTCCTTTTAGTGTCAAGTTATTTCTACCAAAAGCACTCTAACCAAGTTTAATTCTACGAATAATTTCATCCATTATATTTCCATCTGTATTAATAATCTGACCAAGGTATTTGTAATGGTTAACTTTTTCTAACTCATCATAATCAATCTTTATTTTTATATTTTGAAAAAATCTATTAAACATTACTTTAGTCTTTTTAACATTTATCTTTAGTCCTGTTTACTACTTTCATCTGATAACTCCCGCAACATTTCCTGTAGTTCTAAAGCATTATTTGCAAAAACAACTACATTATCTGAAAAATCTAAATGACTCATATAATCTCCATTTACTTTCATTTCTTTAACTTACCATTTTAATCCACAAAATACTTCTTGCAGGACTGCTGTAAAAAGTTTTGGAGATATGGAGTCACCCTGCCTTACACTCTTTTCAATGTTGATTTTCCTGCTATCATTATGTAATCTAATTGTTGCTGTTGCATTTTTATAAATATTATTTAAAATATGACAATATCCTGGATCTATACCTTGATGATCCAATGCTTTAATCACTGAAGAAATGTTTATACAACCAAATGCCTTTTCTTAGTCCACAAATACTAAGCATAATGGCAACTCATATTTATTTGTCCTTTCTATAATTTCTTTCAATACTTGGATATGATCTACTGTACTAAAACCACTTTTCAATCCAGGTTATTCTCTTGGTTGATGAAAATCCAGTATTTTCTGTAGCTGAGTTGTAATTATCTTAGTAAAAATTTTGTATAAAACTGATAAAAGACTGATAGGTTTGTAATTTCTAATATCTTCTTTATCACCTTTTTTAAATATTAATATTAATACTGCATTCTTTCAATCATCTGGTACATCTTTATCATATCCTCTTTAGTATTTTTTATTATATTGCATAAGGTCTTTAATGACTTTTTAATATGATTTACCCTTGCCACTTTCCCCTTTTTTCAATTCATTAATTTGATGTTTTATATTTTCCATCTTTTTATTCTACTTTTTTAAACATTGTTTACTTTTCTAATATATTTGATGGCAACCACAGTACTTTCCTTTATGCCCCCAGCTTTGTTATATTTTATCTTTTTTATTTCTTAATAAAAATCCTTGAATACTTTTTTTTAATCTTTTGTATGTGCTTTGTGTTTGTTTTTTTGTTTTGTTTTTTGGATAGTTTTGTTCTGTTTTTTTTTTTTTTATCAGCTTTTGATTTCTTCTCATTTACTTTTGATCATATTTCTATTATCATTGATTTTTTTTTCTGCATATTTTTTATTTATTTTCTGATTTTTTTCATTTTTTTATTCTTGTTTTTTTATCATATTATGATTTTCTTCTTTCATCTCAAACTTATCATCATCTATTTTTTAATCATATTTTGTATTTATTCCATGACCAACTGAAGTTTGGATATTTTCTTTTACATATTTTTCTTCTGGTCATTGTTTTTTCAATTTTACTTTTATCTGTTCATTTGTCAATCTTCTTGTTTGTAGATCTAGTTAACATTTAACATATATAATATATTAATTTATCTGTATGTTCTGTTTTCTTATATGCAATCTTACTTTTACTTATATCCCTTGAACATCCTATTTCTTAACACTGGATTTTCTAGCATATTTCCATAAAATGTTATCTGATCTATTCCTTCACACTATTTCCCAATTTTTATTCATATATTTTATTTTGTACCTATCTGTGATTGTTTTATTTTTCATAATTTTCATAATCATAGATAGATATTTTTATCTTTACACTTGGATTTCTCTGGTCTGCAAGTTGAGCTTCATTTATGCCTGTTAGTTTACATATATAGAGTAATATAAATAAATATTTAAGGAAGGTAGTAATATTTTTTGTGTACCATTGCAATATATATATATATCAAAGTTAAGTAAATTTAAGATTAGTAATTTAATTAGCTTTAATCTTAATCTTCGTTTGGATAAAGTGATTAGTGATTTGTGTATTTATTTTCAGTTTAGTTTTGAACTCATCTGTTTATAATATGATGGAGTTTTTTTTTGTTTTTTTTACATTTTTAAAATAGTTGTGAAAATAAAGTATGAGCAAATTTAAATAATTCAAAGAACATGACATTTAACAAGTTTTACGTACTTAAAAAAATTCAAAATAAGAGATTGTTGTTCACAATATTGTTGTTCACAATTGTTGAATTAATAGAAAGGAAAATAGTCAAGCATTGGTGGTCGAGAGGTCAGCGACAGCAGCTTTACAAGCAGTTGTCCCGGGTTAGCGTATTCGCTTTCCGGCTGATGCTATGACACATGAGAAAAAAGAATAGGTTGTTAGGAAATTTGTAAAGAATTCTAAAAGTAAATTCCACTTTTACTAATATATATATATATATAGAAAAACAAATGAAAAGCAAAAATATTATTTACTTATTGTTTACATACATATTTTCATAACTAATATTATTTTAATAAGATGCAGACAAAAATATCAGTTCATCAAGATTTGTTATTAATGCTGTAAATGAAAAGTGAGCGTAAACTTTACAAAGTGATCATTTTGTTTGCCAAATCATCAAGTGTTGGTGGCCGCGTGGTCAGCACAGCCGCCTTACAAGCAGTTGCCCCGGGTTTGCGAGTTCGCTTCCCGGATGATGCTTTGACACATGAAAAAAATAAAATAAATAAATAAATTGTAATAAAACTGTAACAATTAAGATAGATAAGAAAATAAAAATTTCGAATAATAGTTGTTCAGGAGATTATAGCAAGTCAAAGTTTTTTTTAAATTCATAAAAAAAAAAATGTTTAACTGGTAAGTTCTACATAAAATTGGGAATTATATTGACTAAATTCAAATAAAAGATTATCCTCAATTAGTTAAAATTAATCTACGATTTTTTTTAATTAAATAAAAAGCACGAGATGAAGTAATTAGTCAATGTATCTCCATATATGCGATCTGAAAATCAAATTTAGACGAAATTTAGAAACATTCTAAAATTAGACCCAAGAAATAAACAACCAATAATAGTATGCAAATGTATCTATTGCTAACTTAGTAGGAGGTTGATAACTTCAAAATAATTTGTAAATAAAAAGTAATGAGGCTACAAATCAAATAATATGATTTTAATATGATTCAATCTTTGTCGATGATTAAAATTAAAAATTAATAGTATTTAAAATTATAGATAACTTTGAACTTAATAGTTTTATTTGGAATAATTAGAGATGGTAATCATGTGATGTTTAGTGATTTAAAATATATAAATAAAAGTAGATTTGGAAGAAGTAATAATAATAAATAATAACTAAAGGAAAAAGATTACAAATGAAATGATTCTCCTCAAAGTCAAAATGTTTTCATCAAATCTCATTATCTTCCCAAAAATTAATACAGAATGATTATGATATCTGCTTAAATTTATACTACATGTTCAAATGAATACTATGCATAACAGATAATAATGTATGTTTTGTTTATAAGTTTTATTGATGATAGGCATAATTTGCTGTACTGGTCTATAAGTCAGCAATACCTTTTAACACACAATATTTTTAAAAAAAGTTATGATTATATATATACAAAACCGGTCTTATTTGTTGTTGCACATCTATACATCTTAGCTATGAATTAAATCTTTATTTATATAATGAACATCCCATTTACTAATTAATTTACACACACACACACATATATATATACATATATATATATATATGACAATAGATGGCGTTCTACCAAAAACACCGTCAAGCGTAAGTTTTCAGAGCAAGTATTCACTATCTCTAACTTTAGTTCCACCTTCAGATCATAATTTCAAGCTATTTGCTATCGTCAGTGAAGGACAGGAATAAGAAACTAGATCTAAACACAAACTCTGAGCGTTTATGAAACAGTTTCTATTCAGCTTGCAAGCGTGAATCTTTTAGACACGTAATGTCTTCAAACTCAGCATAGCAAGCCAGATAGCTACATGGGTCTGATATCAGTTCAGCATCACCACATAGTAGAAGCCTATGCAATATATATCATTGCAAGAAAGACCTCAAAGGTACATTTATGAAAAACAAAAAAACACAAGTTAAAACTTGCTAATGCTTGTATTTATGACAACAGATGGCGTTCTACCAAAAACACCGTCAAGCGTAAGTTTGTTTACATAAACGTCAGAGCAAGCATTCACTATCTCTAACTTTAGTTCCACCTTCAGATCATGATTTCAAACTATTTGCTATCGTCAGTGAAGGACAGGAATAAGAAATTAGATCTAAACACAAACTCTGAGCATTTATGAAACAGTTTCTATTCAGCTTGCAAGCGTGAATCTTTTAGACACGTAATGTCTTCAAACTCAACATAGCAAGCCAGAGTTTGTGTTTAGATCTAGTTTCTTCCTGTCCTTCACTGATGATAGCAAATAGCTTGAAATCATGATCTGAAGGTGGAACTAAAGTTAGAGATAGTGAATGCTTGCTCTGACGTTTATGTAAACAAACTTACGCTTGATGGTGTTTTTGGTAGAATGCCATCTATTGTTATAAATACAAGCGTTAGCAAGTTTTAACTTGTGTTTTTTTGCTTTTCATATAGATATATATATAATTGAAATAATAAATTTAATGGTTTACAAACTATTATAAACAATCCTTAAATCTGCAGGAAGTACATTCGGTTAATTTCTTAACCCTGCCTCAATTGCCATTAAATTAAAAATAAAAAAAAGTGGAAGCATACTGCATCAATTCAAATCCCATGTATTTTAATGTTAGCAACTTGTCGATTTATTAAATGCATTTTATTCCTGTTTATACAAATTGCCACTTTAATTTTTCTTTTACTATGGTTTCTCTCTTCATGAAGAATTTTCACATTTTCAAAATCAAATTTAAATTTATATATATATGTTTTTTCATGATCAAAGAAAACTGAAGGAGATATTAAATCACCATTATTTTTACTTTTTACATGCTTATATAATAATTCATGCTCCCTCAATCTCTTCTCAATACTGCACCTAGAATCACCTATATATGATAGCATACAATCTCAAAAAATTTGATATATGACATTAATTTCTGCTTGACGGGTATGACATCCTTAGAATTATTGACTAATTTATTAATATTGTTTGGAATGTAGAATAAAACATTAAACACATTCTTATATATATATCCTTAAAAAATATCACTTGTGGATTTGAAATAAATGGAATAGATATCTATTGTTTCCTATTAATCTTCATTTCCTTTAAATCATTATAACTTTCTTTAAATTGACATAAAGTATTGTTTAGTTGTTCCATTTTATAACCAACATCAAGCAATTCCTTGGCAAATATTTCAATATTTTTCAGTTTATCACTTTGGTAATGACATATTTTTTCATTCCGAAACAAAAAAGATCTAAAACTTGTCATCTTATGCATCATTGGTACTTTTGATTTACAATTTATATATTCTCTTTTTTGCAGTGTCTTAATCATTAGTTTATAATTTAATATACTGTTATCTATTGTAATCATTAAATCTAAATATTTAATATTTTTGTCCTGTTCCTTTTCAATAGTCCATTTCAAGCCATTCTACTTATTTAATTCCTCTACAAGCAAATTTATACTATTAGTATTTCCACAAACAAAGACATCGTTTACATATCTTTTGTAAATTTTAATATCTCCAAAAGTACACATATTTAAAATACTACTCTCATATGTAGATAAAACAAAATTGCAAACTTGTGCAACTACAGGCAGACCCATAGGCCAACCTTTACACATTTTATGATATTAACCTTCAAAAGATGCAACAATGTTATCATTAAAAATTTTTAAAGAATCAACAATAAACTTTATCATATATTTACAGATACTATTACTTTTTAGTGTTGTTCAATTATTTTTATGGAATTCATTCTGTCAATAGATCCATAGATTTCTGTTACATCCAATGAAGCAATAACATCATTCTCATCAATTACCAAATTTGTAATACTTTTACAAAATCAAACGATGAAACAATAGTATTTTCTCCAAATCCTAAAAAGTCTTGCAAAAGCTTACCAATATATTTAGAAGTCTGATAAATGAATGCACCACCAAAATCTATCATAACTCACAAAGGATTACGTTCTTTATGTAAATTTATATTTGCAAAAATACAAGGATATAGAGAACAAGAAGGATATATCATATAGCACATATTATTACTTAAAACTTTATTTTTAGCACTTTTTAAAATATTGTTAATAAATTTTATTCTTTGACCATCCATATTATATTCTTCAATCAAAAAGAAACCATGTTTGTCCATTTGCATTCTAACTTTATCAATATATTGACATTTCATCAACAAGAACATAAGAAATCCTTTGTCTTCTTTCAAACAAATCATATTATCATTCTTCAATCTTCATTTAAATTCCAAAATAGCCAATTCTCATGATTTATTAAATTTATTACAATTAATTTTCTTAATAATATCATCAGCAAAATTATCATTAACAGGAATCATTTCAAATGATTTTTGAACAGCTGCAATTAGTTTCAAATTATAATCATTTCAAATACCACTGACATATTTAGCTCTGTGACATAAAACATATTTCTGAATCAAATGTATCCTATTATTGGATAAATTAATAAAGTTTAACTTATTATATGCATTTGAAATGATTCCTGGTAATGATAATTTTGCTGATGATATAATTAAGAAAATTAATTGTAATAAATTTAATACAATGCCTTATGAGATATTATTTTATGATAAATCATTGGAATTGGCTATTTTGGAATTTAAATGAAGATTGAAGAATGATAATATGATTTGTTTGAAAGAAGACAAAGGATTGCTTATGTGCTTGTTGATGAAATGTCAATATACTGATAAAGTTAAAATGCAAATGGACAAACTTGGTTTCTTTTTGATTGAAGAATATAATATGGATGGTCAAAGAATAAAATTTATTAATATTTTAAAAAGTGCTAAAAATAAAGTTTCAAATAATAATGTATACTATATGATATATCCTGCTTGTGCTATATGTCCTCATATTTTTGCAAATACAAAATTACATAAAGAAGGTAATCCTTTGCAAGTTATGATAGCATTCATTTGTCAGACTTCTAAATATATTGGTAACCTTTTACAAGAAAAGTAAAAGTATTTGTAAATATATAAAATTTATTGTTGATTCATTAAAAAATTTTAATGATAACATTGTTGCATCTTTTGAAGGTCAGTATTATAAAATGTCTAAGGTTGGCCTATGGGTATGCCTGTAGTTGCATAAGTTTGCAATTTTGTTTTATCTACATATGAGAGTAGTATTTTAAATTTGTGTACTTTTGGAGATATTAAAATTTACAAAAGATATGTGGATGATGTTTTTGTTTGTGGAAATACTAATAGTGTAAATTTGCTTGTAGAAGAATTAAATAAGTTGAATGGCTTGAAATGGACTATTGAAAAGTAACAGAACAAAAATATTAAATATTTAGATTTAATGATTACAAGAGATAACAGTATATTAAATTATAAACTAATAATTAAGCCACTGCAAAAAAATGGATATATAAATTGTAAATCAAAAGTACCAATGATGCATAAGATGGCAAGTTTTAGATCTTTTTTGTTTCACAATGAAAAATTATGTCATTACCAAAGTGATAAACTGAAAAATATTGAAATATTTGCCAAGGAATTGCTTGATGTTGGTTATAAAATAGAACAAATAAACAATACTTTATGTCAATTTAAAAAATGTTATAATGATTTAAAGGAAATGAAAATTAATAAGAAACAATGGATATTCTATTCCATTTATTTCAAATCCACAAGTGAAATTTTTAAGGATATATATATATATATAAGGATGTATTTAATGTTTTATTCTGTGTTCCAAACAATATTAATAAATTAGTCAATAATTCTAAGGATGTCATATCTGTCAAGCAGAAAAGTAATGTCATATATCAAATTTTTGTGATTGTATGCTGTCATATATAGGTGAATCTAGGTGCAATATTGAGAAGAGATTGAGGGAACATGAATTGTCATATAAGCATGTAAAAAGTAAAAATAATGGTGATTTAATATCTCCTTCAGTTTTCTTTGATCATGAAAAAAATTGTAAATATAAATTTAAATTTGATTTTGAAAATGTGAAAATTCTTCATGAAGAGAGAAACCATAGTAAAAGAAAAATTAAAGAGGCAATTTTTATAAACAGGAATAAAATGCATTTAATAAATCAGCAAGCTGCTAACATTAAAATACGAGATTCATGCGATTTGAATTGATGTCGTTTGCTTCCATCTTTTTTTTTAATTTAATGGCAGTTGAGGCAGGATTGAGAAATTAACCGAAATTACTTCTGCAAATTTAAGGATTGTTTGTAATAGTTTGTAAACCGTTAAATTTATTATTTCAATTATAATTACACGTTTGTTTTTAATCAATGGACATTTTATTTATTTTATATAAATATATTAAAGCAGTCAATGTCTAATCATCATTGAGCTTCATGCTTATCCATCTACACTAACCTCCTATGGGGCCTGCAATTCAGACCTCACTGTAAATATATGCCATTCACCCACACACTGTATGCATAATGATCCAAAAACATTAATAAAATATTTAGCAAAGTAAAACAGTAGGGTGAGTGATGCGTATATATATATATATATATGAACGAAGCAATAATTTTATTTATTGCTGAATATTAGATGTTTTCTTTATATAATTGTAAATATCTTTTTATATATGTATATTTAATTAAACTAGTGGAATGTAACGACAAAGAAAGATGGGGAGGGCTTGAAATACTGAAATTATCTTTATCTATAGTCAGATTGTTTTCATTAATTAAAATTATAAATCTTAATTAAAATTCTTTTTTAGTTGTTTTCAAATCTCTAAAAATAGCTAAAATGGTATTTCCAGCCTTATCTGTTTTATTTTGTTAATTAAATATTTTACTAATCAAACGTGTTTTTTTAATTAAGAGATAGCAGTGGGCAACTGAGATTGCATTCTTGGCGGGATTAAGGTGGATAAAAAGGCCCATAGAACAAAAGAGTTGGAGTTTTTAGTTGAGATTTTAGTCAGTTGAGTTGAGTTGAGTTCTTTTTCAGTCAGTTACTTTCGAAGGGTTTCAAGACCGTAACATTTTAAGAAGTCAAGAGAAGTTCGGTGCTATGAATTGTGAGTAGAAAAGAAGCACTTTTTTCTTCTTCTCTCGAAGAACTATCTGCCTGCCACTGCCATGTTCCATCTAGCTGACCATACAACATGATTGCTTCTGACTGCTGATTGCTAATGATGCCGCTATGCTGTTTTTTTTTTCTTAGGTAACCTTTTAACGTAGAACTGCCTTCATAAGTCAATACTTTTGTAATTTGTAATCTATAGTTCAACCTTCATATCTTAATTTATATATTATTTTATAAGCTTCTGCTAAATTTTGCTTTTAAACTCTCTCTCATTAATCTTTTATTAATATCATGTATTTTAACTTACCTTTCACTCTTAATTAAATTATATATATAAATGTGGGCGATTCCATTAAGATTTTATGTATTTTGTTTAATGTATAAATATAATCTATTTTCTTTAATATGCCAAAATCGTTAAATTCGCAAGTAAGGGGGAAAATAATTGTTTTACTTGGAAAAAGGGTGGGCTTTATTTAAAACTTATCAACAAAGTTTTGTCTATATTAAATAGAAATTGCTCGCGAGTTTGGTTTCATTTTAAATTCATTATTCTTAAAGTAAATTAAAAACTTTTACTGTGGATGAATTTTGCTTTAATTTTCTATTTTAAAAAGATCGTCAACCTTCATATAATTAATCCATTCCTTTTTGCTGGTGCCTGAAGGGTAAATTCTACCTGTTAATACGTATTTGGGAATCGATTCTTTAAATATAAATGTTGTTAGTTTAATAATATTATAAATAGAAGCGTTATTATTCATTATGATTAGTTAAATGACTCAGAATTGAAAACAGATTATTGCGCAAGAGGTTAGACAATTTCCAAGTTTGAAAATTATATTATAAAACTTATATTCATGTCCAATAACGTTGCTGGCATACATTTCCATTATTCTGATATTTTATCTTCTCCATTTCTTGATTGTTTAGTCATTGGGAACGTCTAAAGCTCCCATCCTACTTCTCAGAATCGTTCACAATCAGGTACAATGCTTCCTGTGGAAACGTAAAGTTTACGAGGGTTATGATATTTATGTGCTGCAGAAGACAGCGCATCCAGATTCTGGGCTCTCAAACCCAGACCCTCTCTTGATATCGCTCCGCCAGAAAGCGTGGACATATCCAATCTAAGTTCGTTTCAAAGTATTCTTTTAAATGATAAAATATCCACAATCGCCATGAGGCCTTATTTTCATTATTGTATGCTAGTACCGTTACTTTGCTCTTTAATTTGATCATCCATCCGTCTAATCTTAGTAAGTCGCAATGATGTGATAAAGATAAAGATTCATTTCGTAAAATACGTTCAGTATGTTGATCTAAAAATTGTTTTCCTTTAAAAAGTTATTCTAGTAAATATTGCGCATTGTTTGTTTCTTATGTATACTTATTCTAGAGACGCTATGTCCAAACAATGCTTATCAAACATATGTAATGATTTTAAGATTGTAAATAAATGACTGAGACCGTAAATTTATATTTATTTGTCAAAATGATTAATGTTAAATTATCGTGTATCTTTCTGTAATCCGATCTTGTAAATTATTTTGTACATCCACATTTTGGCATATTAACCCCGCACAACTTATAACACATTCTATAAAATGGTATTTATTAAATAATTGATGTAATGGGGATTTTATAAAACAAATCCCAAGTTTTCAAAATGTATAAAATCACTCCAAGCCTGAAACAATTTTGTAACATATATATGCGTTTTCTACATTTATTAAATATATATATTTTCATGTAAATCCTGGTTTGTGTTGAATTATTAGTTTCTAGTTAATATTTAGAATTATTTTCTTTAGCTAAGAGCTTAGCATTAATAAATAACTATGATAATGTAATAACTGGGCTACTCCGACCTCGATCATCATCATCATTCTGATCTTATGCTCTACCGCTTTGCTTTGCTTCTGGGCACGGATTTAAAACAATTTTACTGTGTCATCAGAATTGTTGTTCATTGAGTCAGAGATTCGAAGAATAGGCAAATAGGTTAGAATTCAGGACTGCTCCAGACCTGTGTATCTCGAACATGATTGGATTCGAGGTACTTTTGCTTAGGATTTGAATCTTGTTAAGTGAGCATACTATTTTGACCGGTATATATATCAGATATTTTTTTGCATCTATAATGTGCATATATAAATTAAAATTAAAACAAAATTTTAAAAAATTAATTATATAATAAACTGAGAGAACATATTACATACATACTATGGTCTGGGTTCTCTAATTTAACATTCACTCAAAATAATAATACTAATAATAATTCTTTAAGATTATATTAAAATATGGAAATTATAAATCAGAGTTCAGCTAAGATGCCTGCTGCCACAGACTACAAGTAAAAAAACACTAAAAATTCATATACAGAAGTGGCAAAATTTATTTCTTTAACAAAGTAGAGGAAAAAAGTGAAATGCAGACAGTTAATAGAACAATAATGCAACAAGGTACGAGATTTCACCATTCAACCATTGGAGATTTTATGAAATTAGATTTTCTGTCAAAAATAAAAGACATTGACATTATGGAAACACAAGAAGCATGGACCAAAGAAAGTCTAAAAAAAATTACGGATCAATATAACCATTCCAAAGGATTTGTTTAGATCATTCAAGCATTTTTACGGACCACTCACTAATAATGGCAATTACTAATAAGCATTGTTTAGTTTACAGATTCCCAAAAGATCTTCTATTTGATGAGTTTAGCCTCTTCAGGAGCTCATATAACAATACTATGAAGATGCTATCCTCTTTGCATTCTTTGTTATACAAATGATTCATTCTTTATAAATAAGCAGTTCAGTTCAGAACATGACTATTTGACTACTAAAATGATCTCTTTAACATAGTCAATTGTTTAAACTTAGATTATTATTTTTTAATTTTCTTAGTGATGAACTGAACCAGAAGTATTTTGCTTTTCAGTCTGCCAAAGTGATCATGGTATTAAACCTTGCAGGGGCTTTTTCTACTACCAGCATTTTGAATAATCATAGTGACCAAAAAAGTTGACAAGAAGATTGTGAAATGTTATTGACTGCTTTTTAGTAAGTCAACATAATGTAAAGACAAAGGGACTGATGACGACGGAATCAAAATATGGTACTACATTTTTATTTAAACTGATTGGTTTTTAAAATTTCCAGTTCTATATATATGACTTAAATCACATGCACAACATATTATGCTAGGTGTGTGACAATTTATTTATGATAATTAGTGTAGCTTTTTGGAATTTTTCAGCTTACTATAAGACTATATCTCATACATTTAGGTAATTATACACCAAAAAAAAAACTAAAATGAAAAAAAGTAGTTATAAATATATATATATATATTGATGTATTCTATAAAAATTATTTTTCACGAATAAAGTATGATAAACAGACTAGCTAAAATTTAAAAATTATTAATCATAAAAAACTATTTGCTAAGTCCTTTCGATATCGTATACCAGAATCATGGAAGTTCCAAAAAGTCACCATGATTCAAAGCGCTTGGCAAATAGTTTTTTTATTGATTAATGTTTTTTGAATTTTAGCTATTGTTTATCACACTTTATACGTGAAGAATAATTTTCCTTATCTGACAGAGTTTTTGTATTATTGATGTATTCTATAAGTTTTTTTATATATAGAATATATAGCTTTTAAAAGATAACTTATTCCATATTTTATTTGCCATGACTAAAATGAAAATAAGTCACATGTTCACTTTTTTTTAAAAAAAAAAAAACATATTTCCTTTATTTTTTTAACTTCTTTTTTTTTATCATTTTAGATTTACGTAAAACTTTCATTGATCAATTTCTGTCACGATGATTTAATAATAAGTTCTGTTACTTACAAAGAATTATTTGAATGAAAACTATAATTATTTTTAACAATTACCAGCATGGTTCATGTAATGTAATTGTAGTTAATAGTGAATTTTCTAACGCACACACTCACAAAAAAAAAAAAAAAAGCTTCGTTTTTCTAAATTAACATCTCACTCATTCAACTTTTTTATATGAGTGAAGATAAAATAGAAAAAATATGTGTCATTAAATTGCAAATTTGTCTCCAAAAGTTACGATAATGGAAATGCATGCTATAATTGTATTCTCATGTATTATTTTTATTTTATCATGAAATATTCTATATATATACACAGACAGACATACAGTTTTGTCTAATAGATTAATAACATATAATTAGATTTTAAAATCTCAAGTTTAGGAAGCTATGTATATGTATCATTAATTCTGTATTTATAGCTGATTTGTTGAAAATATAACATTTTATTAATGTTATTAAAATTATATATATATTAATGAAATCATCATCATTATTTTTAACTACTATCGTTTCACTACAATGAAAGTTTCTTCAAGTTTAATCTAATTTCTCTCATACATAGCCTTTATTCATACCACACTAAAAAAATTCCTTAGTTTAACCATCATCTCAAATATGGTCGCTTTCTAGGTCTGGAATTCAATTGAAAACTTTAATTGATAATAAAAAATACTACTATTATCAAATATTGTAGATTATTATTTTAAAATATCCACATTCTATGCAATATATATATAGCAAATAAAAAATATATTATGGATTAAATATTATTATAATACTAAAGCAATAAATTATTAATGGTAGTAGTATATTTTATAAAAAAAAACATTACAAAATTCAAAAGTACTTTCAGTTATTTTCTTAACTAGCTTCTAGTTCAGGAGTTCCAACAAGTCGATCGTGATCCACAGGTCAACCACAAAGCCATTTTTGGTCGATCGCGAGGCCAATCTGGCAAGAGCTGTCGGGTAACGAGTGAAACAATTATTTAAGTCAAGATTGTCAAGTTGTTGTTGTTTTTTTTGTTTTTGTTTTAATTTTTTTTTTCAATTCTAGATAGGTGAAGTCCACTAAGCCGGGTCATTATTGGAAATAATATTTTTAATGTTGATTTAATGTATCTAATTTGAACTCATGTTGCTTTAATTCTTCCGGACATGAATTTTTTGGCCCTTTAAATAATTATTTTTTACTAGATAGATATATAAAAAAAAGTATGCATTTCACACCTTCCTCCGCTTAGACTACTCTATGACAACAAGTCGATCGCAACACATTTTAAAAATAAAAGTAGATCTTATGAACACAAAAGTTGGCCACCCCTATTCTAGTTGAAGAATGTTCTAAAAATAACTAAAAATGCTTCTGCATTTTGTAATAGTTATTTGTAAAATATATTACCACCATATATATATATAGTATCTGTAAAATAAATATATCGAACATAAATAATCTTTAATGTAATTCATAGTCAATGGTATTTTATTGAATCCAAAATATATTCAATAAATAAATATTATAATAAACTGTAAATAAATCTAAATTTGTATTTCTTACAATTTTGATAACTATTTCCAAATATGTTATTATAATGTGTAATACTAATTTCTCCAAAAGACGATATAGCTGAATATGTACTCTAATCAGTCTTCAAATAATTAAATATTTATTTACTTATCTCTGGGTAAATATAAACTAAGTATATGTTAGAGAAGTTACACTTAATATATGACCCAATAAAGGAAAGATAAGTGATATAATCTTATTTAAAAAAATAAATACAAAGACGAAGTTTAATTAATAAATAAATTCAAATTCTATTTACATTAATAAAATGAAAACAAAAATAGAATAGTAATGAATTATTAATATAGAATATGATTGGTTCTTTTTTTTATCAAGAGTGTTATTGTTTTGGCTCGAATCTTTGAATTTACATGCTTAAATCATGAGTTATACAAAGTTTAACTTATGATTTTACTAAGTGTAGGTTGATTCATCTATGATAATAGAGTGATTAAAACTGCACTGAATACCATCATTCCCACTCCCCAGAGTGAGAGAAAAACCAGTGCTGGCACTGAGCCCCTCATACCCACATCCCAGTGGCCACCTTCAAAACCCCAGGAGTTAGGCCCTGGGAACCACCTGGCCCCTTGATCCCCCAGGGAGCAATGAGTGTGAAACTGCAGTCTCAATCCAAGGTAATTGTTGATTTGCATATTGTACTATAAGACTTCAAACTGACATGGCCAGCATCATCTCCACCATCCATGAAGATCTATATCAGCAAAGATCTCAGTACAGCCCCTGGCACTGGAGTGCTAGACTTAGGCCATGGGAATCCGCCCTATCACAAGATTCCCATCTCTAGGTAGCAAAGATGAGTGAACAAATAGTAGCCTGAATCAACCAATAATTTCACTGTACCTGTTCCTAGATTTTTAATGGCTGGCATATGGTCTTCCCCTTCTTTCTCAGATCAAAGTCTTTGATAGATATCCCAGTAATTTCATGCTTGCATTATGTTCTATATACAGATCACTGCTCAATTTTAGAAAATGGCTGTTAATTTACAAAGTATATTTCTTTTTTAATCCAGAGCTATATTATATATTCTTGGTAATTACATGTTTTTATTATGTGTTATATATCCATCGATTCAAAGTTCCACAGGGCAGGTGTTGATATATATGTGTGTTGTAGAGATCAAAATATCATATTTTATTTTGTTCATAATATTCTGTTGCATTAATACATGAGATGATCAAGTGTTGTAAATATTCCAAAGTTACAATTAAGGATGATTAGAAAAGCCTAGAATTCCAATATGAATAGTGTTTTACAGGTACCAATTTAGGATTGGTGAGTGAAAACTAAAAAATATCTGAATAAAGCATTTGATCAACTCACTGTTAATAATATTAGGTAAAGTGAGCCTCTTGGAATAAATCATCTTAGTTTCAACTGCACTAAGCAATGTTTTTCTTTGTTAAATAAAATCTCTTAAATAAAAGCACTTAAATCATAATGAAAAAACATTATTTTTTTAATGAGTGAGAGAGTCAGAATTAGCAATAATCCCCACAGCACCCACCCCTTCCCAGCCCCTTTCCCTTTAGAGCTGGGAGTTAGATCCCTAGGGACTCCCCCAACAACTAGATCCTCACACTCAGTCAGCAAAATTGATTAAACAAGATTTTTCTTTAAAATTAAAATCTCTATGGAAACCTTTAGTAATTTCTATAGCTGCCATTTAATTTTCATAGCATTTTGAAGAAAAGTTGTAATTATTCTTACTAGTGGTCAACTAGTGACATACTTTGTATCTGAAAAGATAGCTAAGAAGCTACTCTTCTAAATAGGACTACTTTCAGGAAGATTTAACTCCCTGGACTAGTAAATTTGGAACTAAAATGGGAGCCAGTAACAGAATTAACTGAAGTCCTTGGTTCGCCCTAGTGGATCCCAGTGTCTTAAACTTAACATTTAAATAAGTTCAATAACTTTACATGTCGATGCAGCATTCCTAAGTATAATGTTTATTCACTACTTAGGATTGTATGTAAATAATAATATAGATTATATGTTATTAAGCCTACAATTGCTCTTTATTGAATAAAATTTTCAAATATATCATGAATATGTTTTCTCACATTGATGATTCAATGAATTTAAACTTAATGTTTACTATAAATAAACCTCAAATACATTTCTATAAATATCTTCAAAATATTTGCAATTCCATATGCTAGACCAATTTATCAAGTGGCTTAAACTACAATATATACATATAAATGTACACAAACTTCTTAATCTACAATAAACAATATGAATGTTTCATCTCTTAAAAGAGTATATATACGACACAGAGATAGTCACTGTTTATAAACATAAAATATTATCTACATAAGATCAGAGGTTCACTATCCCTAATATCTCAATAAAGAATAAATATTTATTACTAAAATTCACTTCATTCTTGAAAATATAAGTAAATAAAAAATAAGTTACCAAAATTTTTTTTTTTTAAATCTATATAACCTTTATTAAATTAAGTCTTATTCATATGCAATATAGCTGTATAATTTCTAAATAAACAAATATACCCGTTCTTCATATTTCCATGTCCCTGGAGAGAATGCTAAAATATACTTTCATAATAAATAATAACAAGATAAAACAATATGTATTACATACATTTAGCTTTTTTAAAAATAATAATAATAATAATAATAATAATAATAATAATAATAATAATAATAATAATAATAATAATAATAATAATAATAATAATAATAATAATAATAATAATAATAATAATAATAATAATAATAATAATAATAATAATAAATAATAATAATAATAATAATACATCAGTTTTCCAGTTCTTATTTTTAAAATAGTGATTGTAGATGTTTTTTGAATGTTTGTTCCATGTCAATATAAAACACATGGGAAACTGAAGATTATAGAAAAAGTTCCATTAGCATTTAGAGATAAAAAAAAATTAAAGTTTTGTACTCTATTGTTCATAAGAGGTTTTTTTTATGAATAATTATAGCAATCTGATGAAATCAGCATTTTCTTGGAATTTTAAATAAATATTGTAGCAGGTGATTTTTAAGTATTTTTTCCTGGGATATTTGATAGATTACTATTTTTAAATACACAGTTCAAATATGTTTTTATCATGCCATATGGAAAATTGGCAAAGCATTTTAAAGGTTAGCAATCTTTAAACTGCTCTTCCAATTTTCCATCTGGCATGATAAAAACATCTTTGAATAATGTATTTAAACAAATAATTCTGAAAAAAAAATACTTAAAATCAATTGCTACAGAATTAAATTAAAATTCCAAAAAAATGCTAATTGACATCATCATCATCAGACCATTATAATCATCTATAAACAAGTCTTATGAACAATAGACTAATGAACTTTTGAAATTTTCACCTCTAAGTGCTAATAGATCTTCTTCTACAATCTTCATACTTTTCTGTGTTTTATATTTTTGTGGGACAAACATTATAAAAACACTTACGGACTTTATTTTAAAAATAAAAAATGTTAAATTGATGTGTTATTATTTCTTTTATAAAAATGCTAAAATTATGTAATTTTTATTTTTATTTTATTACTATTTTATTGTTAAAGTATATTTCAGCATTCTGTCCAGTTGATATAGAAGTATGAAGAACAGTGATATGATTTTATTTAATAATTCTACAACTATATTGCACCCAGCATATTCATTTTATATGAATAAATTAATCTTGGATAAATGAGACTTAATTTAATAAAAGTTATATAGATTTAATTTTTTTTATCTTCTGATAACATATTTTCATGGGTGAGTAAATTTTGGTGATAAAGATTTATTCTTTATTGAGATATTAGAGATGATGTACCTCTGAACTGATGTACACGATATTTTATGTTTTTAATAGTCACTATCCTTACATCATATATTACTTTTTTAAGAGCTGAAGCATTCCTCTTTATTGTACATTAAGAAGTATGTGCATATTCTTATGTACACTTGGTAATTTAACCCCCCCCTGCACTCCACTATCATTCTGACAGATTTCTTTGTTCTCACTAGATTTAACCTTTTAACCACTAATTATATTATTGGTTGTATGAGGTAAAAATCAAATCTTTTAATTGGCCAACTCACAAACTGAAGACAAAGCCTATTGTTAAAACATATTCGCCTATAATATTAAATTCAACTCAGATACGTTTATAAAAAGTATATTACTAATTTTTCAGGTTATGAAGAGAACGAAAGTTCTTTCAAAAATAAATTGCTATTTATTTATTCTAAAATATTCAATTTCGGCAACATAAAAGCTATAATATAAACAAAAAGGTCGACTTTTACGTTATAGAAAAGTAAATATTTCTTTTAAATATTTCTTTAATATTTTTACTAAAATCTTCAATATTTTTCAAAAATAATTTTGTTTTTTTAGTATATTTTTTAAAAAACTAGTTTAATTTCTGAAATTATATTTCTTTAATACTTAAAATTAAATTCGAAATGAAAATCTCAGCGTTTTTCTTTGATCAGGTGGTTTCTTTGTTCTTTCCAGCCAATCAAAATGTCTTTTTTGGCTGAGAGCATGCTAAGAACCAATCACAACTAATGTTCTTTCTTTGTTTAGGTTTAAATGTGTTTTTTTTATTTTTTACTTGTAAAATAAATCGGAAGAGGGCACCATCTTACAGAACTTTTAAAAACCTATTCAAAACCTATCAAATGAATTTTTTAGCATAAGAACTGGCAGAGTTAGAGTGATGTCAGATGTCTACAAGGAGCCTCATAGGAGGCGAGAAAAGGGTTAAGCTTTCAACTTTCATTTTAATATTAAACAATTATTATTTATCAGAATATAATAAATTTGACCTCATTCAATAGATATTTTTGTTTCAAAATTAAATAAATTTTAAAAAATCACATTTGAATTTCAGAATTATTTTAAAAATTAGATTTGAATCAAAACAGTGCTTTCACATCATCAAATTTCAGGTGGAGCAGATTCAATTTGCAAAATGAACAAAATATTCTTTGTTTGATGTTTGTTTTAAAAATCTGAATAAAGTATTTTTAATAACTACTAAATCTATCAATAATGCTTTAAAAGTTTAATTTTTTTTTGTAATTTTTATGTTATCACTAAATATTATAAAAATATGTTGAGTGACATCATTTCTAGACAGTTGTGATTTCTGCAACTGTAATTTCTATAGTAACAATATTCAGAAGAGTTTATTCTTTTATATTTAAAAATAAAACATTTCTACAAATGTTCTATAGATTAAAAAAATCATCTCAAACTTCAATATACATTAAATTTTAACAAGTAGTGTGTAACATTTTGTTGACACTTTGGATAAAGATGAATCACACGGAAAAATTAATTAACTAGGAATTAATGCATCCTAAATGAAGAAAAGAAACTCAACAAGTTTGTAGAGAAAAACCTGGACATCAAAAAAAAATGAAGAAACTGATTTTATATTACAAGCCATGAATAATACTTAAGAAGAATTTGAACCTGACAAAATCTAAAAATGTCTTTAATTAATGAATGAGACCTTATAATATATTGTATGAAGAGAAAAATCAAAGAATAAAGTCAACCATTTTATATCAGTCTTCTTAAAAATATATTACTGAAATGGCAAATTCCTATTTAATGTTACAAATAAAAAAAAGTTTTTTAATAATATTGAAATTGTTTTAAAAACTTGATAATATTAACTTCAAATTACTTGTCTATTAACAATGTCAATACAATCATCCTCAACAATAGTAATTAATTTAAACCTGAGACCAAATCATTATTGATATTTTATTTATGGGTATAAAGTTTAATACTCATAATGATTAATGTGTCATGTAGATGAATACTGGAATTATGCCCTTAATAATGCCTTCTAAGCTTCATTTTTCATGTGAAAATATCAGTTCTTGGTAAACAATATTTTATACATGATTTGAAAATAAAGAAAGTACTGTTTTATATTAATATTTCAATTTATGAATAATTTATTACAGCCTTATAGGACCTAAAATAATTACATTTTTATCTAATATTAGTTCCTACATGCAATTTTTAACTATATATTGTAATGGTCAGAATTCGCACATTTCATAAACAAGTTGCACAGTTTCTCCACCACACTCGAAAAGCAGCACCACAAGTGGGTTCAGGGCCTGTCATACCGGATTCGAATATAGCAGATCGACTGCGCAACCAAATACGATGGAGCCTGAACCCGCCATCACAATAGCAACATCTTTTCAGGCTGCGGAGGTCAGAGAGAGAGAAGAGACTACGTGAGATTTATAAATAAATTAACAGCTAGCATTTGCAAAGTCTTAATAGATACGTGTATAACCCAGACAATACGAGACAATGAGATGAATCAGAAAATAAACACTAATGTAAAGAATTGATTAAATTAACATGATTTATTAAGTGGCTAAATATGATTTCTGGCCCTATTTATTTATTAAATAGTGGTGTCAAATGGTTAACTACAATTGATTAAATCATTTTACTCGTTAATCTATAACCTGGGTCAATTATTGCTTATGAATGTGCCTTACTAAACCTTGAATACATGCGAAGCCCAAGAATAAGAGTACTGGAATTATTTATAATAAAAGATATTAAATAGTTTTACGATAAAGGCTGACTTCAGAATAAATGTTGAGTGGCTCCAATGAGCTTGGCGGCAGCGACTTGCTTAGTGCGGAAATATATGTGTGAGTATGATATTATCTTAAAGTACTTAAAAAGGGATTCAATGGTACTCAAAGGTTTAGGAAACGATGGAGGGTGGTAGTCCATTTAAACTACAGGAACTTTGTGATGACAATAAAGAAATAAATCATAAAATCAGACGCATATGTTGCACCCCACATTGGTCTCGGCCGTAGCCCTAAAGATCGGAGTATGCTAGCATATGGCTGCGAAGAACTGCGTCAGCATCCCCAGGTGTGACTCTCTGGTACACACATTGACTGGAAACCACAGGAAGAAGTAAAGGGGAAACGGACTTGGCCGTTTAAAGCCCTTTTAAAGAACAAAGTGATCTCAACATCGAATACCCTTGCCAGCAACACTAATATATATATATAATCAATTCAAAAAAAAGGAGACATAACGAAAGATTGGGCACTTAAGCAATTCACTGCATTGATGAAAAGTGTCTACACTCTCCCAAACTCAGAATAACAAGAGAAATACTTAAAACAAATAATGGCGTTTAACATTAAAAGGACTGTGTGAGTGCGAGAATTTAAGTAAAATGTAATTAACCCACGCACTCCCACATCTGCCAATAGTTATTCCCACACCTCGCATACATCCTGGAAGATTATGAATCACATCTAGGTATTATAAAGAAAATAATATAGTCATCGAACGAGCGGCTTACTAAATCTCATTTAAGGGAGGGACTCATGAACGTAAAATTACATTCTTTATAAGGAATGGGGAGTATCATTAATTAAGATTTGCTTCGCTCGGTCGATGCTATGCAAGCCCATAAAATACGCAAATAAAACAATTTAAATTTGATATTAACCCAAGGTTTAGATCGAGCAATAAATTTAAATATACATTTTAAAACATACATGATAATAAGTGTGGCGAGAAAAAAAGAGTTTGTTTTTGCTATAGCGGGTTTTAGATCACAGAAGCTCTTGGGTTAATTTTGTTACCTTTCAGTTGCTTGGGTGGTTGAAGCTGGAGCACATTTCAGGAGTGGATAAGATTTAGCAGCATGTTAATTCAGTCTCTGTTTGCAGCAGCATAGGCGGTTCCTTAAGGCATATTGGTGATGCATCAGATGCTACATTGGCAGCGGCCAGCTATTTCCGAAAGGAAAATAGCCACGGTGCCGACTCTACTCAGTCATATTGGCAGTTCTATGATAGGTCAGCATTTTGTACATTTTCTTGAAAGCGGATTATTTAAGTCACGGATGGTCGGTCAGCAAAACATCAGGATCAGCATACCGAAAATAATAGTTCAGACTGTCCGAATTCTCAGAATAAAAAAAATTTATAACCTCAGAAAATAAAATCAAAACGCAAAATCAAACAGCAGAAAAACAGCATCAGAATCAGAATCAGCTTTTGTTTCTTCCCTTTCCTCAAGCAAAAAAAAACATTCAATATATACTGTTTATCTTATAAAAGAACCTGCCTTGGGGCATGACAAACCTTTAACCTTTTGCATTCTTATCAATTAGTTATTTCTTATCTGAACATCAGAAGGAATCCATTTTAAGGTTTTTTTTTTTAGTTTACAATTATAAATTCCAGTAAATGCTCAGATTGAAAGAAGGTTAAAACATTTATTTCATTCTGTTGAAGACTTTTGCTAATTGGAAATTCCTAAGTAGACATACGAAGTGTGAATTTATAATCCAAAATGTTTTACTTTAAATCTATTATATTCTCAACCTAGCCTTATTTTATATTTATATAATTTTCAATGGCGGGAACTTTATAATTTTAGAAAAATATTAAATTATTTCACATTTAGATTGTAATTGCATGAATCCGTTTATAAACTACTTTTAATAATTATTATTTTACCTACAATAGAAAATAAATATTGCAACACAATATTTTTAAAATAAATGAACTCAACAACCACAATCCCATAATATAATTCCAATGATTGATATTAATATTTAACAGTTATCATCGTAGTCTGTGTGTAGTTTTACCTATATAACCTTTTAAATGAATATGTAAACATGCACATACTCGACATTTATATATCAATAAAACAAAGGGTTGAAAATTGGACTCCACGAGTAATAATGCCTACGTGGTTTATTTTAGGCAAGTTTTAGTATATAAATGGCCGTACAGACACACTACGATCGATTTGGGATTCGAATTTAGGTATAAGGGTAGGTGAAATGTAAGAGAAAGGTGAAACGAAGACTTGCAGAGCAATCTTCCTGTTTCACATTCCCTTAGTTACGAAAAAAATTTAAAAAAAAAAAGGTCTTACATAAAGGTCTACCGAGGAATCTCTTTGACAAACAAATAATATTGACTAGACAAGTCATCCCAACAGAAATCTAAAAAAAAATATAAGGTAACAATACATCTTTGTTTTTTCCTTTTTTAAATGAGGGGATAAATTCAAAGATACAAATATATACAGATATATACCCGGATCAATTTTTTTTTTTTTTTTTTACTAGGGTTTTAACTCTAACGAATATTTTGGTAAACTAATCACTAACTTACGCACGGATAACATTGAAACTACCTAACTTCTAAATCTTACAGAGAGAAAAAAAAAACATTGTTGTCTTTGTCACATCCGAATTCAGGTCTATGTCCATGAGTTTCTTCATTTAATATGCTCCTGGGTCTGGTGGGTGATGGTTGGCTCGGTTATAAACAGGTTTCAAACTTCTGGCATTATACGTTCCCTTGATAATTCCTTGATCTTCCAGTAAATATGCATTTGGTCTGTTTGCTTCTTTTATTACATATGGCCCCTGATATAGTGGGAAAAATTTTTTGTATTTCCCTTGATCTCGGTTGCTGGGCTTTGGAAGTCTCACCCAAATTTGATCCCCAACTTGGAATTGGTACGACCCAATCTCCTTTAACTGTCTTCTTTTCTCTCGGGCTTGTAAACGATGGCGAACTGCCCATTGATCATCCTCAGTGTTGACTTTCGGGTCATCTATTGGTAAGGGTATTTTGATTAGTGGCGGTTCTGGTTTACCAAAATGGAGGCGGATTGGCGTTAATCCAGTCGCTTCGTTTATAGTTCCGTTGATGTATTGAAAAATGCTCACAGTCTGTTTCACCCATCCCCGGTGGTCATTATGGATATAAGTCCGGAAAAGCCAGTTGATTTCCCTCATGACCCTCTCACAGGGGTTTGATTGGGGGTTTCGAATGGATGTCATGACATGTTTGAGGCTTTGCCCATTGATCCAGTGCTGCCATACTCGGGAGGTAAACGCTGAGCCATGGTCGGATAGGATGACTTCAGGCTTTCCAATGGTTACAAACTGTTTTTGCTGTAATGCCCTAATGGCACTTTTCGAATCTGCCCTTATGACTGGGTACGCCCAAGCATATTTGGAAAAAACGTCATAAGTGACAAAAAGATATCTATACTTCCAATACGATGGTAATGTCCCGTAATGATCAACGGCTAATATCTTGTTAGATCCTGTTGGGATGATGGAGGCAGGAGCATCACTAAAATTTTTATTGGCAGGCTTGCTTCTCGCACAAATAGTACACTTTTGGAGGATTTGGAGGATATCATAATACATCTGTGGCCAATGAAATTGCTGTCTCAAGGCTTCTTCGGTTTTCCTCGGACCGTAAGGTCCCACCAATCTATGCATGTAATTTATCAAGGGATCCCTCAATTTGGGCGGTATGAGAATTCTCCAGGATCGATCACCTTTTTCAGTATTCTGTAGCAAGAGTCCATTCTGTATTTTGTATTTCTTGGTTCCTCTGCCCATAGTACAGCCTTGAAGGGGGTTCCCTTGTCGTTCAACCTCTTGCATTATGTTGTGGTATTGGGGCTGTTTTCCCTGCCAATACTGTAGGTTTTTCAATTTCTGCTCAATGTCCTGATCCAATACGTTAGCCATGATTATCAGTGGTTGCTCCTCTATCAGTGGGTTGCATGGTTCAACTTCTACAGTGTGGTGACTCAATACATCAACTACCACATTCTCTGACCGTGGGCAGTAAAGGATCTTATAGTGAAACTTCTGTAATGATAAACTCCATCACACAAGACGATCATTAGTCAAATAGCTCTTATTTAGAAATTCCAAACACCGGTGGTCCGTGATGATGATTACTTCTGAGCCCAACAAAATCTGTTTGAACTTGCTACAGGCCCATACAATTGCTAAGGCTTCTTGTTCAGTAACAGTGTAATTCTTTTCTGCGCCTCTCAAGGTGTGACTACTAAAATATAGGACATGATGCTTGCCTTCTTCATCAATTTGGAATAGCACAATACCCAAGCCTTTCTTGCTGCTGTCGGTTTGGAGGTAAAATGGGTGGGTAAAGTCAGGATAGCACAGCATCACCGTCTGGAGAATATTCCTTTTGATCTTCTTAAAATATTGTTCATGCTGGACGCTCCATTCCCACCGACGGTGTAACCTTAATAGTTTCAATAAATAAGAGGTGTCCGCCGCAAACCCTGGGTAGAACTTGTGATAGTAGTTGCAAAGGCCCAAAAATGATCTCACTTGTTTTCTATTTGCTGGCCTCGGAAAGTTCTCTATGGCTTCTACTTTATCAGGGTGGGTACAAATTCCCTGCCCATTGACAATATGTCCCAGAAAGGTAATTTCTCTCAGGGTGAAATGGCTTTTTTTTTAGGTTTACTGTGATGTTTTTTTTTGGGCACATTCAGAAAAGAATTGCTTCAAATGTTCCAGATGTTCTTGAGTGCTCCGGGATGCAATGACGACATCGTCAATATAGCAGAGCAATTTTTTTTTTAAATCTTCTGACAGCACCTGGTCTAGACACCTCATTAACCTGGCACCACTATTAATTAGTCCAAATGGCACTCTCTTGAAGACGTGTGTCTGTCCATTATGGGAAATGCTGTGTACTTCCAGTCTTGGGGGTGTAGGACCATCTGCCAATAGCTGGCAGTCAAATCTAGCGTGGAAAAGATAGTTTTATTCGAAAGCCTCATGAAAATATCCTGCACTGGGGGGGAATATCCCTTTCCGGTATAGTGATACTATTGAGTTTCCTTGCATCGAGACATAGGCTTATAGATCCATTTTTCTTTCGAATAACCACTAATGGGTTGTTATAGGGTGATGCTCCCTTTTCGATTACACCCCACTCAATCAATTATTGGATTTGCATGTTCACTTCATCTTGATATTGAAAAGGGATGGGATATGTGCGGGTTTGAAAGTGCGTTTCTTCCTTGACATGGATCCGGTGGACCTAATCTTTAATTTCTCCTGGGATCGGGGAGAATATCTGCTGATTTTCCATCAAAAGCCGGTGTAATTGGGGTTGCTCTTTCATTTTTTCTAGAGTCGATTCCTGGATTTTATTCTTAATAAGATCTTCACTTATGCTGGTTTCCATGAATCGGACTTGGATTTCAGGTAAACTCTTGATTTTGTTCATGCTTATTTTCTCCTGCCGGAATGTGATTACATTTTCACCACAGTCAAGGATACACTTGTGCTGGTTTAGGAAATCAGCTCCTATGATAACATCATGTATTAATCCTTTGATTACGAGAAATACGTGTTCAACCATTGTTTGTCCAAGAGTTATAATTTTCTGTTTTGGTTTTTTTTCCGTCAGCCAGTTTCATCTGCATGGGACGAAATGGCAATCTGGGTAGACAACTGCAAGATTTTTCCATGTGTAACACCCATCCCTTTGAAATACAGGAAACTTGGCTACCAGTGTCAATGAGAGTGGCCACCTCAGTAGCTCCTAGTTTAATGTTTACTACTGGACATGGACTAATGGGGAGTCCCCATGGGGCATCTTCCTCTTGGATCACTGTTGTGGTCAGGTTCCAACTGATTAGATGGGGTCTTCCCGTAAGCTGGTGAGAATGATGAGGATGGGCCGAGGGGTTTCCATCTCTCATTTTATTTTGCACCTGCTGACCATGCGGGTCTTTGGCTGCTTGCCATGGGATTATGGTGTCCCTTTTGTGTCGGTTCCATTGGTTGACGTCCAACGTAGTCAGGAATTCGGCCATCTCTTCCACGTTTCTAATTCTGCTCCCTATCATTAGTTGTTGGATGGCTATCGGCATATTTTGTTGGATGGTGCCGATGATATGGGCATCAGAAAATGTGAATGCATTTAATGTTTTCAAACGATTGGTCTGCCGTATAAAGAATTGAGTGTGAGTTTCCTTTATGGTCCCATATTGTTCTTGGCTGACTGCATTTAATATTTTACTCTGCCGGTCATCGCTCCAGTAATACTTTAAAAGGATTTTGGTGTAGGCTGTAAAGTCTTCGGGTTTGGCCGTTAACATAGTCCACCAGTCCTCTGCATAACTACGTAAGTGGTGACTGGCTATTGTAATCTGTTCATGTGGGCTGGCTCTATACAAGTAAAAAAAATCCTTCAAACTGTTTAGATGCGGGTGGGGACTTTCTCCAATATCACCGCAGATTTTAATGGTTATCATTTTGGCTAGTTGAGTTTGAGTACCTATGTTGAGTGGTATAATTTTGCGACTATTGCTAATGTCAGCATATATGGTACTATTGCTGCTGGTCTGGGTGGGTGAGAAATCATCACTTTTGCAGATGGTGGTCTTGGCATCTTGGTCTGTGTCATCTGTTCTTATCTGGATTGCAAGGGCTGCTTGTTCCCTTTTTATATCTCGTATTTCTTTTAAAGCATATTTAATAAATCTTTGGCGTTCTTGGTCCTTTCCTTGTCCTTCCTCCTCCCTTCTCCTTGCTTGTTCTTCACTCTTCTTACACATGTTTATTATGTATGCAATTTCAAAATTGCTGATTCCAGATCTCTGTTCAGGCTTGACTATTGCTGGTGGAGATTCCAAAATTTCGGCTGAGTTTACATCTGGTCCGTGGTCGTATTGATGGTCTTCCATATTTTTTTTTGTCTCTACTGATGATGGTTTCTACGATTCAATTCTAAATTACTTACTACAAAATATATATTAATTTGGATTCAGGATTTTGTGCGGTTTACTTTTTATTTTTCTATACTAATGGCTAATCGGCTATTTCCCTTCCGGTCTTTTGGCCTATTTGCTGCTTCTTATATCACCAATGCCTTAACTAACTTTTGCTGTCATAAAATTTATATCATATAAAGTTTTCCATCTGCTGCAAACTAACTCTTATTTTAGTACTAATATCTAAAGAAAATATATTTAATATGCTGCTTATTTTGTTATTACTTGAATCTAATTTCTCCAATCTCCTACTCTTATCTTTATAATGTTCGCTAGATCCGGGCATATTTATCTTATTTTCCCTCATTTAAAACAAATGTGCATCTACATAAGTCTTATATACAAATATATAAAACAAAATATTTTTACGATCATTTATTTTTAGGACAATTGTTTATCTCCCGATCCCTTCACGTCTGACTGTCTGGTAACACATTTATAACGCATTTCGATTCTCAAAATAATATATACATTTAAACTTTACATCAATAAAATTTTTAAATTGACGACAAAAATTTATTTTAGAAATAGTTTCATTTATAGAGACTATCCCAGGGAGCCATGTCATCAGTTTCAATTAAAATACGGACTGTTATATAGATTTAGCCTTGCAAAAAAAAAAAATTTCTTTCGTTTAACTACGGGCGTATTTATTACATTGTAAGGTCGCCTATTTGTCTAGGCTATATCATACGGAAGTATTCTCACTGTATTGCATCTCGAGCTCTAACTTATTTCACGGAGGAAAAGACAAGAGAGAAAAAAAAACTTTTACAACATATATTTTGTCACAATATTCATTTGGAATAACCATTAGATATTCAATGCCATATTTATAGCGTGATTTTAAATTCTTAAATAATAAACATTATGATAGCGTGACTTTCAATTGTTCAGTAATAACTCATGATCAGCTCGCAACGCACTACAGCAAGTTTAACGGTTTGTCTATCTTTAACTAATATTCAAACGCCCGAGTCAAACAAAACATATATACACATTTTTGCATTTTCAAGGAAGTCTTAAATATATACAATTAATCCTTATTAAGAGTAAAATTACTCACGGGACTTGGAAAAACATTACGGGGTTTAGATTTAAATAATTACACTATTATTTTATATGATATAAAGCACACATTAATAAATATCAACTATAAGGGATTTGCATGTCTAATATAATATATATCAACAGTGGGAAAAAAATTTACTCAGGGAATGTGGGTGTTTATCTCATTGCCCCATGTTGGGCGCCAGTCTCAAAAAAAAATTACTATGTAACGGTCAGAATTCGCACATTTCATAAACAAGTTGCACAGTTTCTCCACCACACTTGAAAAGCAGCACCACAAGTGGGTTCAGGGCCTGTCATACCGGATTCGAATATAGCAGATCGACTGCACAACCAAATACGATGGAGCCCGAACCCACCATCACAATAGCAACATCTTTTCAGGCTGCGGTGATCAGAGAGAGAGAAGAGACTACATGAGATTTATAAATAAATTAACAGCTAGCTTTGGAAAGTCTTAATAGATATGTGTATAACCCAGACAATACGAGACAATGAGATGAATCAGAAAATAAACACTAACGTAAAGAATTGATTAAATTAACATGATTTATTAAGTGGCTTAATATGATTTCTGGCTTTATTTATTTATTAAATAGTGGCATCAAATGGTTAACTACAATTGATTAAATCATTTTACTCGTTAATCTATAACCTGGGTCAATTATCGCTTACGAATGTGCCTTACTAAACCTTGAATACATGTGAAGCACAAGAATAAGAGTACTGGAATTATTTATAATAAAAGATATTAAATAGTTTTACGATAAAGGCTGACTTCAGAATAAATGTTGAGTGGCTCCAATGAGCTTGGCAGCAGCGACTTGCTTAGCGTGGAAATATATGTGTGAGTATGATATTATCTTAAAGTACTTAAAAAGGGATTCAATGGTACTCAAAGGTTTAGGAAACGATGGAGGGTGGTAGTCCATTTAAACTACAGGAACTTTGTGATGACAATAAAGAAATAAATCATAAAATCAGACGCATATGTTGCACCCCACATTGGTCTCAGCCGTAGCCCTAAAGATCGGAGTATGCTAGCATATGGCTGCGAAGAACTGCATCAGCATCCCCAGGTGTGATGCTCTGGTACACACATTGACTGGAAACCACAGGAAGAAGTAAAGGGGAAATGGACTTGGCCGTTTAAAGCCCTTTTAAAGAACAAAGTGATCTCAACATTGAATACCCTTGCCAGCAACACTAAAATACATATATAATCAATTAAAAAAGGAGACATAACGAAAGATTGGGCACTTAAGCAATTCACTGCATTGATGAAAAGCGTCTACACTCTCCCAAACTCAGAATAACAAGAGAAATACTTAAAACAAATAATGGGGTTTAACATTAAAAGGACGGTGTGAGTGTGAGAATTTAAGTAAAATGTGATTAACCCACGCACTCCCACATCTGCCAATAGTTATTCCCACACCTCGCATACATCCTGGAAAATTATGAATCACATCTAGGTATTATAAAGAAAATAATATAGTCATCGAACGAGCGGCTTACTAAATCTCATTTAAGGGAGGGACTGATGAACGTAAAATTACATTCTTTATAAGAAATGGGGAGTATCATTAATTAAGATTTGCTTTGCTCGGTCGATGCTATGCAAGCCCATAAAATACGCAAATAAAACAATTTAAATTTGATATTAACCCAAGGTTTAGATCGAGCAATAAATTTAAATATACATTTTAAAACATACATGATAATAAGTGTGGCGAGAAAAAGGGAGTTTGTTTTTGCTATAGCGGGTTTTAGATCACAAGAGCTCTTGGGTTAATTTTGTTACCTTTCAGTTGCTTGTGTGGTTGAAGCTGGAGCACATTTCAGGAGTGGATAAGATTTAGTAGCATGTTAATTCAGTCTCTGTTTGCAGCAGC
The DNA here is from genome assembly GCA_028023455.1 of Epiperipatus broadwayi. NCBI lineage: Eukaryota > Metazoa > Onychophora > Udeonychophora > Euonychophora > Peripatidae > Epiperipatus > Epiperipatus broadwayi. The sequence continues at coordinate 1,124,967 of JAQFVV010012462.1, forward strand.
ATAGGCGGTTCCTTAAGGCATATTGGTGATGCGTCAGATGGTACATCGGCCAGCTATTTCCGAAAGGAAAATAGCCACGGTGCCAACTCTACTCAGTCATATTGGCGGTTCTATGATAGGTCAGCATTTTGTACATTTTCTTGAAAGCGGATTATTTAAGTCACGGATGGTCGGTCAGCGAAACATCAGGATCAGCATACCGAAAATAATAGTTCAGACCATCCGAATTCTCAGAATAAAAAAAAATTATAACCTCAGAAAATAAAATCAAAACGCAAAATCAAACAGCAGAAAAACAGCATCAAAATCAGAATCAGCTTTTGTTTCTTCCCTTTCCTCAAACAAAAAAAAAACATTCAATATATACTGTTTATCTTATAAAAGAACCTGCCTTGGGGCATGACAAACCTTTAACCTTTTGCATTCTTATCAATTAGTTATTTCTTATCTGAACATCAGAAGGAATCCATTTTAAGGTTTTTTTTTTTTTAGTTTACAATTATAAATTCCAGTAAATGCTCAGATTGAAAGAAGATTAAAACATTTATTTCATTCTGTTGAAGACTTTTGCTAATTGGAAATTCCTAAGTAGACATACGAAGTGTGAATTTATAATCCAAAATGTTTTACTTTAAATCTATTATATTCTCAACCTAGCCTTATTTTATATTTATATAATTTTCAATGGCGGGAACTTTATAATTTTAGAAAAATATTAAATTATTTCACATTTAGATTGTAATTGCATGAATCCGTTTATAAACTACTTTTAATAATTATTATTTTACCTACAATAGAAAATAAATATTGCAACACAATATTTTTTAAAATAAATGAACTCAACAACCACAATCCCATAATATAATTCCAATGATTGATATTAATATTTAACAGTTATCATCGTAGTCTGTGTGTAGTTTTACCTATATAACCTTTTAAATGAATATGTAAACATGCACATACTCGACATTTATATATCAATAAAACAAAGGGTTGAAAATTGGACTCCACGAGTAATAATGCCTATGTGGTTTATTTTAGGCGGGTTTTAGTATATAAATGGCCGTACAGACACACTACGAACGATTTGGGATTCGAATTTAGGTATAAGGGTAGGTGAAATGTAAGAGAAAGGTGAAACGAAGACTTGCAGAGCAATCTTCCTGTTTCAATATATATATATATAGTCTTTGCAGCTATTGAAAGTTTGAATAAAATGTGACTTTTTTTCCTATGCTTAAAATAAAGCAATAGTTGCAGACTTGAATTCATGTTCACTGCCAGTCACTTGATTGTAATAATAATAGTTATTGCACAAATTATATCTAAAAGGTTAGATGGAATGTGACAGGAAATAGCAATGGTGATAGTTTTAAATCTTTTCTTTAACATCTTAGTACAATCATACTTGCCGGATATATACTTAATATTCTGTGAACAATATTATAATATTCTATTTTAATAAAGCGTGAAATCACACATACAATGATATTTTACCTTAATTTGTTTATCGTAATTCTTATTTAGTAATATCATGATGATTTATATATTATATTACAGATTATTTAATACTTTCTGAAATATCAGAATGTCACCATACTTATTAAATTGGAGTGCTTTCCTGTTATCTGGAGTCATATGATTTTTTCTATTTTTTTTTGTTTTTTAAATGTATAGAAAAAATATCATTTATAATTTAGATTGCAGAGACCATAAAATTTTAATTGTAACCAAAAGTGATTTGAATATCTTGTCATCAATTTCCATTCTCCTAATGAATTCATCCCAATATGAGTTCAAAAGCTCCACATTATTTGCCTTTGTTATTTATTTTGCCATTTAGGGAATTGCCAGGATCGATGAAATTATAGTGATGATTAACTTTTAAATATTGAAACTTGCCTTTTTCAGTTCTTCTGTAGGGTAGATGTGTCAACTATTGGTTCCAAAAATTGAAAACAGAAACATGACAACCTTTTAAGTCATGTTTGGTCGAATTTACTTGGAGATTGAAAGTTAGAGACAACAAATTAATGTAAAAAATTTAATTAATCAAGATAACAGGAAGGTACCTTAATTGACAAGTGCTTACAATGAAGTAATGGATTGGTAGAGAGATGGACCTGAAAAAATAAAGGACATGTGTTTTACATCACATGACCTCCAAAGCAGCTAAATATTAAATTATTTTTCGATTGAAATATTTATAAATAAGTTTGGACTATTCTACTCGCTCAAAGGTAACATTTCAATGCTAAGTAGAGTCGTTCCGACAAAAACATTTTCTACACTTGAATTTACATATTATAACATCTATTTCACAGATAGATGGCATATTGTTGTTTTAAAAACAAATTAAATATATATACCTCCTCCTACTCTTTTTTAAATAAAATAACAATTGATTTGGAGAGGGAGGAGGGAGGCATACGTGTTGAAGCCAACAAAACCGCACATGTATTTATCTGTTTTATTTTTTATATTAAATATATTGTTTTTGTTTTTTTATTTATAAAATGTATTCTGAATATGTAACATAATTGAAGTTTACATCAATTTAGAAAGTATTACTTTTTTTATGTTTTTTTTATTATTATATAATAAATAAACGTATTTTTTTAAAAATAAATAAATAAAAATTATAAGTAATACAATAAAAGCATTATTGATTTTGATATTAGTTTTTTTCTGCCTCTAATATAATATGGGTGTGTTTTAAAATATACATTCATATATATAAATTTAAACAAACCTTATTTTCAAAACTGAATTCAAATTTTGTTAATGCTTCCTGAAAGCCGATATTTAAATTTTTATTTATTTTATGACTCAGATCTTCGTTTTCACAAACAGAAACTTGCAACAGTGGATTAATTATATTGTATTTGTTAATTGAAACAAAAAGCTTTTGTAATATCATTACTTAAATTATTGCTTGTATTTTTTTTTGTCTTCATATATATATTGTTGGGTGTATTTTAAAGTGATTACATATAATAAAATTATTTAAAATTGTATGTACATAAAATGTTTTTCCCCTTAGTTTACTCTTTTTTTATGTAAATCTCGCGAGATTTTTAAGGATTTCATTTTTTATCTGCAATATTCATGTATTTGTCTAGACATCTGGTGTGATAGGCTTGGTTTATATCTTTTATAAAATAGATAAATAAATACATTTTATTAACACTTGATGCTTTTAAACATTCGCAGAATGTCTATTATTTTTTCCTGTAGAAGGGGACTTTATTTTATTTATTTTGTTACTTTTACTTTTGCTTCATAAATGTTTAAAAATCACGTGACAAACTCAATTAACTCTTAACAGTGTTATAAAAACTGTAGATAAAGTGCTGTTTTAGAATCTAATTTTTTATACACAATTGGAAAAAAAAGGTTCTAAAAATATTTTGTTTAATGTTTTTTTTTTTCTTTACATCTATATGTATTTATTAAAGCAATAAACTCGTATATCAAATAATTTTCAAAAATAGTTAAAGTGAAAACATTGTACATTTATACTGCATGTATATAACCTTACACACACATCTTTCTAGCAAACATGAATCAAAACATAGTACTACTTCGAAATCTTTCCAATTCTTTTACCATAATTCTTGAATACCAAAATGTCATTATAATTTTGATCTTTCACATTTATAAACCATTGTTACTTTAACATTAATTTTTAAAACACAATTAGACAATACATAATAATTTTACTAAAAAAAATATTACATTAATTTTATTTAATTATTTAAACAATATTCTGATCAACAGACATGAAAGCCAATATATTGCAACAACTATTCTCAGTTAAAAGAAAAAATTTGAATATTTCATAAGCACAATAAAAAATTAAACTTAATGTGTTTAAAATAAATTATGAATTTGCCTCTTTTATTAATTACAGTATACTACACTTATATAAATCGGTTTAGGTACATTAATTCATCGCAAAGATTTGATACTTTAAGAAAAAAATTTAGAATTTACGTAATTTTTAGAAAGTCTTGTACCCCCCTGGAGGTATAAAAAAAAAACATTTTTAACATCATAGAAATTTTATGCCTGATCAATGATCTTTTGCATTTCAATAATGTGCCAAGCTTTGAAAAATGCAAAATAAGGTTATCTAGCACATGGTCAATGTATAGCATTTGGACTCGGATGGTTATGAAATGTGGCAACACAAAATTATAAGCTGACAACATCATTACATATTGCAACATTGCTAAAAAGAAATGTATGTAAGCTCTTGCTATTTATTTATGCATGTGACTTCAGTTTTATGACAGTGTGTAACTTTCAGTGTAATATCTTCCAAGCCAGACAGCAGAATTGACAGTGTTAGACTTTATGTTTGAGTTTGCAGTACTTGGCAAGGTAGCGATTGTTAATCATATTTCAATTTATGATTGTAATGATTGCAATGTCAGTGATTTGAAGCTATTTACAAGTAAGAATTCTTATTTCATTATTAAAAGCACTTCTATGCGTCAGTTACATTTTACATATGTTCCATGTCATAATGCAATCAGTTGGCAACATAAGCAATTGCTCATATAGATAGATTGTTTAGACAGCCAATCGCAGCATATCTTGCATGTAATAGGGAATTTGTGATTGTTTCACCTGATAATCAAGATAGACTGCAAATAAGTACTGATTGGCACTAATTTATAGATAGGGTTAAGTCATCTTATAGATCCCTTATAATGACTATTCTAGCTCTACCTACACTGGTAGTGAGATAGGTACAAAAAGTCCAAATCTTGATTTCCATTTTCCTGTCTATTAATTTTCATAATAAAAGTAAATAAAGAACTTTATCTATTATCTATTATCAATGCTTCTACAATGTCTAAAAAAAAAAAGAACTCAAAAAAGAAAAACTACAGATGTAGAAAGATTGTTCAATGAAAAATGGACAGAGGACTACTTTTTTGTTTAAATAAATAGCAAGGCAGTTTGCATAATTTGTATAGAATTTGTAAAGGCATTATATATAAAAACATATTACCAAGTTCAATCAATATAAAATATTGTGTTTGATGGATCAAATAGTGGAATTGGCTTCTCAACAAATTTTTTTTTTTTGAAAAGTGTAATTTGAATGAATTCTTTTGTAAAAGCTAGTTATAGAAAAAACATATTTAATAGCAAAAAAAAAAAAATCAACATATTGAAAAATATAGAAGTCAACATTGAGAAGGGTGTAAGACAGGGTGACTCTATATCTCCAAAACTTTTTACAGTGGTGCTGCAAGAAGTATTTTGTGGATTAAAGTGAGAAGCTAAAGGAGTGAAAGTAAATGGAGATTATTTAAGTCATTTAGATTTTGCAGATGATGTAGTTGTTTTTTTCAAATAATGCTTTACAGCTGCAGGAAATGTTGCAAGAGTTATCAGATGAAAGTAGGAAAGTAGGCCTAAAGATAAATGTTAAAAAGACTAAAGTAATGTTTAATGGATTTTCTCAAAGTATGAAAATTAAGATTGATTATGTTGAGTTAGAAGAAGTTAACAAATATAAATACCTTGATCAGATTATTAATACAGATGGAAAAATAATGGATGAAATTAATCATAGAATTAAACTTAGTTGGAGTGCTTTTGGTAGAAATGATACTAAAAGAAAATATGCCTATATGTTTAAAAAGGAGATTTTTTAATAAATGTGTTTTACCAGTTCTTACTTATGGATCTGCGGCTTGGACACTTAATAGAAGAGCAATACCCAGACTTTAGACCACTCAAAGAAGTATGAAGAGATGCATGTTGGGAGTAACAAGAATGCAATATATGGGTAAGAGAACAAACAGGTGTTACTGACCTCATTGAAAAAATTAAAAGACTGGAGTTGGGCTGGACATATTTCTAGAAGAAATGATAATAGATGGACAATTGAAATCTTAAACTGGATTTCAAGAGATTTTAAAAGACCCAGAAAGAGACCACATGTGAGATGGATGAATGAAATAAAAAAGTGTGCAGGGGTGATGTGGAGAAAAGAAGCTAAAGATTGGAGGAGGTGGATTGAACTTGGAGAGACCTTTATCTTGCAGTGGATTGATAATGGTTTGTGGTGATGATGATGATAGCAGATATAATTTATTCTAAAAGAGGAGGTTATTTTTAAATATCAATTTGTCTCACTATAATATAGTCAGGCAAATTAAAGAAAGTGGAAAATCTATCAAAAAAAGTTGCGAGAGTAATGGCGCTAATTTTGAAATTTGTGCTTTCACAATGGCAGAGCATGCCTTTGAGTGGGATAAGTGGTATGACTGCACTATGTCCCACATTTATCAAGACCCTCTGCCTGCCTAATTTACACATACTGCAAAAATAAAAAAATAAAATTATTTTATTACTCGTTAAACTTAACTACATTTTCCTTTTTTCCTGCCCAAATTATAAAATTTGAAAATCCTATTACTAAAACAGGAAAAACTCACTATACACAGCAAGCTAGAGTAACCAATGAATGCCAGAAGGCTTGTGAATAAAATCCCAATCTAGTGCCTACTCATCCAATATCCCCAGACTAGTTTCTGGCTTGTGGCCTTTGTCAGTGAGGAGCCTTGGATCTGAGAGCACTGCACCTAGATCTTAGGTGGTTTCTGGAGGGTTGCATTAGATCCTAAGATCTAGGTGCAGTGCTCTCAGATCCAAGGATCCTCAATGATGAAGGCAACAAGCCAGAAACTAGTCTGGGGATATTGGAAGAGTAGGCACTAGATGGGTATTTTATGCACAAGCCTTCTGGCATCCATTGATTACTCTAGCTTGCTGTGTGTGCCAATACATATAGTGAGTTTTGCCTGTTTTAACAACAGTTATACACAAGCATAATAAGTGGTGTTCATGTGATGTTTAATGGCTTAATACCCTATTACATTAAAGTAATACAATTGCAGAAATATTGGTTGTATAGTCATTTAAGTTTGTTCACTATAATGTTCTGGTGATCTTAATATGAAAACAACATAGGTCAAGAATTAACTTCTTTACTAGCAATTTTATTTATTGAATCAGAATTTGCAAAAAAAAAAATACATCAATTAGTTGCCAAAAGCATTTCTAACATTAGCTAAAAAAAAGGTTTATTTCATATCTTTATTTATTAACAGTAGCTAAGCATGCTTTTGGATAGAGAAGCCAAATTCATAGCAAGGTAGCTGGTATGCTGCAATATTTATAGGTAAAATGCTAATTAGTTAAATTAGTTATTCATATATATATATATATTAATCTTTTTGAGAATGGGATGCAATTCTCTTTTTTATTAATACCATGGTTGCTGTTTGCAATAATTATAAACAAGATTTTAAAAAAAAGAATATCAACTTTCAATATCACAATGTTATTAATGGATTTACAAGAAAACAATCAAGGAAATAAAAAATGTTTATTACATATATTTTAATTTGTTCTCTCAAATATTCATTCAATAAAATTTCACAAAGCTATATTTATAATTTATAAGTAATTATAAATAAGTAATTATTTGTACATTATAAGTATTAATTTGTGCAATTTTATTTTGAGTAAACAAAATAAAAAACACATAATGCAAAAAATTATATCTTATTTTCTTGAATGTTTTTTTTTTTTTAGTAAATCCTCATTCAAAATAAAATTTAATGAAGAGAATCATTTTTAACTTGATTTGTAATAATTGTAAAGCAATAAATATATCTATATCTGCAAATAAGATATTTTTAAATAACTAAGTATTTTTATCATCAGTAAAAGAAACTCTCTCACCTGGATGAAAACGTTGCTCTGGCCCATGCTTTTTCTCAGCCAGTTCTGGGCAATGGTTAATAGCACTATTGCTACAGTTCCAATTCACCTTGTCATTTTGATCCATATAAATGTCACTAAAAAATAGCTTTTTTAGTGTCATTAAAAGACAACTAAATCAAGAGATTTATACAAAGCAGTTTGTCCATTGTCAACATATCTAATATAATAGCTGATAATGCCCTGACAATTGTAGGTAAAAGAGATGGAATTGTAAAATTAACAGAAAAGGGTGCAATTATGGCCTAAAACTCATGTTTACTGAAGTATCATTGTGTAATATATCAAAAAAAATTATGTGCAAAAGCTTCTAAAATAGATAATGGCATTCAAATCATCACCAAGACTATAAGTTTAATAAAGACCAGGGGATTGAATCATTATAAATTCCAGGAATTTCTTAAGAGTATTTACATTCTGGAAGTAAGATGGCTGAGTTATGATCAAATGTTGAAGAGATTTTATAATTTATGGCATGATATCAAAAAAAAAATGTTTCAGAATTTGACAATATAAGCTCATTTACAAATTTAGCTTTTTAGTGGATTTAACCACTCATTTCAATGAGTCAAACAAATATCTTCATAATAAAAAAAACTTATCAACACAATGTCTCAAACCATATCAGCATTCTGGATGAAGCTAAAATTATGGCAAACTCAATTTAAGGTAAACAATTTTATGCACTTCAACAGCCCTGTAAATAATGAAAAATATGTAGCCTTGATCTTTAATTTAGATGTTGAAAACAGATTCAAGATTTCCAAAAAAATAATCAATATTTTGCAATAATTATGACTTCATTTTCAGTCAAAATAAATATATTACCTGTCAATTTTCAAATGGAATTTATAGAGATATTGTCTGACATTTAACTTAAAGAAAAATTGGCCAATTTCATTTAAATAAAAAATTATGTGGGAATTTATTCATCATTTTTTCTAATTTAATTAATAAATATACACTAAATTAAAATATTATTTTTAAAAATTACATTTTATGTGCTTGTGGTTGTTGTGTAATTTTTTAAAAGTATATCGAATAGGCAAAACTCACTAGTTTGCACGCACAGCAAGCTAGACTAATCAATGGATGCCAGAAGGCTTGTGCATAAAATCCCCATCTAGTGCCTGCTCATCCAATATCCTCAGAATAGTTTCTGGCTTGTGGCCTTCATAAGTGAGGATCCTTTGATCTGAGAGCACTGCACCTAGATCTTAGGATCTAATGCAACTCTCCAGCAACCACCTTTTATCTCCACTTAACTACATAACTATGTGTCTTAAATTGAAAATACCTTAATGTTTTTAATCCAAGCCCTACTGCTTATATAGTCATATAAGCCTGCACTCAGTTCAATACCCATACATTTTGGTGTCTTTGGTTCTTTAATAACCATAGCCACCACTATCCTATTAAGCAGGATTGGTTTTAAGCCAATTAAATTAAAACCAATCCTGCCTAATATGATAGTGGTGGCTATGGTTATTAAACAACCAAAGACACCAAAATGTATGGGTACTGAACTTGAGTTCAGACCCATATGACTATGTAAGCTAATAGGCTTGGATTGAAAACAGTAAGGTGTTTTTAATTTAAGACTCATAATTTTGTAGTTAAATGGAGATAAAAGGTGGCTGCTGGAGGGTTGCATTAGATCCTAGGATCTAGGTGCAATGCTCTCTGATCCAGGTCTCCTCACTGAAAAAGGCCACAAGCCAGAAACTAGTCTGGGGATATTGGATGAGTAGGCACTAGATGGGTATTTTATGCACAAGCTTTCTGGCATCTATTGATTACTCTAGCTTGCTATGCGTGGCAATATGTATAGTGAGTTTTGCCTGTTTTAAAACAGTTATAAGCAAGCATAAGAAGTGGTGGTCATGTGATGTTTATTGGCTTATATTGAATAGGTTTTCGATTAATCAAATATCTGTTCAAATGATTTTTCAATGATAATAATGCAAACAATATCATTCTCATAATGATTTTTTCATTTATAAAAATACTTTTAAAACTAGTTATGCTCATAATTGAGGCCAAGATATAAGTCCACAGTGAAACTTCAGAATATAATAGTATTGCTAATATTTTGTACATATAATGATAGAATTTATTTATTTATTATAAGATTAAATAAGTGATTGACAGCGTTTATTTTTTCAGCATTAATATTTCAGAGCACGTGATCAAAATAAGACGCACACACATCCCTTCAGTTTAGAATCTATTCAAAAATCTTTAATTTTTAAATTTGCCTCTTTTATTAGTAAACTAAATTACATAGAGCTCCAGGAATAGGTTTAAAAAGTAAAATCATTATTTTAAACAAAAGTAGAAATATTATTTTTTTAATTACACTGATTTATTTTGCGTGTCATCAAGATAAAATCACCTTCTAATAATCATTCATAATACTTTATACTTCACTATATAAGAGAACGTAATAGTTGTTTTCTTATGTACTGCTTGAAATGATTTTTATTTATTTATTTATTTATTTTTAAAGTTTTATTAATACATTTTTAAAAAATAAATAATAAAAAATAAATACTATTTCCTTTCTTTTTATTTGTAATCAGTCATTGTCTTGAATTTCCATCATTGTATTATGATCTCTTCATTTTCTAGTTTATGCTTTGTTTTATATTCCCTTTCGTGATTTTGCTGAGCTTTAATGTCATTATTATTTTTCAGAATTCTGATTCACAAAAAATATATGTATACATATATTCATACATATTATAATAAAACACTGGCTACTTTAGGAAGAATTTGAGCTTGTAATGGATCAAAATCAACCGATTCTCCATCGACTGTCATAATACCTTTTTTAGCACTTGGAACAATCCAAAATGCTGTACCAGGAATGACTTCAACATAAGGAAAATTAATATGCTCTCCATTTTCCAGACTTAAAAAAAAAGTTAAAGCACTTTTTGAAATGCCAGCACAAACAACTAACAAATGTCTTATACCATCATCAAGTTTAGCATCTGGCGCCAAAAAATATCAGCACTAATAAAAGCATGCAATGTTGCATAAACCAGTATAAATTCTTCAATGCATTCACAAGCTGATGGTACAGGTAAATAAGGATCAGGTAAAGATGATTCAAAAACATCTGCTGAAGACCAACTAGCTGGCATTTCAGTGAAAACATCCTCCACTCTCTTTGATTCTATTTCCAATTCTTCTTCTTCAAGTTTCAAAGTTATATCACTTATATATATTACCTGTTCTTTTTTAAGTGTAGGTGTAGATTTTATTTGTGTAGGGCAACTTTTTGAATGATTGATGAATTCTTTCTTAAATTCTATATCATTTTCATTAGATGAAATCTGAGATCTATAAGTTGTGACAATTCTTACTTTTTTATCTTTGAGATAATCTTTGGAGGCAGTTGAAACTTTATAATCTTCAGCTCGTAAATACATCACTGATCCTTTATAAGTTTTCAATTTAAGTACACCTGCCAAAGCACCTAATGTAAAGTGTATTTGTCCGATTTTATGCATTTTTCTATATTAATATCAAACATAATTCTCCACCCAACTGAAAGAAAACTAAAGAAATGACTTGTCTGAGTTTCAATTATTCCTAAATCCATAATCACTGGATGATCTTTAACTAGACGAAAAAAAGAATAAAATGCTGGGTTTTGTTTGTAAGGTTCTCCAGCATAATGACTTAAAGAAGAATATAAGGCATTAACAGAGTCTCCTGGAATTGCTCCAATATTGGTTTTAATAGCAGTTTTCCAGTCTGGTCGAGACATCAAACCGTTAATAATCTCAAAAATAAGTCCATCACCAGAGACAATTACAATGGCATACCATTCAGAAATATCTGTTCTTCATCATCTCTCTTGCCTCATTAGCACATTTTGGTATGATGACTTTATAATGTATGTCAGATTCTCCATGAATGCAATAACTCTTTCATGAAATATCTGATTCACTTTTCCATTATCACTTGCAGGATTTATAAATATTAACATTTTTTTTTAAATGAGGAATCATAGATGGTTCCAAAGTGTTGCCAGAAGAAATCAGACTTCATGTGGATTTTTTTTTGTTGATATAACTATAATTATTCAACTGTCATCTTCATATTTCTATATCACTGTTGCCCAATATGCATATTAAAAGTAAAATCTTAACAAACAATAAATAAAGATGGCATGAATAAGATGATTGAAAATTTTTATTTTTTTTATTAAATGAACATGCATGGTATGACTCAGAGTAATGGTAACGTGACAAATTAAAAGCTAAAAAAACATAAATTAGACCTTAGATTTATCACTTTTAAGAATTAAATGTCATCTAACATTTCGCGCAAAACAAAACATTCAATTATTGTTAATCTATTTTTAATTACAAATTTAATTTAGAAGAAAGAATAACTCTTTAGACAAAAAAAAAGTAATACACTTTTTTTTAAATATATATATATATATCTTTTCTCCTAGTAATCTAATTCCAGTCAGTTTTTTTTAAACGGCAAACTTTGAGGCAATCCTAATTTAGATTTTGATTTTTAAGGGTTTTTTTTTTTTTTTGCATAGTTTGCATATTTTTATTCTATGCACTTTCATTAAAAACACCAATAGCTGAAAAAAAATAGTATTGAGTTTACTTCTTTATTAAATAAATAAAAGTATGTTACAAAAAAAAATATCTATGATTTCAATACATATAGAAAAAAAAATACAATGGCTTCACTACCAGTAGTGAAAAACACTTTGTAATTACAGTTAGTATATCAACATTTATTTCATCAGTCTACATTAAACTGAGACTTCTATCTTCTTAATAATAGCTTGATACCCATTTGCATTGTTAGCTCAGTTGCATAAACAAAAAAAATCAAAGGTTATTTGAAACCTACAAAGCCTGAACTCAAACTCCATGTCATGTGGACATAGATGGCTGCTATTCTAACCAAATGTCAAATATAAACATATATATTCAAATTTTGTATGTCAAAGCTTTCTAAATTTTTAAATAATTTTTTTTTTAAAAAGCACGATTTTAACCATAAAATATGCCATTTTCTAATCATTATCATCATCAACCATTATCAATCCACTGCAGGATGAATTTCTCTCCAAGTTCAATCCATCTTCTTTGATCTTTAGCTTCTCTTCTCCACATCACCCCTGCACACTTTTTTATTTCATCCATCCATCTCACATGTGGTCTCTCTCTGGGTCTTTTACAATCTTTTGGAATCCAGTTTAAAATTTCAATTGTCCATTTATTATCATCTCTTCTAGCAATATGTCCAACCCAACTCCATTTCAATTTTTTAATTTTTTCAATGAGGTCAGTAACACCTGTTTGTTCTCTTACCCAACATTGCGTTTTTGATCTCTTCTTGTTACTCCCAACATACATCTCTCCATACTTCTTTGAGTAGTCTGAAGTCTCTGTATTGCTCTTCTATTGTGTCCAAGTCTCAGATCCATAAGTAAGAACTGGTAAAACACATTTGTTAAAATCCTTCCTTTTCAAACACCTAGGCATATTTTCTTTTAGTATCAAGTTATTTCTACCCAAAGCACTCCAACCAAGTTTAATTCTATGATTAATTTCCTCCATTATGTCTCCATCTGTATTAATAATCTGACCAAGGTATTTGTAACTGTCACCTTCTTCTAATTTATAACAATCAATCTTTATTTTCATATTTTGAGCAAATCGATTAAACATTACTTTAGTCTTTTTAACATTTATCTTTAGTTCTACCTTTCTACTTTCATCTGATAGCTCCTGCAACATTTCCTGCAGCTCTGAAGCATTATTTGCAAAAACAACTACATCATCAGCGAAATCTAATAGTTGATAATATTAAATATATTTTTTTTAAATTTATTTGTGAAACAGGATAAATAATTATTTAAATAAATTAACACTTTAAAAGAAAAAAAAAATCCAGTAATAAAACTGGTTAATTCTTGAGTTAAAAAATATATTAGAAAATTATTTTCAGCTATTTGTAATATATATATAAATTAAGTTGAACAACACATAGTAATAATTAGAACAAATACGAGAATTACTGTATTTTAAAGAGGATTAAATAAATCTTATTTTAGGTAAAATTTAAATTTAGTATATATATTTACTGTACATAAACAGACAAATATATATATAAGAGTTGTTTTTTTAAGGTGTGAACAAAAAGGAAATTTGTATTAATATTACTTACTGCCTTGAGTGTGTTATATCATGACAGATTAAACTCCAGATAGTAACTAAGTAAATAAACATAACTTAATATGTCCTATTGCAATTTTTTATTCCTTCTTTCTCAAATATTATATTTTAATTAAACTTCAAAGTAATTTTTAAAACAATGCCATTGGCAATATGATTGGTATCATTTGTCAAATTCAGTTTACAGTGACTCAACTTATAGTTTTAATTAAACTAACTTCTCCTTTTAGAAAATTGATGCTTAACTAATTATATAATTTTCCCCAAGAGGTAATATGGAAAAGCTTATTCTTGTATAACATTCTTTACATATACATGACAGAAATTATTACTCACAAGAGAACTATTCCGTTCTGTCAGATATAAAACGAACCATTGTACTGATTCTTATCTTATATTTCTCTAATGTAAGATAGCCGTCTTAAATGAATATTACTATTTTAATTTGTAAAATTAATAACAATTTTAGCAAAAATATAACTCAGAAAAAAACTAATATATGTATATTTAAAATTTTAATATATATATATATAACATAATACTGAAATAAATTAATTTTGTCTTCGATCTAATCATTAATTTAGGTTATCAATGAGGCAGATGGCAAATTCTGCCTTTCGTTTCATTCATTTCTTATTTCAATTATAACATGTCCTTTGAATGTTGTTTAGCGCTGAAAGCTACCTCTAAATAGTTAAAATGAAAGATTATTATCTATGAAAAGATAGATTTAAAAACGCTTTAAACCATTTTCATAAAACAATGCCTCAGACAAACCACTATTTATCTTAAGGCTATTTATAAATTACATTTTAATTATACCCAGAATAGCTATTAACTTAGAAAGCAAAAATGTGATGATAACCATAGGCTTTGAAATGAAGGTGGACTAATAACACAAACGCATGCATATATATGAATTGATATAATTATTTATAAGAATATTCAGATCTTATTGTAAAACAATTATATATATATATGAATAAATGTCAATCTAAATAAATATACAATATATATAAGTTTTAAATAGATATACAAAAGTTAATAAAAATATTAACTTCTAATTCTATGTTCTTCCTTTTACTGAAGATGGATTTAGCAAACAGTGAATAGGCTATTATGATCAAATCGTAATTCTCTTGATGGAATTTAATATTAAATTCAATATCTTATTACTTTCTTAGAACACATTAGTCTCTTTTTTTGTATTTTAAGCTACATCAAACTTTTATAAATATTAATGGTTAGATCTTTGTTATAATATAATGCAGTTTTCCCTTTTTTATGCACTGCTTTTAATGACAAAGAGTGTATTTTGTCAAACCTCTGTCAATAAATATGGCTTTGAAATGAATATTACTTAACTAACTGATCATCATCATATTCAATTATCAATTTAGTACAATATAAAAGATATTTCTGTCTTTATGATACAGTTTCTTTTTCCCATATTACTCCATCAAATTTTATTTTATTGATTCATTTAACATGTAGCCTCTGTCTGGGTCTTTTGAAATATTTATTCAGTTTTTTTCTGTGTGATTCAGTCTCAGTTGCTTTAGGTGGCAGATGGTCATGCTGAATGATTGGATTCGGTCATGATTCCTTCCTTATCTGATCGGATTGAGCACGCATTGACCGATCACCTCCTTTACTGGCAGCGATCAGATTCAGAGAGTATAACCAATGGTAGGATGTCATACACATGTTTACACATTGGCTGTACTTTTGTTTTATCCTTTGGCCATATTTATACCTTGAATATCTACATGTTTACACATTGGTTAGCAGCAATGTGTGCTCAATCTGATCAGGTAAGGAATCATGACTGATTCCATTCATTCAGCACTACCAGCTGCCACCTAAACCAACTGAGAGTCAATCACACAGGAACAAGTACCTCAAGCCAAAATGATGACCATCAAACCAAAGACAATAACTCAGAAGAACATTCAGTGACAAGACTATCAAACAAGGAAAATAAACAAGACAAGAACAGGAATAAATCTGAGAAACTGATAAGTTATCCAGCTCATCTTGATGACTATCATCTCCAGGGTTAAATTTAGCCAAGGGAAAAGATGCCATATCTGACCTAGTCTTCAGAAGTTGACTAGTCCAGATTCCTTCCCTATGTGATCAGATTAAGCATGCATGACTGCTAACCAGTGTGTAAACATGTGGATAACTAATTTATAAACATGGCCAAAGTGTAAAACATAAGAATGGCAATATGTAAATATATGTATAAAATCCTACCATTGAATAGGCTCATCTGAAATCTGATTGCTTTCATTAAGGGAGGGGATCTGGCAATAAATAGTCAGCCTTTCTGGAGGCAAGCCAGAGAATGTCTGTCTAACTTAAATGACAGTAGTGCTTTATCATAGAGAGATAAAGTCTAGCTAACCTGAATAGATGAACATGCTCTCAAAAACACTTTCAACTGTGAAGGTGTTTCTACTATAGTCATTACTGATATATCAATGCAGTGAGGCAAATCCATGATAGCATTAGAAACTTCTACCACTACAGCTGACTCAAGGCAAGCTGTCCAGTACAGCCAGAAGAGTCTTGACTAAAATGCATGAGGCAAACTAAGATTTATAGCTGGAAGTGAGTTCACTAATTCAGGCATGACCAGCTTGTATATGTAAATATATTTGTTCTAACAAATTATATATATATGTTAAAACGAAGATTTGCACGGGTTAAATATATAAAATACATATTTTGCGGGTTCATCCGTGTTAAAAACTTTTAATATCAATATACTGACGTTTCGACTTGGTCACACAAGCCATCCACAGAGTTATAAAAAGATAGAAAGATGGTTGTAGAGGCGCTACAATCACTGGTTTGAATAAAACATTAAAAATCCCACCAATAGCAAAAATGTTAAATTTAAGAATGTTTTTTAAAGAAATCTTTCCAAATAGGAGGAAGTTTGCACGTATCATCTTGCTTATTGATACAATCTGGCCTTTTAAGTATCTCAATGGCTTCTGTGATTTTGCATTGGTAGAGATTATCACATCTGGATATGATCCTGGTACTAGAAAAATCTATTTTATGACCTGAAACTATAGTATGGAGTGAGAGTGCTGATGATGATGAGTGTTGTTTAACTGCATTAGCATGCTCATCTCTCCTAACACTGATGCAACGATTACTCATACCTATATAAGAAGCTTTACAATTTTTACATGAGATTTGATAGACACCATGAGATTCAAGAGGGATTGAATCCTTAGGCTTGGTTATTATATTGCTGATCTTTTGATGAGCAGAAAATGCTGTATCTATATTATAGCGTTTTAATATACGTCCTATACTGTCTGTAGTTCCTTTTACATATAGAATTTGTGTTCCATATGTAAAAGGAACTACAGACAGTATAGGACGTATATTAAAACGCTATAATATAGATACAGCATTTTCTGCTCATCAAAAGATCAGCAATATAATAACCAAGCCTAAGGATTCAATCCCTCTTGAATCTCATGGTGTCTATCAAATCTCATGTAAAAATTGTAAAGCTTCTTACATAGGTATGAGTCATCGTCGCATCAGTGTTAGGAGAGATGAGCATGCTAATGCAGTTAAACAACACTCATCATCATCAGCACTCTCACTCCATACTATAGTTTCAGGTCATAAAATAGATTTTTCTAGTACCAGGATCATATCCAGATGTGATAATCTCTACCAATGCAAAATCAGAGAAGCCATTGAGATACTTAAAAGGCCAGATTGTATCAATAAGCGAGATGATACGTGCAAACTTCCTCCTATTTGGAAAGATTTCTTTAAAAAACATTCTTAAATTTAACATTTTTGCTATTGGTGGGATTTTTAATGTTTTATTCAAACCAGTGATTGCAGCGCCTCTACAACCGTCTTTCTACCTTTTTATAACTCTGTGGATGGCTTGTGTGACCAAGTCGAAACGTCAGTATATTGATATTAAAAGTTTTTAACACGGATGAACCCGCAAAATATGTATTATATATATATATATTAACTTTCAAGTGTTCATATTTTTATTAATATCACTGTTGGTTTGAATCTGAAACCTGCAATTCAGAGGAAACACAAGTCATTTTCAAATGTAACAACTTCTTATGAGAAGCTTTGCTCTGCAATACAATCTCAAAAAATCCTATTAATTTCAAAAATTTTAAATAACTAATATCAAAATATCTTTTACGTTATATATAGTGTACCAGTCAACCACAACCCATCAATTATACACAGAAACTGTCTTCAAACCCAGCCTGACTCCAGAACTAAATCTGAAACCAAACTGAATTCAAACCCGAACCCCACGCACAAATGACTGATGTATAACAGAGTCCACGGCACACGGTATTGCCTAAACTAGCTCGGTGGAAATCATAAACAATATAACCCTGACTAATTTATATATAGATGTGTTGTGTACTCTCAATGCTGTAAGCGATCAATATAATATATATTCTTGGTTTGTCAACACAGACAGTAATCAAATGGCAGTAAAATAACTATTTTAATGAATAGAAAGGCGAAAATAGATTATACAAATATTTAATAATTAGTATTGCTATTAAATAATATTCACATACAGTACAGCTAACTTGTTACACACAATATCAATTAGTTTACTTCTAGTCTTTAATGGAAAATATTATAATTGACTAACAACATTTCATTGATATTTCTGAGTTGACTTTATAACCATTGTAACCCATGCCTGGTGTAGACAATATCACAAATGATTTCTTCTCTAAATACAACACTAGAATAACTTAAAACAATTGATTGATTTACATGTTTAATTATATATGAGATATATGAGAGTCAGAGTAAAATAAAACTTCAATTGTTTCATCCTTATTAGACTAAATTATTCTTATTAAACTAAAGTAACTTTGTTGGTTTTTTAAAAAAAATCAAACCATCACATATTACGGGGATGGGGAATAAGCTTATATTTTAAAATATAGAAGTGATGTGACTGGCTGCTATTAGAGATGAACATAATAAATCAAAGTTAATAGTTTGCGGTGCATTAATGGAAGACTGGGCAGCTTGCACTTTAGCAAGTCTTTACACCCTCAGGTGAGTCTAGGGAAGAATTTCTTTCTCTCTTGTTTGAAGTCACAGACGAGGCACCAAATCAAGCTATGGGAAGCGAAAGTAGCACTAAACCAGTAACATCGTGTAATGAATGGTCGAAGTAAGTTTATAAATATATGTAAGACTTCATTTATTCCTCCATAACTTTTCCCACATAATCATCTGACGAAGTAATTTAAAACCAAATGGTAAGGCCAAAAGATCATATGCTTAACTATTAATCAATTACACTCTGAATCTCATACTCCTCCTGACTGTTCGGAAGGTAGTAAATACAATAATGGCTACCTTTTTATTATTATTTCCCCTTTTCCTCGTATAAGAAAATATGCAATCAAATAAATAAAATCGATTCTAAGTATTAACCACCCAGTGGCATAGAATAAAACATCATTAATTAAAACCGTAACACATACATCGATATCCCCCAACTCGAAACACAAGGAATCAATTATTTACTCCATATGAAAATTATATTCAATATAATAATCATTATCTAAGTGTAACCTGAAGTATCTTTAATCGAGTTGAAAAATATCTATTGCCATTAATTTAAACCGAAATGTATATAATAATAAATAAAATATTTATTAAAAGTCATCATAAAATATAAAGGCTTAACAAATTGCTATTTAAAGACTAGAGTAAAAAAAATATAAAAGGGAGAAAGAGAAATTTACTATCATGTTTACTGTAGACATTTCATCAAAAAAACAAAACAAATATTTAACATATTTAGTGCAAGATTAAAACATAACCGTAATTAAATAAGGGACTGAAGTTAAAAGAAAAAAGTTCATGTAAAGTAAATTTACCATTCTTTCTTCGTCCGAACTCTTTCCTCATGATGGTGATTGTTCAGAATGTAGGCCTGCATTTTGATTCTTTATAACGACATAATGGATTTCAAAATTGAAAATTAGAAAACTGGAACCACAGGCACATGATATTTTGGAAGGCTAGGAAGGTTTAATCAGCAGGACAGAGCTCAGCTTTCTGGACTTAGCCCATCATTATTGAAGTTTACACAGTAACTTCTTAATATGGCCACCGTCTAATTTCACTCTCCAGCACTCTTTTTTTTTTTGCAGAGTGGTGAAGAGAAGAAGAAAAATGTAATGTCCAAAAATGTAAAAGTCCCCACAATTCTCTCGATTATTTATTACTTCATTTCGGACTCCGCCTCCTTTGATTTTCTGGCCTCCAGCAATATTCACTTTCAGCTACCCACTCTGTACATTGGAATGTTTTAAGATAATTTCCCTCTATTATTACACTTACATTTCAACTTATACAAACATTCTGTAGATAACAAGATTCAACAATTTATCTGAAACCCATTTCCAATTAGGAAATGGCCTTACGAATAATCTAACAATCGATTTAATTAATAAGACGGTCAAACAATTTCACTTTGTTCACAAAACAATTAATTAATACATTCCTTTTGTACAATATAGCCAAATCAATGCTTAATGGAATGCAACCTTTGATCAGGTTTTTAAATAAATTTGTACAAGTATTTTTCTATGAATTTGTACATATTTAACTGTTTAAAATAAAGAATTATTCGCGCAATGAAACTTTCTCTCCCTCTTTTTTTTTTTTAAATAAACTTGTATTGATATACAAGCCACGCACACACAAACAATATATATCTTACTATTTACAATCTTTATACAAGAAATTTTATTCAATTATTTATACAAAACATGAAACAAACAATTTAACTTTACATGGCTTGGATGAACAAAGTCTCATTGCGTGGAAATAACAGTTAGTACTAAATTTGCCATATCAAAATTTGGAAAATCATGAAACTAAGATCGATTCTCCGATCTAACTGTTTCAATAATTACCTAATTTTAAAGGTTACATTTTATTTTTATATTAACAGAATGTATTTTTTTTTTAATTTTTGTTTCAATAATTAGTTTTTTTATTTAAATTGTTTGCTTATTTTTTTGTCTTTGCACCTGTCCTTTTATTATTTTACACTCCCATAGAGGTGCACACTTCATAGGTTGTGAACCACTACTTTGCAGTCTTATTTTTTTAAGTGTTTCTAACATTTAATAAAACTTTTCCATTTCTCATATGTTTAATTATTTATTTCAACTTCTTATTTCATTATTTTAAATGATATTATTATGATTGTATGAGCTAGTTTGTTTTCAAAGATTTATTATTTCATAAAAATTTAAAGAATTGTTTTATATTCATTATAATGTCATCTCTGTTTAGCAACACTAATTTTTATTTTCTTATTGATACAATCCTTTTAATCAATGTCAAGATATTATCTTTGATACTTTTATTTCTTTCATTAGTTTTTATTATCAATTCATAATTATATTTTCTTATGTCATTAATAATTTTGAAACTTTTTTTTTAAGTGTCATAGAATTGGCCAGGATGCGAAACCGCAACCTGGGCAACTGCCTGCAAGTGTAAGACAGTCATGCTGACCTTTTGACCACCAATGTGGCATTTATTCTCATGTGAAGCATGTCTTGGGAAAAAATAAAAATTATCAAGAATGAATTAAAATAAGTTAACAACTGTAAATATCCAGTCCTATTATTACCACAGATGGGCAGTAGGGTTAGATTGAATGCCTTTTGGTGGAAATAACTTAATATTAAAGAAAATATGCCTATGTGAGTGAATAGAAGTGTTTTTAGCAGATGTGTTTTGTCAATTCATTGTTCCATATGGATTTGAGATTTGAACATTTAGTAGAAAAGCCAAGACAAAAACTTCAGGTGATACAACATTATAAGGAGAGATATATATTGCAGCTACAAGTTGGGATTGAAAATGAAATGCATAGATAATACAAGAGACAGATATTATTGCTATGATTTAATCATTTAAGATTTTAAAATAGAACTAAGATATATTGCCAAAAAATATGATAATAGAAAGAAAGTTGAAATCTTAAACTGCAACTTAAAATAATTTTAAAAATCTATAAAAAGACAATGTGTGAGATAAATTAATAACCTGAGGAAGTTTCATAGAGAGATATAGCGAAGAGAAGCTATGAATAAAAAAAAGTTCCAATTAAACTTGGAGGGATTTAAATATTTCACCATATTAATAATGACTGAAATAATGATGGTATCATCAGATATTTTTATGATATTTTACAGAATTTTAAATATTATTTAAGTTTGTTTTTTTTTTACTTTTTTCAATAAAAAAATTATTGGTGAATTGTTATATTTTTATTTCTTCAATATGTACAAAGTCTGGCTAAAAAAATCTATTACATTCTTATTAATCTCATCCACTATAAGTCAATTTCAAAATATACTAATAATTTAAAATATTTTTTAAATTTATAACTTAAATTAATCACAGTGTTTTTTGATAGTATCTTATACTTTTGTGCTGAGATTTCTTTAATACTTGTTCCACATCTCACTAGTTGATAATTCTTTTTTGTGTGTTTGTTGTTGTTATTAAATTTATAAAATACATTGCAGTATTTTTTATTTTGCTTGTTGAAATATAATCTCACTTTATGCTATCTTCATTTAAATGTCTTCATTTTCTCTTTTTTTAAAAAAAAAAAAAAATTCATAATGTACAGTTTTTCACTTTTGGAAAATTTATAAGTCTATGTCTCCTCTTGTTTTTATTTCATAGCTTTTAAAGTAATCTGCATTCACTATATTAAAATTCTGTTACTGTTTGAGAAATATATCAGACAATATTATACATTTTTATTATTTTAATCAATCCTACCATGCAAGTCCATAATATACATAATTTTATTAATTCTAAATGGTATTTACTTGCTTTTCTTTATCTATTGTAATATTTAAGTTTGTTATAGTGATCTACTTTGATATTAATTCTGCATTGATGTCTACCTTTAATTAGAGCTTGGATAACGATGACACTACTTCATATTTTACCTCATTGAAAAAATTAAAAGACTGAAGTGGAGTTGGGCTGGACATATTGCTAGGAGAGATGATAATAGATGGATAATTGAAATCTTAAACTGGATTCCAAGAGACTGTAAAAGACCCAGAAAGAGACCACATGTGAGATGAATGGTTGAAATAAGAAAGTGTGCAGGGGTGATGTGGAAAGCTAAAGATTGGAGGAGATGGATTGAACTTGGAGAGACCTTTAGCCTGCAGTGGATTGATAATGGTTGATGATGATGAATGGCTATTAATATCCTCCAATAACATTATCAACAAAAATTAAAAGACATTTTTCTATTATAAAGTGTTGTGGTTGCTTTTCATCTTAGAATTAAGTACAATATAATAATGACTAATATTTTTTGCCTCTTCTCCTTTGGATCGTTTGTACAAACTCATATTCATAAATCCCTTGCTTTAAATACATTGCTCATACGTCATGATTATTAATGGCATTATTATTACCAAAACAAAAAAATTAAAACCTTCTGAATATTAAACAGGTGTTTTTAGTCTTAATAAATATAAAATTGTATCTTTTAAAAAAAATTATATCTGTATATTTAAAAAAAAAGTTATTTATCATGTGATTAAAAATGAGACATTAGCCTTTATAATTTTTAAATCTCATGCCAATTTTAAATAAACAAATTTCAAATTTTGTTTATTTTACTTAAACATTAAATGCATAATTATTTTAAAATATTATTTGCTCGCTGAATCACTAAAGTAATAACAATACAAATAATTTGAAATATATATATATGGCAGTTATTATCACCTTAAGGCTTTTTTTTTTATATTTTTTTTTTACTCATTATGTTTAAATGGAAATATATAATAAATGCTAATTGCGATTAAAAATTTCATCATTTCTTTTATTTAATTATGTACTTATTAAAGTCAACATTAAGACAAAAACATAATTTTAACAGAAATAATCGTACCATTCCTATCTCGAAAAAAAAAAAAAGTGTAAATAATTATTTTTAAATTTTAACGCTGTTGCAACGTTTTTACATGAATTATGTTTGATTTTTTTTAAAAAAGTAGTAAAATAGCAATTAATGCAAAAAGTCTTTGCGTGTGTGTGTGTTATTGTTTATTTCAAGAACTGTTTTATAATCACAAAACATCACATGATCACCATCTCTTATATTCACTGACGAAGGCCACAAGCCGGAAACTAGTCTAGGAATATTGGATGAGTAGGCACTAGATAGGGATTTTATGCAAAAGCCTTCTGGCATCCGCTGATTACTTTGGTTGGCACAGAGTGGCACTACTGTATTGAGAGTTTTGCCTTGTTTAACTGTTTTATATTATATGTTGATTTTGATTTCATTAATTGAATTATTATTTTCTTTTCTCTGAAGCAGAGTACTTTTTTTTAATATTTCATTAAGAATTATTCCTATTATAATTCTTACATTACATTATTGAAATCGCAAACTGAAATTTAAGTTCAAAAGTATTAAATAAAGTGACAAGTGATTACAATAAACGATGTTGAATGTCAGCAATTCATGGACATTCATAGAGTAAATGAACTACATTGAAATAAATTTCACTGAAGATAAACAAGTTTTGTTTATATATGAGGAGCTTTGCCTCTTGAAAAAATATATTATTTATATACTACATTGCAACATGATAGAATAAAGAATATTACTGAAAATACAAATATAGAAATTTTATTTATAATAAATTATATATTTTACAGATTTATGTGTTAGCAGTACATATATAAACGGATTGAACAGGCCAAATAATTGTTTAATAAACAGGGTATCAGGCTTCATATCTGTAAATTAAAATTATTGTACGAATCATTTTAATCAACATGCAATTATGTAAGTGCTGACCGGATGATATGAGTAAATCCAATTAAAAGTTATCTTATACTGTTTCATCTCTAAATGTATAATACTATATAAATTCACACATTGTATTTCATATACTATATAATAAATTGTGATAATGCGTTTGATTTTTTTGTAGACAAAATTTAAGCTTGTTTAGCTTATATCACACAGATGTAATTGCAGTCTGATGAGATGAATCCTAACTTATCAACAACTATTTTGATCATTTGTTCAATAAATAACTCCAGTTTTATATTACATCAAATTTTTTTGTATAATCATAATCGATAAAAGGGATGAGTGCAAGTGGATATAGATTTATAGTTATTTTTTTTATCGATTATTTTAAAATCTAATATTTAATTTTATTTTGTTATATTATTAATAAAATTTCTATTTTTAATTTTAAAAATGTCTGGAATATAATTATTAATATATAATCCACAAGTTATTTAAGCAGTAACATAAATTAATTAACTACTTTGAATATAAAGAAAATAAGTAAGTTATTTTATAAAAGAAAAAAAAATCAAGATAGTTAATAAAATGAAGCTAAAGAAGTAAAATAATAAAAAATATGATAGAGACTTTACTAAATACTTGTGTAGATATTGTGAGCAAAGAAAGCAGTATTTCAACATTAAATTTTCTAATAGGACTAACAATACATACTAAAAAAAATTAAACATAAATATAATTAAAATTTCCCTCTTAAAAAAATTGAATATTTGGAATTTCCTAAATGATAAGAAAAAATTAAAGATGATATAAGTAAATGTAAATGTAAAATAGCATATAAAAAACTACAGAAGAAAATAAAATTTTCAGAAATATAAAATCTCATCTGAGCCCTTACAATAACAATAATAACAGTTGATAAAGAACTGGAATATACTATTAATTAACCCTATGAAAATGAATAAGTTTCAGAATCATTGTAAATATTGTAAAATAATCAAGCATTGGTGGTCGAGAGTTCAGCGACAGCTGCTTTACAAACAGTTGTCCCGGGTTAGCGGGTTCACTTCCCAGCTGATGCTATGACACATGAGAAAAAAATAAAATAAACTGTGCAAAATAATATATCAAATCTCTAAAGTATGGCTATGCTCAGGCTTTTAAAATACTATGATCAAATATGCAATCATAAAATCAAATGGCTTTTTGAAAAACTAAAATACATCGAAGGAAAAATATTTAATAAATTTCATTTTAAAAAGTTGTTTTCATTATGCCACAAACAACAACAAAGCAATATATCTTGTTCTTTTTTTAAAAAATAAATTACACCATGAATATTATTCACACTTTCAAAATGAATTTTATTATTGTATATAAAATAACTTTCCGAGAAAATAAATTGCAAAATGTGACCAATTCCAATGTTCACTAGATATTTCATTTGTAATGATTGCAGTAATTTTACTCAATAAATAAAACTTTAATCATTTAATAAATAAATCCTGGAGGTTGTGGTAAATGAAAATTTTTGCTACTATGACAAATACCAATCACTGAAAATATTCCAATGTTGTTTATATTAAACAATAAATATTTTATTAGAACATAAAAATGATATTGTCATTTGATGAAAGACTGCAATTATGATATTGATACCTAAAAAAGATTAAAAAATGATAATTAAAAGTTACATTTCTATTATTATTTATCAGTTATCTACAAAATATTTAGTAAGATCATAACAAATCATTTAATGAGAACATTAAACTTATGCTAATCAAAGGACAAACTTATTTAAAATAATTTTAAGACACTAGACCACATATTGAGAGAAGTTACAGAAAAGACCAAATAATTCTATTTTTAGTAGTATTAAAATATACTTGAATTTAGAAGTTTTCTGCTGAGATTAAAGCATAAAACATCATATCATGATTTTTTTTAAAATCTGAAAAATAATGAATATACTAAAGCGTAACATTAAAATAGTGCATAACCAAATTATTCATTTTCTTAAATAAATTTGCATGTTCATCAAAAGTATTTTTGAATTACATAAGAAACAGAAATAGAGATTGTATAAAACAAATATAATGAAGTATAACAATTATAAAAACATTCATCACAATATAGAAATGAAAACATAATAAATAAAATTAATGATATAATTAAATTTATATAGTATGTCACTATAAATGTATTTGCTATTAAGAAGAAAGATGCCAAGTTCTTCAAAAAAAATTTTTTTTAAATAAATCTATCAAAGCTTATTTATTGATTTAAAAGTTAGACTCTTAATAAACAGGCAATATAGAAAAATATATTTTTAAAAATGTGGGAAGAAAAATCAAAACATCATTATCCATCAATAATAAAATGGAAAGCATTTTAGTCATTGAAAGTACCAAGAAATCAAAATAAATTAGATAAAAGTATTGATTGAAGAGATGACAAAAAATGGATAATTTAAGTCATAAACTGGACATCAAAAGATTTTAATGTGAGATGAATAGTGTGATAGATCAGAAGGACTAGAAAACGCTTAGAGTGACATTTTATTTTTCAACTTATTTATACTGTTTGAAAATTATGATGATAATAATAATAATGTATATGTATGAATACACTTTTAAAAAGTTATTGAGAACAAAAGTATTTTTTGTACTCATCAATCGAACAAAACAACAATAATAATAACAACAACAACAAAAATAATAATATTGATATTACCAGTAAGTAATACTAAAGTAGTTGGTGCTCAAACCTCTAAAAAACTAACAACAATGTCACAATATAAAAGTAAGCAAACATATATAGTTTGAGAAAACAAAAATGAACCTTTTTGAAACAACAGTTAATGAAATTCATAAACTAACTAGAGAATATCGTAAAAAAAACCTTATGTTACCAAGAAATAAATAAATGGAGACAATAGTACCACATGGTCATGTAGTTGTCATCAATATGGCCACTACAATGTGTACAAATATAGACACAGTTAAATCATATGCAACTGTTGCAAAAGCTGACATGCAAGCCACTAGATTAAAAAATAATCTGATTACAATAAATAATAATGAAAAAACAATTCCAAACAACATAAAACAGCTAGACTTAAAGATCCAAGTGAACCAAGATCCCCTCTCCTGCACACTGGACTGATGGTGCACTAGAAAAAATATATAAACACTTTAATAATATACTCCCAAGGAGACTATATACATCATTCAAAACATTTTTTTCTTACATTCAACAGTAATATCTGCCACAAATGCAAATATATCAATCATTTTCCATGCTCATTATTATATCAAGTAATAACTGAAAACAAATTGTTGAAAACGATCATAAAAATCATGAACCACCCAAATCCCAGATACCTTACTATGGAGTTTTTTGATATTAGTCAAAAAAAGTGATTTCAGAACCAAATCAAAACATTAGACAATTATGAGATTATTATAGTCGATCAAGATCTGCAAAATCACATTACAGGAATAATAAAAAATACATACTTTGGATACACAATACAAGACCTTCAAAAATGATGGACCATTTAGTAAAGTAATAGTATTTCAACCAATATACCTCAAAGACATACCAATACCAATATATAGCAATAGTTATGACTTTAAGTTAAAATTACACATAGACATTAATCCAGAATCCATACCAACACAGATTGCAGATAAGGAGACTATGCAGTGCATATATATAAGAAGTTTAAAACTACAATGTTATGCATGTGAAAAGCATAGTCACCTAGCCACACAGTGCATGGATATCCAACTTTGACAAGTTCAGCCAGCAAATAATCAACACAATCCAATGCCAACATGAAGATGGCAACAATCCATAGACCACCACTAGCAACTCAAACTAACAACATGAAAACAAAAACAATCATGGTACAAATGAAGCTTCTGAAAACAGTCATGCAGAAGCAAATGCAAATATACTTGATGATTCTACAATAGATGATATGAATAAAATAAATGAAAGCACTGATCAAATGGATCAAAATCAAACACAAATCTTATCTGATGTATCACAAACATCAATCATATCAATGAATAATACAGCAGACTCAAATCCGGATATATCCAATGACACATATAGCTGCACAAAAACAAGCATGCTGCATGTAATTATAAATAAAATGTCTACAAATATTCTAGAGTCAGTATCTTTATGCCTCCCTCCCATAGAAGCAACACCAACAGAAGTCAAAAAAACCTGATCTTCCAATGATAAATAAATATAAAAAAGTCATAACAGATAGAAACACTACTCTAATAGAAATAATTGAACACTAGGCAGAAGACTTTATACCCATGGAGCTTGATGGTAATCAATCCATTGATAAATACTCACCAAGAACTACAGAATACACAAAAGCTTCATGCATACATCAACACTCAGTGAAACCAACTCATAGACAATAACCCTAATGAAGTTAAAAATAACAGTGTTTAATATTAGAGGGCTTAACTCAATCAAAATATATATCAGCTAAAACATTGGATAAAGATCACACAACCTCATATACTAGGACTTCTAGAAACTAAAATCTACTGTGACTCACAAATTGACACCTCAGTACATATAAGTAAGAAAGATTATTGTGCATGCTCTAGAGACACATCATCTCTTTCAGGGGGTACTGGACTGCTTATAATACCAGACTGTCCATTTGATTCATATATATATATATATATATATATATATATATATATATATATATATATATATATATAATATTCAAATCTATATATATATATCAAAATCCAGTAAAATTCACATAAATTATATAATTTTAGTACTTTTGACTATACATCTTGTAGTCTTTATCAACTATGTAACAGTGAATAATGAAAATGAGACAACTTTTAGCAATACCCATAATTCAATTCAGATTTCCCACAATTCTGTTATTTTAACATTTGATGATTGACAATTCATTAACATTTGATGATTTCTTGAAACCAACATAGCTTCTTTCATTATATGTTTATTGTGGCGATGTTCAATTTGCACAATTTTTATATTTTGATAATCAAATTTAAAACCATATTGACAAGATTTATTATGATCAAATATAACAGATAATGAAAGTTTATTTACATCTATTCCTGATTGTTTTTCTTTTTGAATTCTATTATATAAAAGCATATGCTCTTTTACTCTCTTCTCCAATGTACACTTAGATTCACCAATATACTGTAAGCCACAATTACATATCAATTTATATATAATACAATTTTGATTAAAGTGTGAATTTTGAATTTTAGAATTGTAAAGTAATCTATTTATATTATTTGTTGAGAAAAAAGCAATATGACACAAAACATTATAAATTCTCCTAACAAACTTGACCTGCTCATCCGATATAAATGACACTGAAATCCATTTCATTTTGATATTATTTTTATTTTTAATTACATTATACTGTTGATTCCTTTTAAATTTTTTAATAATATTAGTAATATCATTTTTATTATAACCAATTTTCAACAAATCATTATCAAATAAATGTACATATTTTACTTTATCACTAGAATATTTGCATAATTTTTCATTTCATCAAATGTTAAAATAACAGAATTGTGGGAAATCTGAATTGAATTATGGATATTGTGAAATGTTGTTTCATTTTGATTATTCACTGTTACATAGTTGGTAAAGACTACAAGATGTATAGTCGAAAATACTTCTGAAATTATATAATTTATGTGAATTTTACTGTATTTATATATATATATTGATTTGAATATTACATATATTGTGGAATGAATACAGACATCAAACTTAACTCATTACACACACAGTCATATATATATATATATATATATATATATATATATATGACTATATATATATCAAATATATATATATATATATATATATATATATACATATATATATATATATATATATATATCATCATCATCAACCATTATCAATCCACTGCAGGATGAAGGTCTCTCCAAGTTTAATCCATCTTCTCCAATCTTTAGCTTCCCTTCTCCACATCACCCCTACACATTTTCTTATTTCATCCATCCATCTTACATGTGGGCTCCTTCTGGGTCTTTTACAATCTACTGGAATCCAGTTTAAAATTTCAATTGTCCATCTATTATCATCTCTTCTAGCAATATGTCCAGCCCAACTCCACTTCAATCTTTTAATTTTTTCAATGAGGTCAGTAACACCTGTTTGTTCTCTTACCCATACATTGCATTTCCAATCTTTTCTTGTTACTCCCAACATACATCTTTCCATACTTCTTTAAGTGGTCTGAAGTCTCTGTATTGATCTTCTATTAAGTGTCCAACTGATAAAACACATTTGTTAAAAACCTTTCTTTTCAAACACATAGGCATATTTCCTTTTAATATCAAGTTATTTCTACCAAAAGCACTCCAACCAAGTTTAATTCTATGATTAATTTCCTCTATTATGTTTCCATCTGTATTAATAATCTGACCAAGGTATTTGTAACTCTTAACTTCTTCTAATTCATCATAATCAATCTTTATTTTCATATTTGGAGCAAATCGATTAAACATTACTTTAGTCTTTTTAACATTTATCTTTAGTCCTACTTTCCTACTTTCATCTGATAACTCCTGCAACATTTCCTGCAGCTCGGAAGCATTATTTGCAAAAACAACTACATCATCTGCGAAATCTAAATGACTTAAATAATCTCCATTTACTTTCACTCCTTTAGTTTCCCATTTTAATCCACAAAATACTTCTTGCAGCACTGCTGTAAAAAGTTTTGGAGATACATATTTCCAGATTGTAATGTTCTTAATAAATTTAACACAGGAAGTGATCATCGATTAGTAAGGGGTAAGATACATGTTAATGTAAAACTAGAGAGACAAAAATTATTAAGAAAAACTATATTT
The DNA here is from genome assembly GCA_028023455.1 of Epiperipatus broadwayi. Lineage (NCBI taxonomy): Eukaryota > Metazoa > Onychophora > Udeonychophora > Euonychophora > Peripatidae > Epiperipatus > Epiperipatus broadwayi. The sequence goes on from JAQFVV010012462.1 coordinate 1,156,811, forward strand.
ACAGTTGATATTCCTAATCTTCAGAAACATTCTAATGAATTTAAATTAGAACTTACAAATCGGTTTCAAGTATTAGTAGATTTTGAACATGATTCAGATTTGAATGAAATTAATATGAAAATAACTGATACACTTTTAAAAACTGCAACAAAGATAGCTGGTAGAAAAAAGCAGCAATTGACTAATAAAATTTCTACTGAGACTAGAGAACTTATGAAGAAAAGAAGGAATATGAAGATATGCAAGAATGATGTTACAGTTGATATTCCTAATTTTCAGAAACATTCTAATGAATTTAAATTAGAACTTACAAATCGGTTTCAAGTATTAGTAGATTTTGAACATGATTCAGATTTGAATGAAATTAATATGAAAATAACTGATACACTTTTAAAAACTGCAACAAAGATAGCTGGTAGAAAAAAGCAGCAATTGACTAATAAAATTTCTACTGAGACTAGAGAACTTATGAAGAAAAGAAGGAATATGAAGATATGCAAGAATGATGCATTAAAAAGAATTGAATATCTCGAATTTTGTAAAATGGTGCGGAAAAGAGTTGAAAATGATATAAGAAAGTATAACTGTGAACTAGCAAGAAAATCTGTAGAAGAAAATAAAAGTCTTAAGAATGTAAAACAACATTTTGGTATTGGTAGGAAATTTATATCTGCAATAAGGAAAAAAGATGGAATTATTACTAAAAAGAGGGATGACATTATGAAATTGGTAGAAGATTTTTATCAAGAATTATATAGTAATAAAGAACAAGTACCTCCTATATCTATTACATCTTCCGAATTGCCCAGAATTTTAAATGAAGAAGTGAGAAATGCAATTAAATGTATGAAAAAAGGAAAGGCTCCAGGTAATGATGGAATTATAATTGATATATTAAAAGAAGCAGGTGAAGAAACAGAAAAAATATTAGCAAAGTTATATACCAAATGTCTAAATGATAAAGATGTACCAGATGATTGGAAGATTGCAGTAATAATATTAATATTTAAAAAAGGTGATAAAGAAGATATTAGAAATTACAGACCTATCAGCCTTTTATCAGTTTTATATAAAATTTTTACCAAGATAATTACAACTCGTCTACAGAGAACCTTGGATTTTCACCAACCAAGAGAACAAGCTGGATTTAAAAAGTGGTTTTAGTACAGTAGATCATATTCAAGTATTGAGAGAAGTTATAGAAAGGACAAATGAATATGAGTTGTCATTATGTTTTGGATTTGTAGATTATGAAAAGGCATTTGATTCTATAAACATTTCTTCAGTGATTAAAGCATTGGATCATCAAGGTATAGATCCAGGATATTGTCATATTTTAAAGAATATTTATAAAAATGCAACAGCAACAATTAGATTACATAATGATACTGGGAAAGTCAACATTGAGAAAGGTGTAAGACAAGGTGACTCCATATATATATATATATATATATATATATATATATATATATATATATATATATATATATATATATATATATATATATGCAAGTCTATTAATAGTAACTTTTAGTCATCAAATCATCACACTAAACATCATATTTGTATGCATCCCACCTGGTCCTGCAATTGTCTCAAACATTATATTAAACATAAACTCATTACTTGATTCTAGTTTACATCCAATAATTACCTTTCATAATGGTCATTATACATCAAGTATTGATCTGTGTTTACTCACCTATGTTACTCCATCAAATCAGCCTAAATATCAACCCATCTCCTTTCTCTGATCACTCTGCACAAAACATGTTGATTAACCTGGCAGAAATCCTAACAACTGCAATTACACATGGCAAAACAATGAGTATACTGCTTCCAACTGCCACCCCAGAATTAATTTTTTCAGAAACATATATAATGCTTCACAAAATCCAAAATATGCAACTTACCCCCATCCAAATATATCTAGCATTGATAAATATTTTATCATTTAGTATAGATCACATTACATGCAAATCCCCCATCACCACCATCACCTTCCTTAAAAAATTACTAGTTCTCATTGATGAAGTACATAGATAGATTACAATGATAAACCCAACACACACTAGTCAACAACATATACACAAGCTTAACAAGCATACAGTAACATCTGAAACCTTCTGAAAAACTACCTGGCAATAAAAAAGGAAAATCTGCCTCAGCCAACAACATACATGGACAAGAAAATACATTCACTGGGTCTCGGGCTACCTATCTACTGTCAGAGTGCCATTGGCACTCACAGATTAGGGGATCATACATTTGGGAAATAACATGTTAAAAACAATTTATCATCATTTCAAATAAAAGCTACAAACATACCACCCAGTCAAATTTATTTCTGATGTTTTTGGAAACCAGAAAGATACCCCCCCCCCCATTTAACATCACAGAATTTGCTACTAAACTGGCAACAATACTTAATGCATGTCCCCAGGTACACATGGAATTGCAAAATTTGTCCTTGCACATCTCAGTCAGTTCATTACCCAATACTTGTGTGACCTCACAAATCATCTATCACAGAAGTTACATGACATCCAGGGATTATACTGAATTGCAATAATCCCTTTTAACAAGAAAGAAGTTCCCATATCAACATTATCCAACCTCCAACGCATCTCAATGGTCCACTTAACATTACAATAATTGAAAAAGTACTCAAAGATAGCCTAGAGACATGCATTCTACCACTAATTTTACACAGTAAGTTTGCATGGAAGTAATCATCTACTGCATAAGCTGTGATGATATTTAATACAGTCTTGAACTCAGTTCAGAATCAGAAATAATGCTTCAATTGCAGTTCAACTTGATATAGCAGCAGCTTTTGACACAGTTGACATTAATGCATTAATTATCATGCTACATGATACCACCATTCCACAAACTCGTCTGTACCTGCTCACAAACCTACTACTTACAAGAGAAATACATAACACATTCAATGGCAAAAATTCTCCATTATTTATTTCCACACAATTCATAATCCAATGTTCTCCACTCAGCTCACTTCTATTAATTTTTACATCAACTCACTCATACTCAAAATCCAGAAGAATAACAAAGGCATTCAGATACCAGGCACATCACAACATATATCCTGCCTTGCATATATAGATGATAGCACAGTCTTCCTTCCATCTAGAAAGCAGATACCAATACTATAAAAATGCTTCAGGACTGCTAATCAATACACCATCTAAAATTTAATCAGAACAAAACTGCTGCCTGGTCACTATACACCAGTAAGCAGTGCACACAAATTTTCCAAGACAAACCATCTGCTTTCCTCAGCTTTTCTTTCTTCATAGGGACTAACACAATGAAGCAAAAAAATAAAAGATGAAGCAGAATGGATCACTGCTTCTCTATCAAAAGCATACCTCTCAATATATGCTAAAGTACAATTGTCCAATCAGCTGGTAATCCCCAAGATTATCAACTATTCTCTCACAATTCAATTTTCCAAAGTTTTTACGGCAAAAATTTCTTCATATTGCAATAAACTCCTATGGAATAAAAAGAATGTGTCAGTATCTGCAAAATGCCATATTCTCTCAACAATGGTTTGTGGCTATGTAACATAGATATTTTCAAATACAGAAGACTGCAAACCTTATAATAACCATCCTCAGACATTTCCCAGAACTTTAATGTCTAATCCAAATAATACCTGCAAACAAACCACCAACATCACTATCATCAGTTACAAACCAGTTTAGAATCACACATATTCAAAATCACTGCAAACAACAATAAAATATTCATATTGGCAGATCTATGCACTGGTATACCTGGGACATAACCAGATCCACCCAGATGCTCAGAATAAACAACTGACAGCTGCTTAAAAAAATTTTAAAAATGGTCCATGGAGTCCAAATTTTTTTGATTTCCTTAAAGTAAATCTATATGTCTTGCCGACATCATACTTCCTAAGATATAGACATTTATACACAAAAATAGACCCCTTCTGTACACTATGCCATCAACATCTGTTTTACAACTGCTCCACATTAAATAGTATTCAGCATGAAATAACTAATGGATATCATCAGTGCACCCCTACAGTCTGGGCAGTAACTTTCATGCTCTATGCATTTTGGTGCACATGATGCACATTCACTTTTGGAAATAATACAAGGTGACATATATCAACATTTCATAATAAATTAGCACAATTAAAAACAGAGACAATAAAATAGCACACCCAGACATTTTTGTGGCCACTTGGTCACTCATAAAACAACCTCAAATCTCTAATAGTTCTGCCATTACTCAAATCACTTAATATACACAAAAAAAGAATGCAAGAAAATGGTTATCACAAAATTCAATAATCGATAGATTATAATAAAACATACAAAATATTGATAGATAATAATAAAAGATATAAAATATTGATAGATGATAATAAAGCATACAAAATATTACCAGCAGAAGTCTAACCCTGTTTACAAAACCAAAATCTAAAGACTAACAAACTGATACAAAGCATAAACGCAATATATATATATATATATATATTATATATATATATATATATATATATATATATATATATATACACGTGTGTGTACAGTACACGTGTGTTTTAATTATCCAAATGTAAATAAGATAACTTTGAAAAACAATTTTAAAAAAACCAATGGAATTAAAAGAGAAAAAAACTAACAGAGGTCATATAAATTTAGTATTATAGCTTATAACAAACAATCCATCGCTCACACAGGTTATATCTGTAAAGACTTCTAAAGAACTTAGATAGACACAATACACATAATCCTCAGGAACATCAATGTAAATACAAGTATATGGAAAGTATTAATGTAACCCACCCACTCTTCTAGTCTGAATAAAGGCCCTTTTTGAATAATAATAATAATAATAATAATAATAATAATAATAATAATAATAATAATAATAATAATAATAATAATAATAATAATAATAATAATAATAATAATAATAATAATAATAATAATAATAATAATAATAATAATAATAATAATAATAATAATAATAATAATAATAATAATAGTAGTAGTAGTAGTAATAGTAATAATAAAAAAACATTTCTCACTGTGCTAATTAACTTTTGATTAATCTACCTAAATATAATTATATTTCCATTTACAGCTTAATGATTCTGTAGCTATTTTGCTTATTGCAGGATGTCTATACTGCATAACTCGTATATATATATATTCATTTAATTTTTTTGGGGATGTAAAAATCTTTAAAATCTCGACAGTTTAATTTTTATGATTTCTCATCAATCTTTGTCGTCCACTGAAATCCGTTCAGTCGAAGGAAATTGCTGACTTAAAAATATTTTCTAATTTATTCAACTTTTTTTTTTTACATTTTGTGATTAATATTTTTGTATATTATAGTATTTTTTTCTTAAATGTTTTTATTACCTAATAGATATACACATATAATAGTCATTCGTAAATGAGAATGGTTATTCCAACTCCAAGAGAGGGAAGAAAAAACAGCTCTAGAAATGAGGTCCACATATAGAACATGCTGATTCTTTTTTTTTTTTGGTTTAATATTTTAAGATGCCGCTTTTAGCTACAGTTTAATTTCTTCAATAGTTAACTTTTTTCTGAAATACTTCAATATCATGTCTGATTGTGCTCTCCAATGTATTGATTTGGTGCTATCCCTTCTCAATGAAAACAGTCAACATTGCATTTCCTTACAATGTCTTTGAGATAATACTTACATCGTAAACTGTGCTCAAGTTCAAATTAACTCTCTTGAAGAAGTCTTGCATTGTTCAGTGCTTTATATGTCCAATTTAAAGAAGGTGAAATTAATTTCATTGCAGAAGTTATTTTCCTGCTATGAAAAACTCTTAACTTATTAAAAGAAATAGAAGCACACTGAAGCCTGTGATGGATCTCAACATCTAAGTCAATCTTTGTACTTATAAAACTACTAAGGTATTTCAATTGGTTTACATTGTCAAGTTGATAATCAATCAAGCTAAAAGTTGATGAGGATTTTTCCACATCATTGACTAATAGAGAATTTAAATTTTTTGAACATTAATTTTAAAACCAAAGTCGGGAATTTTAAAAGAAATTTTACATTTATTGTTAAAAATATGTGATTTGGAAATATAATTCCACAAACCTTTGAACGTTTTTGAATAATCTTATTATTTAACTTGAAACAAATATAATTGATAATATTATTTCTCTGATCCATATAAAAAATTAGAGTGGCAAATAGATACCATCCCCGGGGGGGCCCCCCCCCCCCCCCCCCCCCCCCCCCCCCCGGGGGGGGGCCCCCCAAGGCCCCCCCCCCGGGACAACTAAAACCCCAACCAAGAAGGGGGGGGGAAAAAAGAAAAAAAAGGGGGGGGGAGAAACCACAACCGGGAGGGAAAAAAAAAAAGAAAAAAGGGAAAATGTATGTACTTATTTTTTATAAATAGTTTTTTTTCTGTTATTATGACAATATTATTTTTGCATTTATAATTGTTCTTGGGTATATGCTAAATTCTTTTTTAGAAGTCAAAGTAAATAACTAGTCAATAAAGTACTCCTGTAATAATGATTGTCTTTGTAGTTCCCATTGTTTGTAACTTTATAAACAAATTTTATTCTGGTATCATCTTAATTTTAATAAGGTATTATAATTTTTTATTAATCTTACATAAAAATACTTTTGTAAATCTAATATATATTTGCATTTTGATGCTAATTCTGTTATTCTGTAATTAATAAATATATTGAATAATGTTTTTAATCGATTAATATAATACCTAAAATATAAAAATTGTTTCTTTTTAATAAAATTTGTACATTTACATAATATTTAAATTTATTACAATCTTAAATTATGACTAACGTAAGATTTATTGATATTTTGGTCATGCAAAATCTATTAAAAAAGGTTCTTGTAATGTACTCTAAAGCATATTTGTCAATGTGACTTAAAATTTGAATCAGAATGAAACTTTGAAAATCTTTTACACAGATGATAATTTTTAAGCAAGCTTAGAAATTTTTAGCAACTGGCCTTTAGACAGTCTAATTATTGTTCAAATTATTTGATCAGTAAATTAAAATCTAGCTATTTTTATCTATAAAGCAAAACAAAAAATTAAAAAAATATTGTGAATTATACAAAGATTGGGTATGCCTCATTAAAATAATGGCAGAAATACTGACAAATCACACTATCAAAATTCTTTTGTTTTTCCCAACCTTTGTGAAACTGTAGAAAATTATAAAATGTATTGAATAATTTCTTGAATTAAAGTTTGAAACATAGTCTTCATGTGCATGTAAAAGAAATGTATAAAAACTGAAAGTCAAGTACTAAAAAATAAATTAATCAATCAAGAGTATTTATTTGAAATGTCATGTGGATAAGACACACTTTTCTTTACAGTCTCATATGCCTATATGATTTGCAGTATTTAAGTTATACCTTCTTATGCAAAAAATATAAAATTTTGTGTAAATATTTGAAATTACAGTTTTATAAATACTAACTTTTATAAAAAAAAAAAATGCACCAAATTACATAGGTGCTAAAATAAGTGCATTTAATTAAGATATGGATTGATTTGACAGTTTAATTAATAAAATATAAACAAATCTGTACAGATTCTAGTCATGCGTTAGATCCATCAATGGCATTACTAAATCTTTTTCTTCTGTTATTGAAGATATTGATAAGGCAGTAACTAAATATGTCATTCATATTTTGTGTTTCTTACATTTACATATGTCAGTCAGTGGCTAATAAATTTCGATTTTGAAAAAGGTGAGTGCAATGATCATTGGTTGTCATGAATCTATTGATGACCAGTTGAACCTATGAAATTTAAATCAACTGATTTCATTGCTTGATCTGAAAACAAAATATTTCAAATATCATAAGAATTCCATTTTTGAACATACTTTTTTAATTGTTTATTCTTGGATAAAAAAGTAAATTTGAATTTGAGACAAATATTGGATGCTAAAAATATATTTTGAATTATTAAAATATCTAATCTGCCTAACAGTTTTTTATACATTTTCTGTAAAGAAACTTTTCTTCTAGTACCTGATGGAGAAATATCTGAAAAAAACCTGAAACCACTGCAAATGGGAAGACTTGAGTGTACTAAAAATATTTTTCATGATAGCTTTTTATTCCAAACAGGGGCACAATATTTACCAGAAAAATGTTATAGTGTTAAAGAAACTGTTCATAAAATATTTGGATCATAATCTCAAGCAATTCCAGTTAGCTTTCCAAGGAGGTTATTCCTGAAAAATAAATTTGATCAAATCTTAGTTAAATGTGGAAATAAGTTAAATTAGGATTCCAAGTTTATTTCTAAATAGCATATGGTAGGATTGTATTCCAGTCTATTATTACAAAAGGTTATATTCAGATTACCAGTTAATTCTTTTTGTTTAGATGAAAAATTGAACATACCTGATATATTGAAATAACCTTAAGATCCAATATTTGAAAAATATTTTTAAATCCTTTCATAGCTTTATTGAGATATATTTCTATTTCAGAAAAAAGTTATTTATTGAGAAGTCAAATGAATATAATCATCAAATGAGTTTGTATGATTATTTTTTGGGAAGATATTGATAAATATATCAAATAATATATGGAAAAGAATTGAATCTTGTAAAAGACTGTTCTGCAAAATTTTTGTTACTATTATTATTAGTATTATTTAGTAAGCATTAATTTTTTTTATTGGACAACATTCTGTCAAGTAAATTAATGATTTTCCTACATTAATAATTTTAAACAACAGAATTATATTAAATCAATAATGGTGGAAAATTTTTTTACTTTATTTTGAAGTACTCATTAAAGATAAAATTCTGTCACAATAGACTTATCTTTGTCTAAAACCAGTCTGCTTTATAGATAAATGGCTCTCATTTATTGAAACCTTTTTAAATATGATTCTTTTAAAAACATGTAGTAGACATATGATAATGATATTTTGGCTGATATTTTCTGTGATATCTAGGTTTATTTGAGTTTAAGGCAATTATAATTTTGCGGTTTTTGACAAATTTTTAGAATAATTTCTGTATAAATAATGTTATTAAAACAGGCAAAACTCTCCATAGAGTAGTGCCACTCGGTGCAAGCCAGAGTAATCAATGGATGCCAGAAGGCTTGTGCATAAAATCCCTCTCTAGTGCCTACTCATCCAATATCTCCAGACTAGTTTCTGGCTTGTGGCCTTTATCAGTGAGAAGTTTTGACTCTGAGAGCACCACACTTACATCTTAGGATCTAATACAACCCTCCACAAGCCAGAAACTAGTCTGGGGATATTGGATGAGTAGGCACTAGAGAGGGATTTTATGCACAAGCCTTCTAGCTTCTATTGATTACTCTGGCTTGCACTGAAGGAACTACTGTATGGAGAGTTTTGCTCTTTTAATAACAGATGAGCAAGCATAAGAAAATGTGATGATGGGATGTAAATAATGTTACTGAATCTTTTTGTCAACCATGACTTTAGGTTTTAATTTTTTTTTAGAAATGAATGTTAACATCTAAATTTTTGTATGATTGGTATTATTAGTAAAATATGGTAAAAGAGAAACTTGTAATTCAATTATTATCATGCTTTTTCTCATTCTGTCAATCTTGGATTTAGAAGTCTGACATATTATATGGCATGCTTATTAGAAGTAATAACAGAAGATCTCTAGAAGTGCATTATACATCAATATTTTTTTTAAATATGCACAAGCCTTGTGATTAGAGTTTGTAAAGTTTTGCTTTTTTATAATATGTTAACACTTTTCTTTTCTGATAGCATTTCAGTGATTTTACAAATTTGACAGCAATTTCCAGATGATTGATAGGTAAAAATTTGCTCTGAAGATCATTTCTGTTTTCTTCCAACTTAAAATGAATTGATTTTGACATCCATGAGAGGTAAATTCTCTGGCAACTATTATCATAGGGTTTTTAATCTATTGTAACAAAAAGGTGTTGAAAAAATTATATTAATATTTTTTCAAGATATCTAATATATTGATTACTGATAGCTTTTCTTAAATTCCATTTGGGAGCAGGATAACATTCAAGTAAAGAAATATAAATTCCAAAAGTGATTAGACTTTGCTTATGTTAACTATAGGTTAATACTATAATATTAACAGTTAAGCATGTAATTTTTGCTGAAAACAAAACATAAATCAGAAGTTATTTGTATTCTCCATAAGCTTGAATGAAATATTCTTTCTTGCTTAGTATAATGAAGTAAGTACGTGTTAAAATCGATTCTCATTTACATATTACACAGTTACATATAAAAATTGGAATCTCCTATAAATATAGAAAATGTAGGAAGATCTGAAAGAGAAGGACTGGATGATTTGTATTGGTGTATTTGTAAATATTACATACATAAAAATTATCTAATCTTCAATTGAATATTTATGCTCTATAAGATAATTTTATACAAAAGTATCCATAATATGTTTAGAATGTATTCTATCAATAATCACTGTAATTCCAGGAATTTTATGAATATATGCGTTAGAAAAAGAAGGATGAGTTTCCTGAAATACAATTAAATCAACATTGTGCTGAAGAACTAATTTCTAGAGAATCTCAATTTTGAATATGATACACCAACAATGTTAAGTTGAAATATTTTGTGTTTCCTTGATTAAGATGAAAAAATTAAATAAATTGTTGACATTTTGGAACAAATTATGTTTCTAATGAATCTATCTTTCACATTTTAGTGAAAGATGTATTATTCAAAATGTATAAATTTTATAATTAGAAAAATTACATTTTATGGAAAAAATTAAAAAAAAAACAACTCAAACTTGATATGTGACATCATGTGTTCTTTGACGGTGTATTCTGTGTATCTGATCTTATGTTCTTTGTCAAAGTAATAGTGAATTTTAAAAAATATACTGACATGATGAAAATTGTATTTATTTACAGTTAAAAAAAAATTAAATTAATATTTGTTTCCAGCAAGGTGGCATTTCCTATGTGTGCAAATGTTTTACAATTAGATTGATCAGATAAGATAATTTACTTAGCTATCCAGATCATATGATATCACATCCACCAAAGAATTGCACCTTCAAGCAAGTAATTTGTTAAGGATCCTTTGAGTGTTTTGCAGGTGCACATTGAATATAAATTTTTCTCCAAACAGTTTAAAATAAATGAAGTTCATTCTGAATAAAAAATTACATATATGTTTATTGTTTATGATCAAAGTTGTAGTGCTGCATGATTTTATGTTGTGGTAAGGGGTAGCATTGGGAGTTCAAATTTAAGATTGATGACCCCAGTTATCACTTCCCATGCTCAAACATTTTTTCAAGTCCCAAGCAAAAAAACTATTTGATTATTTTATTATTATTGTTATTAGTATTAAAGTTATTAGGATATGTATAATCTTATGTAAACTTAGAATTTTAAAATATAATGATTCCTCCCACAGCCGCATGCAAATTGTTAAATAATTAATCTTCTATGTATCAGCTTGAAAGGTTTTTCCTTTAATTTGAATTACCTTGTAATAATATCAATAATTTTCTTTCAAAATTATTTAAAATCAACATGTTCTTCAAAAAATTACTGAATATGAACACAGGAGTATCCTATTTACCAAAATGTAGACTTATATAAGTAATTTCCAGCTTATATAAAGTAAAAAATATTTTCAAAAATTTCATGTTCAAGTAAACACAATTTTTTATGTATAATATGTTGTTGACCATGTTTTTTGATATACATAATAAAACATTTTCATTTATTTAAAAAATTATGTTTATATTCTATATCATAATTCATAGCAAACAAGCACATAAAAAATTCTGATTTAAATAAATTTCAATGTAAAGAACCACCTAATGTATTTTAATTGCATATATAGAAACAATCTGTAAATACAAATGTAATTATGTGCATTGAACTAAACTTTTGCTGTTATTCATTATTAAATCATGTACATAAAAGTACTAATGCAAGAGGTATAAGACTATTAATTTGTTTATCTATAATTTGACATTTACTATCCTTCATAGAAAATTATATATATATATATATATATATGTATATATATATATATATAAGGGGGGTATATATATATATATATATATATATATATATATATATATATATATATATATATATATATATATATATAAACATTACAAGCATAAAGCTAAACTAGTTAATATAAAATCAAAACTACCCCAAATTCAAAATTAAACCAGACCAGTATAAAAATAATATAAAAACACAACCTAAGGTTTCACTGCTACAAGCAGACTTCTCAAGTGTAAAGAACTACAAAAACTACAGAATATATATAATATTAAAAACTACCCACAAATCCATTCACTTCCCATCCACCCTTAATATTAAAAGAACTCTTAAATAAGTTAATTGCTTCAGAATAATAAATTTTCAATAATAAAGACTCTTTAATTCTTCTTTTGATTTCATTTCTCTCAAAGAAGACAACCTTAGCTTCATCAAAATCAATAGTGTGGCCTGTATGTTTTCATGGACATACAAAGCAGAACTAAGATATCTATTTTAACTCTATTTTTATGAATAAAGGTTCATAAAAGTAGAGTTAATAATAGATATCTTAGTTCTGCTTTGTATGTCCATGAAAAACATACAGGCCACACTATTGATTTTGATGAAGCTAAGGTTGTCTTCTTTGAGAGAAATGAAATCAAAAGAAAAATTAAAGAGTCTTTATTATTGAAAATTTATTATTCTGAAGCAATTAACTTATTTAAGAGCTCTTTTAATATTAAGGGTGGATAAGAAGTGAATGGATTTGTGGGTAGTTTTTAATATTATATATATTCTGTAGTTTTTGTAGTTCTTTACACTTGAGAAGTCTGCTTGTAGCAGTGAAACCTTAGGTTGTGTTTTTATATTATTTTTATGCTGGTCTGATTTAATTTTGGATTTGGGGTAGTTTTGATATATATATATAGGCATTATTATCTTAGAATGACTTATAGTTTTTTTTTTAGGTAACATTTGTATTTTATTGTAAATGCACACATTCAAATAATAATTTACATTAAAGCTACTAACCTTTTGTCTGATGAATTTTCTTATTGGTCAGATTGAGTAAAAAATTGAGTGATTTGATTTGTTAAATATAGATCTAGCAATTTTTCTTTTTGAAATATATTAATGTACAATAATCAGAATGGTTTTAATTTAACTTCTAAAAACTAAATTATTTTACATTTAAATTGGTTATATATAATGAAAAATTTAAAATAATGCTAATAACTGAAGAAAAATATAAGAAAAACATATAAAAAATAGCCTGCAGTAACACAGAGGAATTATATTTCAACCAATTATTACGTGAAAATGCCATTGATTTCTGTCTTAGAAATTACAATGGCTGATTATTCATTTATGTTACATTTTCTTCATCTAAAATTAAATATTTTAAATAAAAATCTAAATCTAGCCACATTATTAGTCAATATAGTGTAAAAAGTAATCATAAAATTCATAAATATTTACAAAAAATAGTTGTGATTTGTTAGCTATCACTGTATGTCATTGATATGCAAATAACAGTCCAATGTTAGTCACTTGTCTTGAATAGTGTTCCAGCACTATTCACTTTTCCTTGATTATTCTTTTTGTAAAATTTAAACAATTTAGAATCAAATTTTGTTTAGATAAATTAATATAAAAACATAATTATAAGTGTAAAAATTATGAAAATATATTTACATTCAAAATCTATTACAAGAGCATAAAACACTTTGGTTTGATTTCTGACTTTGACAGTTAGAAAAGCCTGGAGAACAATAACTGAAGTTGACAGTAAGTGCTTTGTGGAACTTTATAAGAGAAAAGTGGCAGAACTATATACAATAGACTGCAATCAGAAATCAAGTTTTGTGAAAAATACTATCAATAGCATATTTTTTTGAAATTAACATTTAAATGCTGATAAAGCTACAAATGTATAATAAAATAAGTGTAAAATAGTGAAAATGTGACCAAAAATGACTGTTAGATAGTGCAAAATTTTTCTGTTTATTGAAGTTTCCCTCTGATGTACCTTCACCAAAAAAATTTCTCCCCACTATCTAAAAATTTGGCCACCCCTGGTATATACATACATACATGATATAATTTGTAATAAGATAATTAATAAAATTGTTTGATAAAAATTTCTATCATATTATAAATTTTTGTGCAATTTTAAAAAAAAATCTTAAATAATAAAAATAAAATCATGATTTCAATGGGAGCTGCACTTAAGTCAGCTAAGAGCCACATTGCTATAATAGATTCTAGTTAATTTTATATAAAAGATGTAAATGTCGCTATGTATGCAATGTAAATAGAAATTGTAAAAGGGCAAAAACCAATATTTGCTGAAAAGAGCTTTTATGTATTATTATTGTTATTAACTAATTATTTATTTACCTATTACTGTGTTTTATTTGAAATAGTCATAAGGGAATCACCCCGACAGAAACGCTATATGAATTTATAAAGCTGAGGAATACTCAAAGTCATCTTGTATTTAGAATGTGAGTATTCCTAGGTGTGGTAAATTCATACAGCACATTTGTCAGGTAATTCCTTATGAATATTACTGTGATTATATATATATCACCCATTGGATGATTTGTGTGACCAAGTCGAAATATCGGAATATCAATATTTAAATTTTTTTTAACACGATGAACCCACAAAATATGTCTTAATTATATGCAACCCGTGAAAATCTTCGTTATATATATATATATATATTGTTGTTCTATATAAAGACATTTTATTTTACATTATATTGTATGATTTATTTAAATATATAAAAAGGCAATATAATGGATTAAACTTCTTCCATTTTTTAGGAGATTAAGTAATATGCTTAAGCACCACAAATAACAATTTGAATTCTTGAATCAGAACAAAATAATTAAATTGATAATTGTTTATATAATAATGATATGTTCAAGCCCCAGAAACAATAGATTAATCTTTGATTCAGGAATCTTTAGTTTTGAATCTATCAGTCTAACGTGGCTATGATGCATTACATTTTTTAAAGCAATAGTTACAAGACAAAATCAGGTCAAATTGCTGATAGTATGTAAAATCGATCAATGACAATAATTGCATTTAACCACGGAATAAAAGTGACAATAAAAATAAACATTTTTAGTTTATGTATTTTTTTATTCTTTTTCAAGCACTTAATTTTAAATATTTCTTTAATAAAAAGAAAAAATATTTGATTTAGTGATAATCAAATTCTTAAATGACCAGTTATACTTTAAAAACACATATATTGATGAGTGCTGGTTCAGCATGAAATGCATCTTGGGGGTCATTTGTCTTTAATTTTATCTTTATTTATATGAATTTAAAAAGAATGGGGAAGTATGTAGGTGTTTATTATATCTAATAAATATTTGCTTAAAAAAAACCGTTAACATTGGTCATTTCCATTTAAGTAATAAAATTAAAAACTTAATTCATTCAGTTATCTACATTCTTTGTATGGTTTTTGTTTCATTTTGCTTCAATAAACAATTTTTTTAAAAAAAGTCAACCCATGAAAAATTGCAACATTTTCCCTTTGACTTCTTCTTACCAAACATTTTGCATAAATCAAAATTTGACTGATTAAACACAATGATAGTATTTTCAGCACTGACTTTTATGCCTTATCTACGGTGAGTTATGCAAATTAGAAACATATTTATCATTTTTTCTTTTACAGTTTTAATAAAAGTTTCTAACATTAGTTATTAAAGTATTTTGCAATATATATAACAATGCTAGAAAAAATAATAATTTTGGATAAAATTCAATTCTTAATGCAATATTTGCCATTGTAAGTGTATTAAATTTATTTTTATTTGATCGAATTAAATTTTTTTTTAAGGTTTGACTTTTTAAGAAAAAAAATTATCAAAAAATTAATAGCGAATTGTAATGTGGTTAGCTGTCTTGTGGAGTAATATGATATTTGGAGGGACCAACTTTTGAGTATTGTTTTGTGTAGTATAATGTAGAGATAGTCTGACAGTCTAAAGATTTAAAGATTTTCGTAGTTCAATTTTTCACTTTTGGTGTTTAAATAATACATGACTTATCAAGCCATAAATCATTTGACCAAGAGAATGAAAACAGGTAATAAATTTGATTAATGAATTCATTTTGTAGTGTTATTTTCCACTTTTTCTGATCAAATTCTTTAGTATGATGTGAAACAATTTTTATAACTTAGAGAAGTATTATATTATAGTCATTATATGAGAACTAGTCTTTTAAAAGTTATTTTTTTATAATCTGCATTTAAAAATATGAAATTTATTTGTTTATAATTAACAATCTATAATTTTGAATGCTATTAGTCATCTAATAAAATTATTTGATAAAAAATTCTGAATTTCTGTATTTTGAAAATAAGAGGTATACAGTTTTTTTTAATAACTCCAATTAGTGTCATATTTTTATTAACTGATTTTTCTATTATTTTTATATTAATAATGCCAGTGACCAACAAGTAATAATGTTTTACCTTAAATTTTGTGTAATTTAGATAAAATTACTTAACTTCAGCCATTTTTAAGGTTTTTTTTTTAATGTTTTTATAAGACCTTTTTTGTTATTAATATAATATGGTAAATCGATTACAGAATATAAAGTATGTAAACATAAAAAATCTTAGGTAAGTTGATTTTATAAAATTTTAGTTTCTTTTGATTAGGAAGGTATAAATCATTTATTTTAAATGCCAAACAATTATGTGTTAGAAGAAATTGACAGTCTAATGTAAAATTTGAAAGTTATATAATTATGTGGCATAATTCAGCTATTACTTGTAATCATACATACTTCCATTATAATATATTGCAACCATTGGTTATGTAGATGCACTAAAAAATAAATAAATAAACAATTAGATAGTTAGCAGCAGGTTTTTAAGGTATGAGAATTAAAAAAATTAATTAATGAGGAAAATAAAATTTAATTTTTCATAACATATATTTTTATGGGTGTTTAGTTAACTAAATGTTTGTAAAATCCCCACATGATAATGTAAAAATTTTCAAACATTAAATATATTTAAGAGTATTTTTAAAAAATAAAATATAAAAAGAGGGAAAGCTAAAATAGGATTTTAATAACTTTGTAAATTTCTTATTTTTACTTAATCAGAGTCGTTTTCCTTTTTTTTATTTCTATTTAATAAAAAAGATAAATCAAATCAATGCAATTAATAGATCATCTTATTGTATTTCTTTTTCATGATTTGATTTTAATTATAAAGAAATGTCAAGAATTTTATGTTGTTAAATTCTTGTTCTTAACTTGTTTTTAATCTATGATTAAAAAGATAATTAGTTGAATAATTGTAGTTGTGAATTTTATTTAATTGGCTGTCATGAAAATGATATTGTAAGAGTCAGATTGTAATTAGCTTGTGGGCAAGATTGTTCTGAAAAAATATATGTGGGGGTGTGAATAAATAATAATACCCAAGTGTCTGGAGAGATTATTGCTAACTTAACTGCTGAAGAGAGCAGTCAAATAGTATTTCTGCTATTGAAAAATATAGAAGAAATTATTCCTAATTTAGCTGTTGAAAAGAAAGAAGTAAAGTTTTAATCGAGCTACTGAAAAAAAAAATCAAAAACCTTTATCATCCTGTGGCATAACACAGCAGGAATATAATAATTGAATATAATAATTTTTAATCCAGTTTTTAGAATACTATGAGTTTAGCACTAAAAATGGTTTGTACAATGAAAACCATGTGCTAAATCCAATTAAAAGCTAGGAATCATCTTCCTCCATGTAACCTACCTTCACTGGAAGAAAATGTAGCCAATAAACATCACATGACCACCATCTCTTATGCTTGTGTATAACTTGTTAAAACAGACAAAACTCACTATAAGTATGCCACCCACAGCAAGCTAGAGTAATCAATGGATGCCAGAAGGCTTGTGCATAAAATCCCCATCTAGTGCCTACTCATCCAATATCCCCAGACTAGTTTCTGGCTTGTGGCCTTCATCAGTGAGGAGCCTTGGATATGAGAGCACTGCATCTAGCTCTTAGGGCTAGAATTGGAAACATTAAGGTGTTTCAGTTTAAGACTCATAGTTTTGTAGTTAAATGGAGATAAAAGGTGGTTGCTGAAGGGTTGCATTATATCACAAGATCTAGATGCAGTGCTCTCAGATTCAAGGCTCCTCACTGACAAAGGCCACAAGCCAGAAACTAGTCTGGGGATATTGGATGAGTAGCCACTAGATGGGGATTTTATGCACAAGCCTTTGGCATCCATTGATTACTCTATCTTGCTGTGTGTGGCATAGTGAGTTTTTCCTGTTTTAAGAAAATGTAGGGAAAGTAAAAAACCCTTAAGCAGTCTGAAACCTTGCCTTCAGCAAAGAACACGAGTCTCTGTCTACATCTGTCTCACCTGGAACTTTAAGAGAACCAAATAGACAAAATGTGCTATGTTTTCAATTACCTGACATTGCTATAGATCAGGAAAAGAATACTTTAACCATGTGAGTTCTAAGAAGTCTTCATAGAGAAGCTCAATTAAATAGGAAACTGGAACAGAAAAAAACTTCAACACTAAAGCCATGGCCAGAGATATTTTTTTGTGTACACAATAATTTTTTTCTCTCGCAATTTGCCCTCTGGGTAGAATAAAAGATTGCTATTTGGATTTTTGAAAATGTTTAACAAACTTTTAGATATTTTTAAAGAAATAAATTAATGATTTGAAAGTTAGTCCATGAATAAAAATTAATTGATGGGTTAATATAATTTTATCAAACTGTATATTTATTTTTTTTTATGATTAAATGGATGTTTGAAATTATCTACTATTATGTCATTTTTTTGTTAATTAGATATTAAATAATTATTTTTAAAAAATTTTTTTCTAGTCTTAATTACTTCCTGTTGCATGATGTGCGTTGCGTGTGTGACCTTATATCATAACAGCTTATATTCTAGGATTTATTTTTGTTTTATTTTTTTGATGATACCAATAAAACTAGTTATTTATGAGTAGAGGAAGCCCATAAATCACTTAAGATTATTTATAATAAGCTAATTTATTTAGTTCTTGCTTCTGGGAACTAGATTTGTGCATAACAGCTATATGAAAAAGGGGCCTTATATTTAGTGTATGGGCATCCAGATGATGATGATGATTCCTGGGTTGGCATGAAGAGGATAGTTTTCAACATCCATGCACTATACTTTATTTAGTTTAGTCTCTATTAGAAAGTAAGTTTATAGTTGGACAATACATTAATGATACTATATGTCCAGAGCATTGATGATGATCAGCATGTTTTAATATCCTAGCATTATATTTTTGGTTGTATTCTAATAGATTAGCACTTAAGTTGGTGCTCAGAAATTTTGTTTAAATAATTGCCCTAGCTGGCAAGGGCTCAAAGTTAGCCTAGTCTACAAAAGACCCATTTCCAATCCAGTCACCAGAATTACTGTTGATTTTACTCTGATGTAGTTTGATTGATGGATCATTCATGAAGATGCATGATCATTTTGGAAAGTATTGATGAAATTATAGTTATCTATGCTGATCTCAGAATGACCTATTATGCTCTTTGAGATTAAATTTTATTTTTTTCAACTTGGGGATAAAAAAAAAATTCCTCAGATTCCTCATGGTTTAAAATACAATTTTCTATATAGTTACAAATGGCTAAACAATTTGGGGCAGTTGATGTTCGTGTACTGTTGACCATTATCCCAAGTATGACCCTGCATTTTCCCGTAGCATTACAATATTATGCCATGTATTTATATCACTTTCAAGTTTCACATTAGTCTGTCAATTTCATCTATCACATAGTTGTTTAGTATTTCAAATAATTGATTTGTACCTTCCTAATTGAAAGAAATTAAAAATTTTGAATATTAAAAAAAAATGAAGTTGAATAAATCTTTGTTTAATCTTTACTAACCTTTTAGACCATCATCAGCAATTTATAAATAAATATAACCAAATAGTTTTTTTTAACATAATCCAAAATCAAATAAACTTTTCAAATACAAACAACTTGTTAATAATAACACATGAATAGACAACACAGGTTAGTAATTACAGAATGTTTCAAGTAGTATGTGTACTAGTATATTACAGCGGAATTTGAGTATATATGTGATGATGGTGAATTAAATATCAATAAGCAAATAAACATCACATGACCACCTCTTCTTATGCTTGTATATAACTGTTGTTAAAGCAGGCAAAACTCACTATATATATTGCCACACACAGCAAGCTAGAGTAATCAATGGATGACTGTAGGCTTGTGCATAAAATCCCCATCTAGTGCCTACTCATCCTGAGATCTAGATGCAGTGCTCTCAGATCCAAGACTCCTCACTGACAAAGGCCATAATCCAGAAACTAGTCTGGAGATATTGGATGAGTAGGCACTAGATGGGGATTTTATGCACAAGCCTTCTGGCATCCATTGATTACTCTAGCTTGCTGTGTGTGGCAACAATATATATATATATATATATATATATGTTGCCACACACATATATATATATATATATATATATTGATATTTCACTATATATATATATATATATATATATATATAGTGAAATATCAATAAGTGCATGAATTATGATTCTGTGAAATTATATCTAGAGGCATTATAGATTAATGGTCTCTCTTTTCTGATTATGCAAGAAATATCTGATTGTTTTTTTTAAATAAATATATTACAGAGATAATAGATGAAAGATCAGTTATATTTTTTGCAGCTTGTTTTTACCTTCATGTCGTCTGTGATATAATTTAATATTATCCAAAGTTCTTTGTTTTTTAAGGTTTTGTGGATAAATTTGTTCAGTTGTTATGGTAATAGTCAAGACCAGATGAATTTGAATGTTTGGGGATTTTAAAAGAATGAATTTACATTTATATAAGTCAAATAAAGTATAAAAAACATTAAATAACTCACTCTATCCAAAATTGAAAAATAATGAAAGAATACATCTCGTTTAGCCTGCTAAATTAAAAATGTTACAATTCCAATGATGGCCAATGTGTAATGGTGAGTGTTGCCTTCCATTAAATAAGTAACATACTGATAGTTGTTTGGTCAGATTTTCCACTTTGGCTGAATTTAATTATAGAAGACAATGGTAAGAAAGTGGTAAATATATAATCATTTTATAAGAAGTTGCTAATGGCTAAGCCTTTATTGAAGGCTATTGTTGAGCAAAGAAGACAATGAGAAACCATTATGGCTTATAATTTCCTTATTTTTTATTATATGTTAATAAAATTGATTCAGTTTTTTGTTGTGTCATTAGCTAAGGAAAGCTTTGGTGTCTTGCCTGGCAAGAGTAAATGCATGATTACTCAGGCTGTAGACCTGTGAAATTCTCTTTAAGACAATTCTTTAAAAGAAAGCATGCTTGGACTGGAAGTGCTGGAAATTTGAAATATTTGAAAAGGAAAATAAATAGTACTGATGTTATAGAAATAAGTGAAGTGGAAGAGATGTGGAGAAGTAAAAAATCAGACTGTTATATTATTCTAGTGGTAAATGAAGTTGACATTGCTGTTTAAAAAACTATAATAGTGTGACACAGATAGATTGCATTAACAATAGATTATGATGTTGATGATCATTGCAAATCCTAGGGATTTGTCTTTTTTATAAGTTTGTATGCCAACTATCAGTCATAGTGATATTGAAATTAATGAGAAATATGTAAAGATAGACGGAAATTATACAATGTGAGCCTAAAAAATGTCTATATGTTTTTATTAGGTAATTGGAATCTTACTGTTGGAGGAAGTTAAGGAATAAAAAATTGTTGGGAATTATGATATTAAAAAAAGAAACGAAAGAGGTAGTCAGTTTCTGATATTTTGTAAAGATAATAAGTTAGAAGTTGTGAAGACTTGGTTTAAAAATCATCCAAAAAAATTGTGTGTATGGAAACTTCAGGTGATAGCAAATAATATCAAATGCTTTATATATTGATACAGAGTAGATGTGATTGCCATTTAAGATTTCACATGCTTTGTCTGATGCTGATATAAATTCTTGTCATAATTTGGTTATGACTAAATGAAAGTTGGTTTAAAAAAAATAAAAAAGCTATGTAAGATGAAACTTAAATAAACTAAGAGAAATGGAGAAAAGAAGATTTGGTTCAATATGTAAAAATATAATAAAAAGAATTGATAAAGATAAAAAATATATGAATATTTCTGATAACATTGGTATAGTATTAAAGAAAGAATATAAAATATCAACAAATGAAATAAAAAATTTTTAGAAAAAAAAAGCTAAATGGTCTTCGATAACAAAGAAGGCATGTTGGAAAATATGAAAATACGGAGGTGGAAGTCTGTCAATAGAGAAATGGTAAGGAGCATATAAAAAAATTAAAATGAACAAATGAAAGAAATAGATTCAGCAAAGAAAAATAGTTGAAACAACAATGTAGACATATAGAAGACCTATAACAGATAAAAAGATATGCCCTGTATTTTATAAAATTAGAAATGCTACTTGAAAAAAAATGATGATTTACAAGTGAAATATTATTAAGATTGAAAAGAGATTGAAAAGTGATACTAATGATATATTGAAAAAATAGTAAAATATCTTTAATATTTATTTAGAAAAGAAACTGATCCAATTAATTAAGTACTTGAAAATGAAAATGTTGAAATAGACACATTGATGGTTAAAGTTATGAAGACAATTGAGAAAATGAAAAGTGGTAAAACTGTTGGACTTGATAAAATACCTATAGAATTTCTGAAAGAATCTGAAAAAATTACTATTAAGAAAGTAGTTGGACTGTGCAATTTGCTATATAATAGTTGGAATTTGACCTGAAAATTTCTTGAAGACTATAATGATTCCAATTACTAAAAAGAAAAGAAAGCTGTTAAATGTAAAGAGTACAGAATAATAAGTTTATTGTCTCATGATTCAAAAATATTGTCGAGAATTTTAACTCAAATAATTTATAGAAAGGGAGAATATTATATTGCAAAAGAACACTTTGGTTTTCAGAGAAGTGAAAGTATGAGAAATACTAATGGTGTTGTTTGAATGTTTCAGAGAGATATATTGAAAAAAAAATAACGAAATTAGGATATGTTTTGTTGATTCAAAAAAAGCATTTGATAGAGTAATCTGGAATAAACTTTTGACCATCTTAAAGAATAAAAGAGTATTTTGGTAAGAGAAAAAATTGAATTAGAATTTATATATTGGACAAAAGATTAGAATCAGACTGGAGAATAATAATATTGATGAAGTAAATATAGAAAAAGGCATTAGATAAAAATGCTCTATGTCACCTGTCATTATTTAATATTTATCTAGAAGATGTAAAAAATATTTGGCAATAGAAGAATAAAATGTGTAAGATTTGCAGGTGATATTCCTTTTATAACAGAAGATGAAGAGTCTTCAGGATATGTTGAATAAATTAGAGGTAAGATGTATGGAATATGAAATGTGGATTAATGTTGAGATGATCAAATGGTTATGGATAGGAAGGAATCCAAAAGTCTTCAAGTTGAAATTCATGAGAATGTAATTTAACAATGAAATGGTTTTAGATATTTGAGTAATTGATAATGTGAGAATGGAAGAAGTGAAAATGAAGTTAAAGAAAATCTTGGCAATAGAGGCATTTATTAAGAGAAGGAAAATATTTTGTGGACCTTTGAAGAAAAAATTAAGAATAAAATTAATTAGATGCTATTTGTATAATGTATTATTGCATGATTGTAAATTGTAGATAATAAGTAAAAAATTAGAAACAGATCGAAAAAGCCTTTATGATGTGTTCTTGGTAAAGGAAGGAAAATATAATTGAATGAATAAAGTGATAAACTAAAAAGTTTTGGAAAGAGTAAATGAAAAAATAAAATTGATTATGATAAATTAGAGATAGAATAAAAAATAGTTATGAAAAATATTTTGGAGGAAATAGTGAATAGAAACAAGGAAAAATTATTGAAAACATTAACCTTGTTAGATGATATATGAGATGGAAAGAGGTATGTGAAATTGAACATCTGGGCAATGAAGAAATCTGTCTGGAGAAATGGAGAAACTTGCAACTCTATGGACCTGTCCATAGGCCAGATTACTATTGATGATGATGGTGAGATGACTGCTGTTTGAAGAATTTTATAGTTTTCTTCCTCTTTATTTCTCAATCATATTTGATGGAGCTTAATTAACTTATTTTTAAAAATATATTCAGGATTTGAAATGGTATTGCAACATAATATTTTCTAATTGTTACACCACATAATTTTTTGTTTAATATTAAACTAATAGAGCATCAGTTACACAGAAACTTATGCAAATTGTTTAAGTATATATGTGATAAAATTAAAATTAAAAAATTAAATGATTTGTTTCTTGGGAGCTTTTGTGACATTTGAATATTAAAAGAGATAGCTTGGTATTGATCCAGGATCTTTTAATTTCAAATTCTTTTTCTACTCCTGCTCTAAATTACAAAAGCCCTTATTAAGTACATCATGTCAACCCCACCCAGAAAATTTTTGAATAAACTCTAGCGATTAATATTTTTACTATGATGCCATACTACATTATAAATATTATAGCTTTCTAATAATTAAAATAAAAATATATTTTAAATTAATACTTTAAAATTGTAATAATAAGTATTTAACTGAAATCTTACTGATAACAAAGGAACACAGTGTTATTAACTTCATGAAACTTATTCCAAAAGTTTGAAGGACAAAATATTAGATATTAGAATTTTATGTTATTGAAATTTGATATATTTAGAATTAGTTATCATCATAAAAATAAAAAAAAATTCTAAAAGTTAATAAATAATTAATTGTTATTAAAATATTTCACTTCTAGTTTATATTATTTTCTTTTTAGCCTATAGTAACTGTTTCCATACCAATTTCTGGTTCTCATAACATACTTTCTGTATTTCCTAAGAGCAGTATTTTTAAAAATAAAATGTTTTTCAAAGACAAACTTCCTTTAGTGACATAGTTTTTAGTTTAATGATAAGTCTTTTACAAAAACATTGCATTAAAATTATTAACATTACCAAAAATCATGTTTTTGTGGCATTTAGCCACAGGGGGAAAGAATTTTAAAGCATCAGCCAATCACAAATCACCACCTCTTTCATAGATTTGTCAGAACAATAGAATGTGCTGTCAATCATAGACAAAGGTCCATAAAAGTTTGTATATTGCCATCTTCTCTTGGAATTTATTTAAAATATATTAAAAATGAAACCTTCATAAAAGAATCACTGCAGCCTGTCATATACTATAATTAATATATACAATACTTTAAAAACAAGATAGAAATGTAGTGACCACAGTGCCATTAGCCATCTAAAATGTCAAATATGATAATGCTGTCACAGCTTATTTTGTGGACTTAAAATAGAAGTGCTTATGCACATCCCTTTGATTTGAGGTAATAATAAAAATGCAGATTTTAATTTACTTAAATAAACCTGTTTTAGTCAGCATGTCACTTTTGTGTTTGAATGTTATGTGCAGTGTGAAAAACCTACTATATAATTAATGATCTTATATATAAAATCCATATTTTCTTTGATGTCTAATTGGTGACTGAATGTTTGTCAAATGACATCACAACCACCATGTTTTATGTGAAGAAAATAATTCTACCATTAAATAAATAACACTGAAAAAAATCAATGTGAATGCTCTTAACTACAGAGATATTGCATATATTTCATGGTAAAGGTTCCCAACCAGCTGTAATAACAGATACAAACACTGATTCTTAATTTGATGTAAAAGCACTACATGCTTTCATGGTCTGTCAATCCCCTAATATAGTTCAGATGAATGGCATATTTAGCAATGCTAATTTAAAATGTAATGAACTTTTATAAATTAACAATGTTTAATATAAAACATATTTGCATTAAATCTTAAAAATAATTGTTAAAACAACCAATTAAAAAAACAATTACAAATATCTAATTAAAATATATTACAAAAACTTCTGGCATTTTTGTATTTCAACATTAATAAATGGTAACTGTTAATGAATTTAAAATTATTATGATAATCAAAAATAAAAAGAAAATGACTTTTTATTATTCAGAGAGTGCTCCAGTAAATATATATTTTCATCATAAACCTATCAAATAAAGCAGATATAATTAAAAATGTAAATTTGAATTTAGTTTTATTAAAATTTAGAAATTTATTTATTACATTGAAAACCCAGAGTTTTTGTTTTCCACTGTAACACTGATATTCAGACCAATGTATACTTTTTACATGTAAAATGTTTTGTTTTTTATATTAAATTTTTAAAAAAATTGTTAGAGAAACCAATTAATAAAAACTACAAACCTTTATAAGACTGGTTCCATCTGGTTTATAATTAAAACCAAAATGATTCAAACATATCTTTACATAAAATCATATTTTTATTAAATACAAGCTTAAACAAAAATTTAGATGAGCTTATTTTATATAAGTATTATAATGTTAATGTTTCAAAGAAAAAAAAACGTTTACACAAGAAGTAATAATATTTGTTTGTTATAAAAAGAAGTACATAAAAACAATCAGAATCATTCTCTGGAGGGATAGTGTATTATAATACATACTTTCACTGCTAGATGCCTCTTGATGATATCTTTCTGCATCAGTCTATTGACTGTCATCATTGAATAAAGTTATGGTGTTGCATAGTATATGTTTTTGTTAAGTGAATTTTGCTTATTTGTTAATTTTTATGATAACTGAAAAGTTTGAACAAAGAAAAATTCTGTTTTCTGTTAGTTGTAATGTTTAAAACAGCTTACAAGCAAACAGATCTTGAAAAAATACAAGTTTCCATGTAGTTTAATGGAAGTTTCAAATTCACAAAGTGATTTTTTTATGCTAATGGCATTGTTCACTCAGAATTGGGTTAATAACAATCAGGTACTTTATGTAAAAGATCTAAAATATTTGAGTGATGCAGTAAAAGCTAAATATCATGATTTGTGGCAAAGGGAGAATTGCAAGCTTCACCATGACAATGCACCAGACACATAGCCTTAGGCATGAAACAATTTTTAATTAAAAACAGCATTATGTAACTCATTCATCAGCCATATTCAAAACAATTTTGCTCCATCATAATTTTTTTTATCTCCGTAAATTAAAAAATGTTTCAAAAGAAAAAGTTTTATGGATTTAGAAATGGTGAAAAAAATGATAGAAGCACTAAAAGGCATCACTTTGCAAGAGTTTTAAGACTACTTTGAACAGTATAAAACACATTTAAACTGGTGTATTGCATTTAATGGACAGTACTTTGAAGAACATTTAGTTTGTAACATTTAAAAATAAATACAGTTTTTTGTATTATAAAATTTTGAGGTATTTTTTGGGGGGTACCTCCTCCTACATATATTAGTAATGAAAATAATCAATGAATAATTGTTTATCATGTAATACAAACTAGTAAAATTTTATACTATTATTCATTAAATAATAAATCCTTTATAAAATGAGATTTTTTAAATAATGGAGTGTACAACAAAATAGTAGGTAAAATTATTGTTAATTCAAAATTTCCTGCTAGTTAGACTGCAGTAATTTTTATTTATGACATATAATGACATTTCTATCCTAATACTTAAAAATTAATAAAACATTTTGTAAAATATTTTTATATAGTATAGTATTAAAAAAAAATTATTTGCTATTATATACAACTTGTTACAAAATATGACTCACTGCTTTGAAAAATAAAATAGAATAATAAAAATAAAAATATAGATGCCCCTCTTCCCATCACATATGAAAGATATAATCATCATCAATTTATATTCATTGATTTCATTAACAATCAATTATTTTTTATGATGATCTTTAAAAAATATTTCAAAACTTTTTTTAGAAATGTCCACCATATTTTTTTTAATGGTGGTAATTTTGTGAGACTATTGAAGTGATAGGATAGTGGTGTCATAAAAGCAATATTATCCTCATAAGATAAAATAGTGATATTCACAACACAAAAAAATAAATACTATACAGTATTGTAATAACTTAAACACACAAGCTTATTATATACCTGTGTCTATATATGTAATATATAGGGTATATGAGCACAGACTTTCACACAACCCATAACTCTCCACACTATCTCATAACACTGATACACTTGAACACATATATGTTGAAAAGATAAATAATCACCAATATACGTATTTCATGCTAAACCAGGAATCATCAGTTGGTTCAGATTACCATCTCTACACATATATGCTATATGTGCTCAGATATACATTAAGATAGCCAATCCTTATACTTTAATGGACAGGCTTCAATCTACTCCACACTCCAACTCTTCAACCGTCCATCCAATTGAAAATGTGATGATGGAATGCTCAAAGGCCACCCTGAGACCGAGATTTTTGTCACACCCATGTTGACCTAAGGTCAATCTGACCCCTCATGTACAGGACATAATCCATTTAATGCGGCATATACAACGAATGGGCAGACATCTCCACTGTGTTTGGCATGAAATACGTATATTGGTGATTATTTATCTTTTCAACATGTATGTGTTCAAGTGTATCAGTGTTATGAGATAGTGTGGAAAGTGGTAGGTTGAGTGAAAGTCTGTGCTCATATACTCTATATATTATACAGTATTGTGTAAGGTTGACTCATTATGTAATTAAAATATACTTTTTATTGTAATGTAAAGTAATGAGGGATACGGCTTTAGTATTTACTTATTTTTATTCAATGTGCTTGAATAACAATTTGCACTGTAAGTTATGACATACCCAAGAAAAAAAAAATGTTTCATTATAAATAGCAAAAAGTACATGTTTCATTTAGAAGAGTTATATATATTAACAACAAATTTTAATCATATATAATAACAAAGTGCACTAAAATAAAAATATGATTTGCATATTTAATTTTTATTCAATATCCTAATAATTTATCTATAATATGATTTCTGACACACCAAATAAAAAAAGGTTTTTATCACAAATATAAAAAATAAAAATGTTGGCAAAGAAAAAAAAATCAAATTTCATTTAGTATATTATTTAAAAAAATATTTTAATTGTATATACCAGAAAAATATGCTAAAAATAAATTTTACAATTTTTTATAGAACAGTTTTAAATAATATATATTTATTCAATTAACTTTTAATTAATATTCTTATAAACATTTATATTGCCCAAGACAAAATGCACCATCATCATAAATCTAAATAATTATGATTTAAAAAGTGGGAGAGAAAGTACTAAAAATAAGTTTAAAATATTACTCATATATTTCATTTTTAGTATGTATCTTTATAAATTATCTATAGTAAGATTTCTGGCATATCTTTTCAAATGCAAAACAATATTGGCAAAACATATCCCTACATATTGATAAAACTACAGCTACTAGCTGTACAATATATATTTTTGGTCTAATTTTTATTTAATAAACACTGAAATTTTGGAGGGGGATGGGGTGATAAATCATTATTGATCAGTTAGTTATAAAAATAATTAAGGCTGATAACAAAACATAAAGTGCACCAAAAATAAATTTTAAAGCAGATATCATTAGCCTAATTGTTTTATATATACTCTATTTTAATTTAATGAATACCAATCTTATTTGACATAATAAATTCAACAATTTTGATAGTAAAACTTTTATAAAACATATTACAAAGAAATACAGGAAAAAAGTTATAAAACTATACATAGAATATTCAGAAATGATAAAAATTTATTTGTAGGCAAAACAAAATGTTGTTTAAAACCTCTATCATTATCTGTGATTTATGTTGGATCACAAGCATGAAATTGAAACATGATAATATGCTTCAAAATTATATATATAAAATGCATTGAATATGTAAATGCTGTTAAGAATAACGTATGTTTCACTTACAATGTAAAATATCAGCACTTATGTATTAGTCCTGCAACACATATTAGACTGCTATGCCTTTTCACATTTGTATCAATATGTTGATAACTTTTTAATCTTGTGATCTGACCAAATAATGTGTACACTTGGATCTTGTACAAACTTAAGATGATAAATTTGTCAAAATGAACTATGTGTATATTACATTTTCACAAGATTTTCAAAATTATCAGAAGCCTGAATTGGTATGAAAAAAGGCATAGTAGTTCTAATACATGGCAAAAATTGCATCATATTAAATCTAGCAATATTAAAAATATTAATTTTACACAAAAAATATATAATTTGACATGGAACATTAATTTATAACAATACTAAAATAAAATTTCACCCTAAAATCAATCTTAAAAAGTACATTTTTAACAATACTAAAAATATGAGTTTCACACAAAAAATATAAAATGACATGGAATATTAATTTCTAACAATACTAAAAATATAAATTTTAAACAAAAATCAATCTTAAAAAGTACCTTTTTAACAATAGTAAAAATATTGATTTGACATTAAGAAAATGTAAAATATGCCCCACCATTATGGAATTCCCAAATGTCACTTTAAATACAGACAAAACAATCACTAAATTACAAAATACCCTAAAATATTACAAGAAAAAACTGTAAAATAGGTCTTGGGAATACATATAGTCATGATTATTATCATTGTAATTAAGCATTGTATGAGAAGTATCAACTTTACTCTGATCTTTCGGCAGGTTTACTGTTTCTTTATTAGGTTCTAGACCCTTTATGACGTTTCTAAATAATTTCTTTTTTTTTAGATATCCGTTGCCTTTTTTTGATATTTTTAGTTTATATAATGCTTGACCCTTTTTTGGCTTCGAATTAACAAAGCTAATTCTTTTAGATTTATCATTTATTCTGGGAGATCTTTTTTTATTTTTTATTGAGATTTTACCACTGTTAATTGTGCTATCAAGAGGTTCAAAACATATCCCATATTTCGGATTGTGGGCTAAATTTCCCATATCCATCAGAACTATATTAATAAAAAACCCTTACCTTAACCAATAAAGATGAGATTTGTTGGATGGCTGGCGTTCTAAGGGCTTAAAAATGTAAATGAATCTGATAATTACAATAAAGTTAAAACAACAAAATCTGAAGTCACAGAGTACTCCGTGAAGTTGAACGTTCTCCAGAGCCTGAAGGGTAACATAGACCTAGGCATAAGATATGACTTAAACAACAGTGCAGAAAACTCACAGAGTTCCAACGTAACAATTAATACTAAGAAATTTTATTCACATAGCGTGCCTAAATACCGGAATACTAACCTTAGGCTGCTGAAAATACTGAAAGCCAACAATGTTTCTAGCATAGGCCCTACCATTCCCGAAGCGCATTCAAATGTTTCAAATGTTAACGTAATTGCCAATGTGGTGGAATATACTTTAGACAATAGCGTAACATCCAATCAAAACTCTGAAGGTTGCATTCAAGATGAAAAAATATCACAAACTCGCTTAAAAATGAACTCTCAAATCATAAAAAGAAATAAACCTTCTAGCACTAATAACCAAAATTCGGCCTCCGATAATTCAAGTGCTATAGAAAAATATGGAAAGCAAAAAATCGCAACGACATCCGATGACGCAAACAAAAACGAAGACAGCGTAAATACAGCGGAAGATTTATGTAAGCTTTGTGAAACCAATTGTACACACAAGATGCTAATTAAGGTACATGAGACCAAGCATAATACAACAGCTAACCTCAACGTCATAAATATTACTGATAATAAACATAAAAATTATTCTTACCAGCCTCAGTTAATACCAGAAAGCCATGTCATTAGCGATTCTAAAACCAACGAAATATCTACGGAAATAAATGATAAAAATAATATTGATTTTAACTGTAATAGTAATAATAAACAAAATTCCCATCATAATATACCTAAAATAAAGACCTCCAAACAAACAATCTCAGAAATGATCCACGAGTTTTCAGACGCTACAGTGAATAACGACGAATACTGTTCAACAGGCTACACTTCAACTGGCCCGTCACTTATAGCGAATAAACAAGGTACTAAAGAAAAATTTTTTAATACGGACGTAATCCATTGGCCTGAACCGGCACATAAATTAAATAATAAAGGCACCAAAACTAAAAAATACACAAAAACAAATAGCTGCAGCACATATATTAATGATAATACTACACTAATATCTGAAGATTCAACAGAAAATAACGCAATAGCGTCACTTCCCATATCGATGCATTCAACTAGCAATAAACGTGAGACTCAACCAAAAATTAACCCCGCGAACAATTTACCGTCTGAAAACAGCTTTTTAACTAATTCAAACTCCCCCAAAACTGATACTATAAATAAATATAGTTCTGAAACAACACACATGCGTAATACAATACCGGAAACTGTATTAAAACATACCAATACAATTAGTGTCACTAGTGTTCAAAATACTTCCTTACAAAGCATGCCACTTTTTATAGATGAATTCCCAACTCTTCCCTCTTACTCTCAGTATCTCAACTACCAGAGAGAAGAAGATCAAAATAAAATTTTCCATACCGGTCATAAGGGAAACTATTCAACAATCAAGCAGACAAACCCATCATTAGATTTGACACAGAGTGATTTAAATTACCTTCCTCACATAACACCTATTTCAAAAAACTGTAATACAATGGCTAACAGTTCATCTAGGAGCCACATATCATATGCTAACATAGCAAAAATTGGTACTACAAGTCCATCCAAGTCTATACAAAATACCAACAACTTAAAAACTAATTCATACAACGAAACCTACTCCATACCCGGAACAGCAAGTAAAATTAATCACGACCTTACCATGTTAGATATACTAAAACTAAAAAATCTTCAACAGGAAAATCAAACGTTCTTGGGGCTTGAGACCGATGAATTCTCCATAAATGACTTCACTGAGAAACAATACCAAGGCCTTTGTGTTGACTTCAACCAAACAATACCTCCAACCCTCCTCAAATCCTTAGTAAACTACCACAATGATAAAAGTGTTGTTTTTGCAGTGACAGAACCAAATTGCTCACTCCATAAATTCCCCATTGCAGCACTATACGAATTGATAAAACAATACAAATTAACAGAGGGCATACACCGGATCCTCACTCACCCAAACGACAGATACATTGCTGTTGAATTTGCCACTTGGGCCTTCCGAAATGAATTTAAATCAAATTTCAAAAAACTAGACAACAAATTCATTATATATGTTGATACAAACAGACCTGCTACCCTTATCGGAACCCTCAAGAATTGTATCATGGGCCTTGACAATAATCTCCTCCAAGAAATCCTTTTACCTTACGAAAAAATCCAGAATTTCTCATATCTGCCAGTAGACAAGACGGTCAAGCCCATCCTATCCAACACTGCATCATTTCAAATTCAACTAAGAAAAGGCCTAGGGCCCACCGACATACCAACTACTATTAAAGCAAAAGGTTGTCCAATGATACTTTCCTTCATTGGTGTCAGGCCACAATGTTTTCATTGTGGCCTAAGAACACATCTCATAAAAGAATGCCCAGCAAAAATATGCACCTCTTGTGGTCAAAAGGAAAATAAGTTTCACAAATGTAAAGCACCTCATACACTCACACCTGCTAATGTCACACATAATGAAATGCCAACCACAAACACTACAGGCCTGCATATTTCTGAAGCTGAAGTCAAATCCTACAGTAGAGTAACCAACACCAAATACCTTATGAATCCTAATAAACTCAAGGGAAAACCATCCAATGACAGCAAACAGATACAAATAGCATATCAAAACCCAAATGGCTCCAAGCCCAGAGATAACTCACAGAAACCAGACAACTTACCAAAAAGCTCAAAATCAAAAGAACCAAATAATGCCTCTAGACGCAAAAATCTAACAATCTCTTCTGATGATATAGATGATGCAACTCTCAGCATAGACCATCAAGACCATAACAATGCACTCGGAACCGTAAGACCTCTAAGATCAAAACCAGCAGTTTCTAACACTAAATCTATAATGGATGCATCGAAACTATCAATATCCTATATGAATTCATCCCATATGAAAGCTTCCACTCCTACAAAAAATAGATCTTCACCACCCATCTCTGACTATGACTCAGACATGGATTTCAACCTACCCCCTAATGCTAATAATAAACAAAAATCTTCCAAACTTTCAAAGGCCTACTCCAAAGAAGAGGACTCACACCTATCTCCTGCTTCCAAGCCAAACTACCTAAAGTTCTCTTTTCCCTACAGTGTAAATTCTATTCTGGAAAAAAAACAAGAGGAAGGTACAAAGCACACCACAAAACTCTCTCAGTCATGAATCACACAATGAAACTGAGCTCTTTCGAGCTGATTTCCACAGGCCATCCTTGCCAGATAAGAAATTCAGTGATCACAAGGACCATTACAACCTTCAATCAAAAATTCCACTGGCGGTAAAACCAAGCAGCAATAATCTTTATGGATAGGATCAAGTGTCAAATCATTGGTCTTAACATCAGGGGAATTAATTCTTCTGACTGTTTATATGCGATTTGGCATTTTTTCCATCTTACATCTCCTCATATTTTATTCTTAGGAGAGACCAAATATCACCTAAACTCCAACCCTCACATAATTCTCAAACTTTCAAAACTGGGCTTCACTCTTCTGTCTACTAATACATCAGCTGCTGGAGGGTAGGAATCATCATTAATAACAGGAAACCACCCTCTTCCTATAAAGTGCTTTACCATGATGCCAATCTCATTGCAATCAAGCTTATATACCAATCTAGTGAATTCATTGCAATATATGTATACTGCCAGAACAACCCATTGACTTATTCTAGAATAATACACACTCATCACTGCAAACAACACAGGCCCTACAATCCTCTTGGGGGACTTCAACCTGCAATATGATGTGTTCACATGGAAATACCTCCATCTCTTAGCCAGGGGTTTCATAAATGGCAGAGGTTTCTTCCCTGCGGATGCATATTCATTCTATACGAAGAGCTCTAGAACACTGATTGACCTAATGTTTTACACCTCAGAGCTGCACTATGGTTTGAAAGCCAAGCTTCAACCCGTTTCCTTCTCAGACCATCTTGCCCTGATAGCGTCTCTAGATCTGGACTCCTACACTCCCATAGACTACAATAAAACAATCAGAATTATAACTAAAGCTGCTGCCATGGAAGCTGTCTTCTCAGATGCCTACATACTCTTTGAAAAAATTGACATTCTTAACATCAATCCTGAGGAAGCCTGGTTCGCCTTCACAGGCATCCTCCAAACCATAATCATACAGCACACCAAAAAACATAAAGGGTCAACAACCCTTATGAATGAGCTTGATTTGCTTCACCATATGATTAAAAATTTCTCAAGTGATGGTACTATAGACAACCTCCTATTACTTAAAAACAGTACAAGCAGAAACAAGCTGCGATTACTGAAATAATAGCAACAAAGAATGCTAGGTTATACTTACCTGGCCAACACTGCTGGACACATGGCTATCTCAGATGGGCTCTGGGGGCAAGGAAGAAACAAAAAACTCCTTTGTCCCTCCTCATCGGTGGTAGCCATACCTCCGGCAACCAAATGCTCATTCAAATAGAGTCATATTTCAAAAACTGCCTATCAAACTCTGCTACCTACCCCACAAATCAGTGGCATGAGACATCACAAAACAATGAACATGGAATAACAATATCAAACATCAAAAACCGCTTGGCCACCCTACCGTCCAATGTCTATCCAGGACTACACGGCATTCCAAAGTTCATACTTACGCACCTTGAGAATTTCACAGCTCCCATAGTATTAAAACTAATTAACCATCTTGCAAACAGCAACAAAATCATTTCCAAACTTTATCCCATAGCGATGGTCCCCTTTCTTAAGAAAAACCGGGATGCATCTGCTCTATCTAGCATAAGACCAATCTCTATGACCCCAATCCTGTTAAAGGTCATTGAAGGTGTGATCAAGAAGAAAATACAAGCTGTTATTCTGGAGAACATATCCCAGTTGCAATTTGCAAAGAAGGGCTCATCCACACTCTCTGCAATTGGGGAGGTAAAAATTCTCTGTGATCATATCAGATCCAAGAATCTATACAAACCCATTGCCGTTCAGCTAGACATCTCTGAAGCATTTGATTCAGTAGATGTCAACATCCTGCTCAATTGCCTCTCAGCACTAGACATTCCTACTCAAATCATTCAGATATTGGACAATCTACTAAACAACAGATTGGTCCACATTTCCCTGAATGGTTTCTTTACAGATGGTTTTATTCCTTCAAAATCCATACCCCAAGGATCTCCACTTAGTGGTCTCCTATTTATACTCTACTTAAACCCCCTTCTTAAGCAGATTGAGGCAGAACTTCCAGGAATCTATATACCCCAGCTGAAGAAACACTGTAAAGCATTTGCCTACATGGATGATGTCCTTGTCACCTTACCCTTGCAAAAATATCTAAAACCTCTCATACAAATAATCAAAAAATTTTCCGAATCCTCCAAACTTTCCTTCAACCTCAACAAGTCATCGGCCTGGAAAATCAACACTGGCAAGAAGATATCATCGCCTTTCTCAGCAGACCCCCAAAACTTTTTAGGGTTTTCCATATACAAGTCACCGCAAGCCATGTCGATACAAATACAGAATTCCATCATTGAAGCCACCACCAACACAGTTAAAAACCTTGCCAAGGTTTATTTATCACTGCAAGGGAAAATCTCTCTCCTCAATATCAAGGTAATGGAAAAGATTAGCTACTATCTACCCATAATTAACATGACAAAGACTTTCAATACAAAAATCAACTGAATCTGTGCACGTCTGTTGTGGAATGGTAAAACAGCGGCCATAGGAATTGAATGCATGCAGCGACATAGTAAAAATAATGGTATGTCGTTACATGCAACATTTTCTATATACTACCAAAAGTGCCACTCTCTGATCCACATCCTACAAAAGAAATTTCTCCAGATTGTAGCGGAACAACCAGTCTTTCTATCAGACAGACCTCCACCTTCAAAGATAAGCTGGCTAAATCAGATACTTGACTACCTATTCGCTCACAATGGCCACTCTACCCTAGTATTCAGACAAAAAATCTTCATTTGGGATGCTCATGGCCTGCTATTTCCCACACAAAACTCTACCATTCTTTACCTCAGTGGTAACAATCACGTGGTCACCAGGTTTTTCAAGCATCTCAAGCTGGAGCCAAGGTTCCTGGACTTTCTCATAAAAATCAACCTGAATTCACTCCAGACAAACTGGTTCCTGCACTACAGGAGATTCCTCAAGAATATAGATCATATGTGTCACAACTGCCATAGAACCTGTGAAACCTTTGATCATATGATAAATGATTGGCCAGCATATGACAAAATCAGAACTTTCATTACTTACCACTGCCACATTTCCCTAAACAAAATCTTAAATATTAAATGCTGCTTCCTGTCCAGGGATTATGTCACCACAAGACTCTCAACCTTTCTTACTTATGCCATCTGGATGGCCAGATGTCGCAACAAATTTACCTTTTTTCATCCCAAGCCTGAAGACACATTCATTTCCAAGCTAAAGGAATTTTGCCATAAGGACAGAATAATCTCTTCCAGATTTTTATTTGACAACACGTGGAGCCTGATTAAGCTGGATTAACAACACCAGTAACCACATCAGAACATTTGGTTGCCTGACTAACATGGATAACTATTATTTTTGATTTACAATTGTATCATTATTACATATGGTTTTCAAGGTTGCCTGACTAACATGGATAACTATTATTTTTGATTTACAATTGTATCATTATTACATATGGTTTTTCAATAAAATTATTTATAAATAAAAACTGTAAAATATACACATATGGTATTTATTATGTAATATATAATAGATTTGTCAGTTCTATTTTATTTTAAGTGGATAATTTTTTTTTCCCAAAATGGAGACTAAAAGTAAAATTTTTATTTTTCCCAAAATGCATACTTACTTAACATGTGATTGTATTTGTGTTTCACATGAATATGATCATAACCAGCACTTTGTAATTCAGCACTATTATAGGATTTCCAACAGTCAGAATAAATTGTTGATCCCTCTTCCACATTTTGTTTGATGGTATCCACAACAAGCCACCAAATATCCACTGTTCATGAAGAATTCATTGAGATTGGTTTTGAAAAGACTCTTTGTCAATTTTGACAATTTTGTTAAGGCCTCCAATTTTACATTTTCTTGAAAATATAATTTTTTTTCCCAAAATGAAGACTAAAAGTAAAATGTTTATTTTTCCCAAAATGCACATCTACTTAACAAGTGATTATATTTGTGGTTCACGTGAAAATGATCTTAACTGGCACTTTGTAATTCAGCACTTTTATAGGTCTTCCAACAGTTGGAATAAATCATAAACCCCTCTTCCATATTTTGTTTGATGACTTCCATAAGAGTTACCATTGTTATATCATTAATTGTTATGATAACACACTCATCAGTCTACCTGTACAAGGCACCCAACACCCATTATTCAGGAGGAATTCGTCCAGTTTTATTTCGACAAGGCTCTTGTCAATTTTGTTAGGGCCTCCAATTTTACATTTTTTTGAAAATATAAAACAGCATTCATTTCAGTAGTGAGTAAAAATCACTGAATCAAAACTAAGACTAACATTGCTGTTAATATAACAACATTTTTGTCTCCAAATAACTAATGGAGAAATGGACATGTATAATTGGACAGTTTTGTGAACAATAATTTCAGCATAAGACGTTGGGTTTATGTGTGTAAGTCTGGAAGGGCAGGTGAATTTTGTATCACTGCACTTCTGGAACTATTAATATCCCACTCACCTATCCATACATTTATACTTGAATGTTCCAAATCATATGCATTGAATCAAGTGTATGGGTGCGGATGCGCTTGACACGCACCGACACTCCCTAAATTTCTTTGTAATGATTCTTGTTGATTGCATTGTAAAACTTATGCCTCTTGAATCGTCTTGAGGCACAAATAAAGGCATTTGAAAATAAAAACTAAGACTACAAATGTAAGCAAATACCATCAAAACAAAAGTACGAATACAAATGAAAGTAAAAATTGTTGAATCAAAACTATGAATACAAATGAAGTAAAAAATAGTTTAAAATGCTATTGACAATACTAAAGATCTTGTTAGAATGAACTCTGGACAATAACTTTGAGTGCAAAATTATCACACAAAAACATGTTATTGGAGATCACAGGGTTTATTTGATGTGATTGCAAGGTTACACATTTATTACAGGTATGAAAAGGCATACCATCTCCTCTACAGTGTAGGACTAATATGTAAGTACTAAAATATCTAGCATTGTTATATAATATTTTATATGAGAATTTATGTCCATCAAATTGTATAACTAAAATTAAATAGAAAGAAGTAATCAGCAAAACGGGTGTCAAAAAAAATTGAAATAGCAATGACCAAATCTTTTCATTTAAATCACTCTATTTTGTAAAGGATAACCATAGTAACCAGTATATAAATGTTAACAACAACTTAGGAATAACATTTTATCTATTGTTAAGACTTTTTAAAATATAGTTAAAACTTTAAGGTAGTAAAAATTAATTGTATAAATACTATACAACTGTAATATTAATCATACAAAACATGTACTGTTCAAGTTAATATTAAAATGTAAATATAATACAATAGGACTCAGGAGTACTGAGCTAGTTGTTGTCATGTTGCTTCCAGAGTCATAGTGCTAACATTAACTATGTAGATAAAAAATATGTATGTATAGTGACAAAGATCAATGTGTGAATAAAGTGCAGTATGTAAATTAGATGGTCCACTTTTTTGACAATGGTGCACAAGAATCTTTTCTATTAATGAAATGAAGATTTCTAGCAATAGCCCACACTTCTTTGTATTTTGTTTTTTTATCATCCCTTTCAATGCATATTAACTTGACAGTACAAGTTTTGTATAATTACATATTTTGTGAAAAGTGCATTATTTTTGAGATTTACTTATTGTAATATTAATATTTTAGTTTTAAGACATATATAATTTATGTTACACCTAGCTTATCACACTGTAAATGGTTTGTATATTTTAAACTATATAGAAAATTTAAATAAATCTGTCATGTCTGATCTTGACTTCAGAAGTGGACTAGTCCAGATTCCTTCCTTATCTTATCAAATTGAGCACACATTGCCACTAATCAATGTGTAAATATGTGGACAACCAATGCATAAACATGGCTAAAAAGTAAAAACAAGTATGGCCAATGTGTAAACATGTGAATAAAATCCTGTCATTGGATAGTCTCTCTGAATCCAATTGCTTCCAGTAAGGTAAGGGATCTGGCAATAAATAGTCAGCCTTTTCAGAGGTAAGCCTGAGAACATTTGTCTAATTTAAATGATAATCTACACTCTTAAGAGAGAGAATGTCTGTCTACCTATATGACTGAACATGCTCTCCATTGAAACAACTTCCAACAGTGAAGGTGTTTCTACTATATTTACTACAAATCTGTCTTTGCAATGAGGCAGGTCCTGATAGGTCTGGAAACTGCTATGACTATGGCAGACTCAAGGAAAACTGTCTTGCACCACCAGAAGGGTCATTTAACAAACTTGAGGCAAGCTGTCCAGTAAAGCTGGAAGAGTTAAGACTAGAACTCACAATGCAAGCTAATATATACAGCTGGAAGTGAGTCCAGTCATTCAGCATGACCATCTCATTATTGACTAAGTTATATATCAAATTGTATTTATTAATTGTAAAAATTATACATTGTTAAAACAGGCAAAACTCACTATATATATATATATATATTGCCACACACATCAAGCTAGAATTATATATATATATATATATATATATATATATATATATATATATATATATATATATATATATAGAGAGAGAGAGAGAGAGAGAGTTTTGCCTGTTTTAACAACAGTTATACACAAGCATAAGAGATGGTGGTCATGTGATGTTTATTGGCTTAAAAATTATACATATTAAATTGTGAGTGGTTATATTTTTGATATTACTGTTGGTTTGAGTCTGAACCCTGCAATCCAGCCAAACACAACAAAATCATTATTATGGTTTTTTTTTCTTTTAAAATACAATACCTAATATTGTAATACTACTATGAATAGTTGGGAAAAAAATAAAAAATATTTATTTTTGTTATTATTCCTATAATTCTTTGTAGATTTGTTTTTATATGGAAGCTTTACTTTTAAAAAGTGCAGTTATTTTTAAAAATAAATATTAGTATCTTATTTTGTAAGGAAAAACAACGGTTTCTATTAGAGTTTCTTTTTCCAATAAAGAAAATCAAGTTTCTAAATATATATTCTTGGAACACATCTACAGTATTTCACACATAGAAGTACATTTTTGCATATATATCTTAATTATCATTTGTAGATATGATAATTTTTATAAATAAATTGTTTTAAATTACAATTTTTTTCAAATAAAAAAGTATAGGTGAAATTGTTATTAATTGTTTGTAAGACAAAATAATTGGTACAATTATTTAATTTCATTTTCCTAATTTGTCAATATTAAACAAAAAACATGAAGCAAGTTTTTTTAAGGTTCTAATATTATAATTTTCAAAATGAAAAGGAAAACACTACTTATAATCTATTCTTTTTATGAAATGATATTTCTCATGGCATATTGGTCAGTGCAGATGCAAGTTGAACATTTTTTAGTTTCTAAGAAAAAAAATTTTTTTTTATGTAGCCTTCATATAGTCAACACAATGTGCCAATGAATTACTGGTTAATTAATGGTTATTTAGATATTCATAGTTAGGTAGTAAAGCATGAGGGAAAAATAAACACAAACTTTCATCACTTAGCATTTAATCAATCTAATAGTGTCTTTTTTCCAAGATGTTTTTGTAACGGAGAGTACTCTGTCCTATAGTTAGCTACTATATTTTATCTACTCACACAAAAATTAAAATAGATATAATATATTATTATTATTATTATTATTATTATTATTATTATTATTATTATTATTATTATTATTATTATTATTATTATTATTATTATTATTATTATTATTATTATTATTATTATTATTATTATTATTATTATTATATAACATTAATTTTAAGCTTAAAATTTTCTGATTTTATAAAGTAAACATGATCTCATATCTTTGTCAAAGCACGATTAAAGTGTATATAAATACATTAGCATATATGCATGCATATCAAAACTTTGTAATTTTGGAAGCTGAGAGAAAAAATAATTTAGAATGTTATAAAAAAAACTTTATTTTCAAAATAGTTTAAAATTTTTGGGGAAAATATAAATTTATAAAAACAAATTTCTTTTTTGAAGTATGGTTTGAGTCTTCACAGTTTAAAGATATATTTGTATCAATAGTTCTTATCAGTTTTTCTTATGACAGAATCTTCATATACTTGAATGGTATATCCAATTGTCATATTCTTATTCAAAAATTTGTATTTCATTTGTTTTCAAAGTATGCTATACTTGGTATGGAGATATCTATGCAGTATAATTAATTACCTAGCAATAATTAAAAATATTTCAATGATGCCTTGCAGATTATTTTACTATTTAGTTTTGTTCTATCTCAAATCTTTTTAATAAGTGGATAGTTGTTTATTCTTTTCCTAAATAATAAATGATATTATATATCTCTGCAGTATCTTAAGTAATTTTACCATGTAATATCAGTTATTCTTAAAAAAACTCATTATAATCGAGAATTATAAAAAAGTAAACATTAAATGATATATTACATTGCTTTTACTACTTGAATTACACTAAGATAACATCAAAATATTTAAAATATCTTTGTAAACTTTTTATTTAGTGAGTTTAAATTTTTACTACTCATAAAATCATTATAACATAGTATAAACTAACATTTTTTTAAATTGGCTATATTTTAAACTCTACTTAAAAATGACTGTACTAAATACAAATGCACTATATATATATAATGTAGATAAAAAATATTTTTGGGTATGAACCGTGTATTATTTTGCACTACAATCTGATATTCCGATGGACTAACAACCACCATTACCAAGAGTAACTTTTGAAAGAACAATCGTTAGATCTCAAAGAATAACATGACTCAGTGCAAGATGAGAAGTGAGATTCAA
Source organism: Epiperipatus broadwayi (assembly GCA_028023455.1). Lineage (NCBI taxonomy): Eukaryota > Metazoa > Onychophora > Udeonychophora > Euonychophora > Peripatidae > Epiperipatus > Epiperipatus broadwayi. The sequence continues at coordinate 1,200,122 of JAQFVV010012462.1, forward strand.
CTTGAAGTAGTTCAGCAGTCACAATATGAGGCTTATCAAAATGTTTATTTCCCTCAGTTTTTTTACCCATTAATTTCAAGTTAATATTAGATAAAACAATAGGTTTCCACATAGCTGGCATACGTTGTGCTTCGTCACATTTTTTTTAAAAATTGGTCACAAACCTGATTTTGACAATACAAAAATACTTGCTAATTTGAAAAGATATGATTTAAGAACCATGAGAGAGTTAATTGAAATGTTAAAAAGACCTACTGATTTAAATAGGGCTGATGAAGCACAATATATTCCAGTTATGTGGAAACCTATCATTTTATCTAATATTAACTTGAAATTAATGGGTGAAAAAACTGAGGGAAATAAACATTTTGATAAGCTTCATATTGTGAATGCTCAACTACTTCAAGTTGAATGTCACCTCTTATCTCACACTGAGTCACATTATTCTTTGAGATCTAATGATTGTTCTTTCAAAAGTTAACCTTGATAATGGCAGTTGCTAGTCTGTCGAAATATCGGATTGTAATGCAAAATAATATATGGTTTGTATCCAAAAAAAATTTTTTTTATCTACATCATATAACCATGAAAACACTAAATATATATATATATATATATATATTCATGGTTATATGATGTATGCTTAAATATATATATTTATATATATATATATATATATATATATATATATTAAAAGCATAAAGCTGAATTAATCAATAAGTAATCAAAATTACCCAAATTCACAACTCAACCAGACGAGCCAAGAAAAATTCTAAAACATCACCAATAGTAGTTTCACTGCTACAAGCAGACTTCTCAAATGTAAGAACTACAAAATAACAACATATTTAAAGTAAACATTACCCACAATTTTACTTACTTCTCTTATATCCTTAATATTAAAAGAACTTTTAAATAGTCCTGTCATAGAATAAACATAAACAAAAAGTGTTTAAAAATAAAATACATAAATGAAAAGAAAAAAAGTGATTAAAGATAATATTCAAAGAAATAAGTAGTTGAAATAAAATTGTGTTGTACATATTGTCAGATGAAATGACAACATTGGCCAACTGAGGTCCTGAACTAGATTATATCAGAATATAAAAGATCTTTAAAAAAATATTCAATGAGAAAGAGATGAAGCAAGAAAAGAATGTTGCTGGAATGATATAGAAAAATGAAACTATGAATTGAAGAAATTGAATTAAAATGGATTTTTAATAATTAAAAATTAGTGATGGCAATTTTGCATTTTAATATTATAATATTTTTATTTTTATTAGTACACCTTTCACCTTAGCTCATTCCTATTCCAAGAATGCTTCAACCCAGAAATCAGACCAACTTCTCTCAATTCAGTGGCATTTTGAAACATACAGTTTATTTTTTCAAATGAGCTACACATACTTAGCACAAAATAATTTAAATTGCATACACACTTTTAGAAGTTCTTAAATTTTAACTTCATTTATATATTTTTAAATATATCTCACACTTCTATTCCATCATTCTTTCTTGAAAAATATGACCAAATGTGTATGAAAACGGTCAGTGATTCCAAGACGGGCATTTCATATTGAACCTGCACTCGTCAATTGGCCCCGATCATAGTTTCTTACACATATCTTCATCATCTGTTTAGTATTATATAGCTAGCATATTACTATAGTTTGATTACAAGTGTTAAACATTCTGCGCTCATAACTTTGATACAAACCACTTTGTGTAAAATATATTAATGAGTATTATAATGACAATTTTGAATTTAAATATTTGTTTGTTTAAAAAATATGATTTAAATTTTTTAAGAATCTATTTACATTAATTATTATCAATATTCCTTTAATTGAATATGTTGATACTTTAAATTTTAAAACATAAAAAAAAACATAAACAGATTTTGCAAATTAATTAATTATGGCATATTTTTTGTGCCCTTTTATTTTTTATTTTATAAAATATGTAATTTTTTTTAGATTTTAGTTATTTTTTCTTTTCATTTATAATTTAAAAGGCCTCAGGAGATTAGCACAAAGAACTTATCAAAGACAAGGATCAGAACATATAATTATCATAAGGAGCTCATTACCAACCACAAGACAAAAGAAGGCTGAATGAGAGTCATATCAAGCAGCCTTAGCAAGTGAACTTTCAAAATGATCAGTCTTCCGTGGAAGATCACAGCGAGCAGAAATTCCGTTTAATGGCTCAATAGCGCTTCGACCGGCACTTCTATTTTTACACACAAATAAAATAAAGGAAATAGTCGATAAAAATAAGTGATTCAATTTTTTTTTTTTACTATTTCAGCTTGTATAGTAAAGATTTTATAATATAGAATATTTGAGAGTCAAATAAAATAATGATTATAAAAACTGCTTATATACATTGAAAATGTTGTTAAAATCTCAAAAGAATAAATAATAAGGTCGAAATATAATATATACATATAGTGTATAGATTAAAATCTAATAGTCAGTGGTGGGAAGCATCTATTATTATTTTATTGTGCCTACTTTCAAAAATAAAAAATAAAAAAAATAGTATATTCGTTTTGCGTATATGCAGGCGCGTGTGTTTTGTTATGAGAGATTATCATAAGCACGTTAAAATAATGAATCGATACAATAAAAGCACGCGATTTTAATTTCATTTTTATTTTAAAGACTTGCTCTCATTAACTTTCAAATTCTGCACATGTAAAATTTTCAAAAGATAAATGGAGCAAAAATATTACTTTTCTAAATTAGATATGTCATTTTTAGTTACCAATAGACATAACCAATGCTGTTAGATTTGTAAAAATATTTACTTTAAACAAATTAAACTCTTCCAAGTGCCACTGTATAGATTGTTTATTTGAATACTATATGATACAAAAAATGAACTAAACAATGGAGAGAAACATATGTTTCGGAAGCAATGACACTTCACAACTGCGTAGAAAGAGAGAACTGATTTTCACATCTATATAGCAACTAATTTTTATATTAATAATGCACACATTACTAATTTTATATTAAAGTGTGAAAAATTAATAAAGGATCATATTTTAATTAAGTTTATGTCAACACAGCCAAGTAACATCCAAGACAGGCTTGTATAAAGCATCTCTTTTCATAAAACTCTGAATGATTAATCCACATTGACATGTGCAATATAACAAATAAGTGGAGTCTTTAGTATCTATTTAAATATATTGGATCATAGATAAAGATAGGATTCCGCCTTTATTATTAAAAGATTGTCTTAATAACAGATGGCCATTGTTGATTGCTATGGTTATTTGAATTGTCTATATATTGACCGATTTCAATAATTACTGATAAACCCATTTAACCTTGAGCATTATTACACTTATTATTTAGGTTAGTACTTTGGGTGCAATTTGAAAATTATAATTGCAGTTTGTAATGTTATAATTGACTATTTATTAATCTGCATTCAGAACAGGTTATATTTGCCTGTTTAAGGTGGTGTATTTAAACTTCTTTATATCGATAATTTCAATCTTTGTGGTCACATTACAGTCTTTAGTATATATATAAATATATTGGACCATTAATAAAGATAGAATTTCACCTTTATTGTTAAAAGAATGTTGCCATCACAATAGGTTGAGATTATTGATTGTTACTGATATTGGGATTTTGTAATTGTTGACTGGTTTTAATGATTACTTACAAATCCATCTAGCCTTGTGCATTATTACACATATATCATCATCATCATCATTATCAACCATTATCAATCCACTGCAGGATGAAGGTCTTTCCAAGTTCAATCCATCTTTTCCTATCTTTAGCTTCTCTTCTCCACATCACCCCTGCGCCCTTTCTTATTTCATCCATCCATCTCACACATGGTCTCTTTCTGGGCCTTTTACAATCTCTTGGAATCCAGTTTAAAATTTCAATTGTCCATCTATTATCATCTCTTCTAACAATATGTCCAGCCCAACTCCACTTCAGTCTTTTAATTTTTTCAATGAGGTCAGTAACACCTGTTTGTTCTCTTACCCATACATTGCGTTTTTGATCCCTTCTTGTTACTCCCAACATGCATCTCTCCATACTTCTTTGAGTGGTCTGAAGTCTCTGTATTGCTCTTCTATTAAGTGTCCAAGTCTCAGATCCATAAGTAAGAACTGGCAAAACACATTTATTAAAAACCTTCCTTTTCAAACACATAGGCATATTTCCTTTTAGTATCAAGTTATTTCTACCAAAAGCACTCCAACCAAGTTTAATTCTATGATTAATTTCATCCATTATATTTCCATCTGTATTAATAATCTGACCAAGGTATTTGTAACTGTTAACTTCTTCTAACTCATCATAATCAATCTTTATTTTCATATTTTGAGAAAATCTATTAAACATTACTTTAGTCTTTTTAACATTTATCTTTAGTCCTACTTTCCTACTTTCATCTGATAACTCCTGCAACATTTCCTGTAGCTCTAAAGCATTATTTGCAAAAACAACTACATCATCTGCAAAATCTAAATGACTTAAATAATCTCCATTTACTTTCACTCCTTTAGCTTCCCATTTTAATCCACAAAATACTTCTTGCAGCACTGCTGTAAAAAGTTTTGGAGATATGGAGTCACCCTGTCTTACACCCTTTTCAATGTTGATTTTCCTACTATCATTATGTAATCTAATTGTTGCTGTTGCATTTTTATAAATATTCTTTAAAATATGACAATATCCTGGATCTACACCTTGATGATCCAATGCTTTAATCACTGAAGAAATGTTTATAGAATCAAATGCCTTTTCATAGTCTACAAATCCTAAGCATAATGGCAACTCATATTCATTTGTCCTTTCTATAATTTCTCTCAATACCTGGATATGATCTACTGTACTAAAACCACTTTTAAATCCAGCTTGTTCTCTTGGTTGGTGGAAATCCAGTGTTTTCTGTAGATGAGTTGTAATTATCTTAGTAAAAATTTTGTATAAAACTGATAAAAGACTGATAGGTCTGTAATTTCTAATATCTTCTTTATCACCTTTTTTAAATATTAATATTAATACTGCATTCTTCCAATCATCTGGTACATCTTTATCATTTAGACATTTGGTATATAACTTTGCTAAAAAAATTTCTATTTCTTCACCTGCTTCTTTTAATATATCAATTATAATTCCATCATTACCTGGAGCCTTCCCTTTCTTCATAAATTTAATTGCATGTCTCACTTCCTCATTCAAAATTCTGGGCAATTCAGAAGATATAATAGGTATAGGAGGCACTTGTTCTTTATTACTATATAATTCTTGATAGAAGTCTTCTACACATTTTATGATGTCATCTCTTTTTAGTAATAATGCCATCTTTTTTTCTTATTGCAGATATAAATTTCCTACCAATACCAAAATGTTGTTTTACACTCTTTAGACTTTTATTCTCTTCTACAGCTTTCCTTGCTAGTTCACAATTATACTTTCTTATATCATTTTCAACTTTTTTCTGCACCATTTTACAAAATTCGAGATATTCAATCTTTTTTAATGCATCATTGTTGTATATCCTCATATTCCTTCTTTTCTTCATAAATTCTCTAGTCTCAGTAGAAATTTTATTGGTCAATTGCTGCTTTTTTCTACCAGCTATCTTTGTTGCAGTTTTTAAAAGTGTATCACTTATTTTCCTATTAATGTCATTCAAATCTGAATCATGTTCAAAATCTACTAATACTTGAAACCGATTTGTAAGTTCTAATTTAAATTCATTAGAATGTTTCTGAAGATTAGGAATATCAACTGTAAATATTGTTTTTCTTAATAATTTTTGTCTCTCTAGTTTTGCATTAACATGTATCTTACATCTTACTAATCGATGATCACTTCCTGTGTTAAATTTATTAAGAACATTACAATCTTGAAATATGTATTTTCTGTTAGTCAAAATATAATCCAATTCTGCTGTACCTTCATTTGGATGCTTCCATGTCCATTTCCTTTTAACATTTTTCTCAAAAAAAAAAAGAATTCATAATATAAAGTTTTTCTTTTTCTGCAAACTCCACAAGTCTATGTCCTCTCTCATTTCTATTACCATAACCAAAATTACCTACAGCATTTTCATCTTTCATTTGTTTACCAATTCTAGCATTAAAGTCTCCCATAACAATTTTAAAATGTTGTTTACTCTGATCAAAAGCCTTTTGTACATCCATATAAAAATCTTCTATAACTTCATCACTATGAGAACTTGTTGGGGCATAAACCTGAATTATCTGCATTTGGTATCTGCTATTAAGTTGTAAAACTAATCTTGCCACTCTGTCTGATACACCATCAATCTCCACAATGTTATTCTTCCATTTTTTATTTATAATGAATCCTACTCCACTTGTATTTCCAATATTTGTGCCTTTATAGTAGAGTATATGTCCACTTTTTAAATCAATTGTTTCTTCACCTTTTCTTCTAACTTCACAAAGTCCAATAATGTCCCATTTAATATAAGACAGTTCTTCTTCTAACTCTTGCAATCTTCCTTCACTTGAAAGTGATCTGCAGTTGTAAGTACCTAAATAAAAAGTCGTCATCAAATGGCAGCCTGAGTCTGCAATCAGGGGATTCTTAGCACCCTCCGCCTTCGGCCACCAACCGCTGCCTTGGTTGGTGACTTTACAGCCTCCTGGGAATAAGGGCCATGATTTATTTTTGTCTGTCATGATTGTATATATTGAAAAAATATTCTTAAACTCAGAGGTAAAAAGCCAATAAACTCACCATGCTGGCTAATGCATGTTGGTGAGCAGCCCATCCATGTTTGTATACTATATGAATAATCACATAGTAATAACAGCTGCAATGACAAGAACGTATGGAGTGGACATTAGGAATTTGCCCTGCTCGGTTCCTTTAAGGCCTCCAAGAGGAATCAAAGGGTCTCCTTTCAGTTAATAGCAAACTCCTTTCTGCAGCCACACACACACACACATATATATATATATAATAAATAAAGTTTGATATCTGTATTCGTTTCACAATATATGTAATACACAAATCAATATATATATATATCAAAATACAGTACAATTTATATAAATCTGAATTGAACTATGGGTATTGTTAAGGGTTGTCTCGTTTTGATTATTCAACGTTATAGAGTTGATAAAGACTACAAAGTGTATAGTCGAAAGTACTTCTAAAAGAATATAATTATATAAATTGTACTGTATTTTGATATATATATTGATTTGTGTATTATATATACACATACACATATATATATATATATATTGAAGTTCAGGTGTTAACAAACTATAATGGACTTAGTTAAGAAATGATTATTGCATTAATTATTCATTTTTTAACATCAAGTCAATGCATGTTTGTATTATTAATATAAGAATGTAATTGTTACAACGATTGGTTCAGTTTTACAAATTTAATGATTAAAGAAAGAATTATGCAGTGCTTTTTCAAAAGAGTTTTAATTTATTTATGTATGTTTAATGCTATTCTTTGCTTGATTAAATATGTACTTGTAACAAAGTCTTACCAGACAAAAACTGTGAATTTATTAAAAGAAAGAATGAAAAAAAAATAGCTGGTATGAAATACTTTGAAATGAGAAACTTAAATTTTGAGTTACAAAAATAAAAATAAAACATATATATCTATGACATTTTCAAGGTAATATAAATTATAATACTAAATAATGCTAAAATTCAATATAGAAATTATAAGTAGCATTATTCAAAAAAAATAAGTAAATACTTAGTTCTTAATATATTTCAAAAAAGTCTGGAAATTTTTACATTTGTCAACCAATGATCATAATGATGATGATGAATATGATAAATGATAATAGATATTTCAAAAAAGTCTGGAAATTTTTACATTTGTCAACCAATGATCATAATGATGATGATGAATATGATAAATGATAATAGATATTTCAAAAAGTCTGGAAATTTTTACATTTGTCAACCAATGATCATAATGATGATGATGAATATGATAAATGATAATAGATATTTCAAAAAAGTCTGGAAATTTTTACATTTGTCAACCAATGATCATAATGATGACGATGAATATGATAAATGATAATACAGAAAATATGTACAAAAATTTTATATTAGATTTAAAAAGCATTGTATAGTGATAAGGAAAAATTAAATATGGTAGCAAAAAAGAAAATGAAAAAGTTATTAAAAAATTACGGGTTTGGAATAAAAAAATAAAACAACTGAACAATAAATGTTTTTCTAAAAGAAAAAATGCATTATAGCATTAAAAGTATAATTAGAAATTTATATTAAAAAACTTTTTTAGTAAATTACAGAAAATTTGTATTTGGTTTTAGGAATAGTATTAAGAATATATGTTTGGATTATAATTTAATAATATTTTTTTTAAAAAAAGCACAATGAAATAAGTCACTGATATATTGAAAATAATAATAATAATTCTATCTAAAGCCATATATAGAATATCAGGATTGTATCAAATATCACTTGTACCATTTATTAAGAAAAAAGAAATGGTTCTTATACTTTCAAAGTTCATCTAATTTCAAGATCTCCACTAGCATCAAAATAATAGAATCAGTAATCAAAAACAAAACAGAGTCCTACATTATACTAAAATTATCAAAAATATAATTTGCACAAAAATTTGTCATCAACAGGACAGACTGCATTTCTATTCAAAACAACTATAGAAACAGTAAGAGATAAAAAATATAGTCCAATTGTTATTCAGCTAGAAACAGACTTTGACATGATATAACTAAATGCACTTATTAAAATCTTAAAAAAGAAATAAAGTACCAAAGGCCTACTTATATGTACTTGCCAACCTATTATTAAACTGTAAAATATACTTTAAATGGCAAAATGTACCCCAAATCATACCACATCAATTCATCCCACAAGTTTCCCCTCTTATTGCCTTATTATTTACTGCTTGCATAAACCTCTTAATTAACAATATAGAAAATAAAATATCTGGAATTTACATACTCTGCCTAAACACTAACATCTCACATATAGCTTACATGAATAATCTCTCAATTTTTTTGCCATCAAAAATGTACATTCCCAAACTTCTAAAGATTCTATCAGAATATAAAAACAACTATAAGTTATTTTAATTACAAATAAATCAAGTCAGATGTCACATGACCTAATTTAAACAAGCTTGTAATACAAATGTTTTATAAAGAACTCGCAAATAAACTCTTAACAAGCTTTGCAGAATATCCTCAACCCTAGATCAGTTTCTGTTACTGACTTCATCAGTGAGGTACCAGTACAATTCTGAAATATCCTGGCACCTCACTGACAAATCCAGTAGCAAAAACCAGTCTGGGGTTGAGGATATTCTGCAAAGCTTGTTAAGAGTTTATTGTAAGCTCTTTACAAAAAAAAGCTATTTTAAAGACAAACCTAATCCATTCCTTTGATTCCAGTTCAACCTGCATTATTCACCAATGTAGTCAATACAAAATACACTTAAAAATAAAATAAAAATTATAATCAAATCATTAACAAAATCATACATATCACTCTATAATAATATATCACTTTTTAACATGCTGATCATGACAAAAATCAGAATTTATACTCCAATAATACTCTAATACCAAAACTTTTATTAATCAAATACACTCACTTTGCAAGAAACCTCTGTGAGGCAAAAAAGTAATCTTGATATTCATAAGATGTCTCAAACATTCATTTTCACAAAATGGTCTAGAGATTCAATCACTTCTAACATTCTTAATAAAAAAAAAAACATAATCTCTTAATGTGCACAAAAATTCCCATATCTACAAACAGTCTGTAAAATCACTCTCACAGATAAACCATCTCCAGTTCAAGGATACCTGAATGCATTACTCCATTATTGTCTTTAAAAAACTTATTTTTTCAAGCCACCACAAAATAAATTCAAGTTTTAGGGAATTCATTCACTTTTAGACTCTCTACAAGACAATAATAAAACAGTACTCAAGATCACCAATAAACAACTTTGCCATAAATTCAAATTATGGACACTTGAACTAAATATTAACTTTTTATTTAAGATTAACCTCATTTTACTTCCCAAGATATAAAAGAATTTGCCAAGATGTAGACCATACATGCCCCTTTTGTTACAAAGATTCAGAAACACAGGATCACCTTTTTCATTCATGTCCAGGATTTAATATTATTCAGTTAGTAATATATATACCCTTCAAAAATCAAAAAAATAAAAGATTAATAGCCTATTTGATTCATTCAAAAAAAGAGTCTTTGCTGTCATCAGGATCAGAATATTCATTCTTAATACCATATAGTGCACAACATGTTTATTGTTTATACCCAAAAAGACACCCAAACCCACTCAAAAATGAACAAGATAAAATATATCAAAGACAAAAGATTAACAAATCAATAAAAATTTCATTGACACCTGGTCTCAATTGCATTTACTTTCAAGCATTTAATAAAGAAGTCACTCAAGATTAATAAATCCCAAAATGAGAAACAAAAAACCAAAAAGTATCACTTGCCACCACTGTAATACTACAGGTGAAAACTAGTGCTCCCAACTGTGAACGTTTGACACTTTTCAAAACATGGTTATTTGTCCTTTTAGCAAACTAATAATATATATAAAAAAAGAAATAATGTCATAATTTTATTTTGTTGAATAAAGTCCCTTGAAAGCTAATAATAATAATAATAATAAAAATAACAACAACAATAATAATGATGATGATGATGATGATGATAATGATGATGATGATGATGATGATGATAATAATAATAATAATAATAATAATAATAATAATAATAATAATAATAATAATAATAATAATAATAATAATAATAATAATAATAATAATAATAATAATAATAATAATAATAATAATAATAATAATAATAATAATAATAATAATAATAATAATAATAATAATAATAATAATAATAGAGGGCACCTTAGATCTTGGACAACACAGATCAGATAAAAATGCTTCACATTCAAAGCATTAAAAAGCTAATAAAAAGTATATATGACATCAAAAATTCTTACATTAATTTTAATTGATATCAACAAACAAAAAAAAGTAAACAATTTAGTTTATACATTTTAAATTGAAAACCAACATTAACAAATTAACAATGCAAGCATGGAGTCTCAAAGATCACATGACCTAATTAATGGTGACAAAATCACCAATGAAAGTTATATAAAAAAAAAAAACAAGCCAATATTTGCAAGTATAATCAAGGGAAAAAGAAAAAATGAATTCATTTATTGTAATAAAAAAACTAAAAGATAATTTAATTCAAATTTAAGCAAAGAGACAAAAAAAAAAGCAATGCAAGCATCTCTCAAAGGATTCTTCCTAGATATAGAAAACCAACCAATGGTCACATAAATAACTTTCAAATTGAAAAACAAGAAAGTCAAAATCCACCAGAAATTGTCTGGAATAAAGAAAAATTGAAGATTACAACTGAATTGTTCAATAAATCAATACCAAAGCATCTCTTTGCAACATTCAAGATATTTTTTTTTATCCAAGTCCATAGCATTCTCTGCAATAAACAGCAATATTTCATTATAAATTTTTCAAAGTAGTTGCAGCATGAGTAAGGAACAGCAAATGAATTCTGGGACCCCATATGACAAATCGCAGAACATCCCAATGACCAGTATCTGAAATTTTATGAAATCATACAAAGGAAGAGATTTCAAAGACAAGTCAAATCATTGGGTAACTTTGCACTGATCACTATAGACCAGAACTATCATAATATCATTTCAGGAATAATTAAGAACACCTACCAGGGATATATAGAACAAGATTTCCAAAGGATAATGGAACCATTTGGCAAGGTCATTATGTTCAAAACAGTATACCAAAAAGACACACCAATATCAGTTGCGAGTAACACTTATGAGTTCAGAATAAAAATGCATCCATTTAATGATCCAGATAATATACCAACACAAATTCTTAATCAGGAAGCAATGCTCACTCTATACATCAGAGGTCTGAAACCACAGTGTTATTTACAAAGGGGGCAAGTTAATGCACATGGTCCAAACCACCAGAACTTCACTAGAAATCAAAACCCACAAATACAAAAATAATAAAATTTCAACACTAAAATGCAAACTTGAGATAAAATAAGCCATTTCCAAGGATAGCAATGCACAAACTACACAAAGAAATAATAACAACAAAAAACCAGAAATACCAAGCTTAAACATGATAGATTTTTTCACAGAAAAAGCAAAGAAACTCCAAACCAAGGAACATGATTAAAGAGAATGTTGAAGCCAAGCAAAAAGTAACACAACAATGAAAACAATGTGCAAAGGATAAAATCACACAGATTACTATTATCAATATAGACAACCATAAAAATTATGGTGACACTTCTATCCACAAGCAATCCTAGCACAATAATTCAGCTAACAAACCAATCCAACCAGAAAGCATTAGAAAGCCAGGGAGATCTACCAGAAAAACGCTAGCAAAAAATGATGACTCTAGATTACCAATCATTGATAATGGTACTCAAGTTCAATGCAAATAATCAAAATTTATTTGAAAGCCATTTAAAATCCATAAAATCACAAAATGAAACCCACAAACATTCAATACAAAAACCAATGAGATGAATGGTTTAAAAGCCAACAAAACAGACCAAAAACAAATGGAAATAAAACAAATCAATAAAAATACACAATGTAAAGCTCCAAAACAATCACAACAAAAATATAAACTAATCCCAGCTACACAGTTAATGAAAATTAAAATAGCAGTGCTGAATGTCAGAGGCATTAATTCAATAGCAAAATATATCAGCTTAACAAATGGATTAGTATCTTACAATCACAAATACTGGGACTCCTAAAAACAAAAATCTATAATGGATCACAACTTAATCCAGCCACATACCTATACACCCAAGATTTTTCCACATACTCCAGGGTCACATCATCAACTTCAGTGGGCACAGGCACACTCATAGCCACAAATTTCAGGTTTTTTACCTTCAAAATTATTTACTTTGACTTACATATCCTAATCACTACATTCTAGCATCAAATTACCACACTCAACATTATTTTTGTGTATGTACCCCAAGATCCAAGCATTATAGCACATATAATTTCTCTTAATAAACTGCCAGTTCACAAACAGCCACAACCCAACAATATCAATGGGTGATTTCAACTGAAATTACACAAAATTCAATACAAAATAGTTACATCAATTAAACCTGCCACTCATGTGTTCTCAGAGATTTGTTGCAGCAGATGCAATGTCATCCTGTAATTGATGGCATGCCACACTCATTGATCAATTCTACTGCATACCAATGCTTCATTACCAGATCAACTTCCAATTCAATTCATACCTGTTTTCAGACCATGTTGCACAAAACATTACAATAAATTTTTTAGAGCTCCAAATAACATTTATTCATCTAGAAAAAACAATCAGACTTATATTTCTAACAACCACTATCTAATTCTTATTCTCAGAAATTTATATTATGCTAAGTAAAAATTAACAATATGCCACAAGATCCAATTCAAAAATACCAGTCATTCATCAACATACTATCCCTCAACATACATCACATGACAAGATACTCATGATTACTCTCCTAATTAATGGCAGTAGCAGATGATCTCCACAAGAGAATCACCATTTCCAGACCCATGCCAACATCCACCACTACATAAAAAACTAATAAAGCTGTACAATATATGTAAACAATTAAAAGAAAAGAAAAATATGCCTCACCCAACAACACATTTGGAAACAGTGATGCATCCACTGGGCAGTAGGCTATCCATCAACCAGAAAATTGTCCATGGCAATTTAAATAAGTAGCATCATCTATGCGGGACATAACATGCTGGACCCCATATATCAACATTTTAAGCAAAAAATCCAAACATATAAACAATACACATCAATCACTAATCTGTTTAAAATGCCTGAAACAAATGGTTCCTTTCAGATCCAACAATTTGCTGAAAATCTTAAAAAAATTCCCAACAGTTGCCATTCTGGAACCAATGACATGCCAGCATTTGTCTTTTCACATTTGAGTCAATTTACCATAGAGTACATTTGTAACCGTACTAACTTCATATCACAAAAAATATACAATATTAGAGGACTATATCCAATTGCAATAGTGCAATTTAACAAACAACAGCCATTTCAAATCTCACCACCTGTTGACCCATCTGGATCATTTGAGAATTAAATTATTGGAAAACATAGTCAAAGACAAAATAGAAACATACATACTGTCCCTGATATCAAACATGCAGTATGCAAAGAACAGATCCTCCACCACACAGATTGCACTTGTATTTAAAATGATACAATGTTCAGTGCAACAAAATAAAAAGTATGCCCCAATTACAATTCAACTGGATATACAAACAGCAACTGATTTTGTTCAATAGATGTTTTAATGAACATGCCTACAAATACGGAAATTCCACCCACCCTACTATACATTATCACAAATACCATACTCAACTGAGAGATGCACTTCACACTTGACAGTAGAAATACAACAGCATTTACTCCCACATAATTTCACAAGGATCTCTGATCAGTGCACTACTGCTTATTTTATATATAAATCCATTCTTAAAATATATTGAAAATAATTTACCAGGAATATTAAGACCATGAACTGCCCATGTATTCCATGTATTGCATACATGGATGATGTCACAGTGTTATTACAAAGAATATTACAAAATTATATAGACATGCACCTACTACAATTCAACTTAAGCAAAACATCAGCATGGGTCATCTATACTAACAAACCTTACACACAGCTATATCAAGGAAGACCTATTCCATTTCTTGGATTTCCATTTTACTTGGTAGTGCATGGAATGAAACAAAAACTGCAAAATAAGCTCAAACAGAAAGCAACAAACATTTCCACATTTTTATCAAATGCATACTATCTCTATATTCAAAAGTGCACCTATTTAACATACTCATTATAACAAGAATTGCATATTACACTTATAATAACAAGAATTGCATATTATTCACCTATTGTCATTTTTACAAAAAAAAATTACAGTGGCCATATCATCACTCTGTAGCAAACTACAGGATAGTAAAACTAGCCATTTCAATTAAACAACTCAGTCAACCATCATGAAAATGGTATGGCGCAACACACAATACATGTATTTGACACACAAAAAATAAACCTATTGGCAAAGAACATTGCATGGTTTCAGCAGATACAAAGTCTCCACATAATTCTTACAGATCATCTACTTCCCCACATATGAATATCTAGTATCATTAGCACACACAGCACAAAACAAAACAATGTCAGACCAACAATTTTCATATTTGATAGCAAATACACATACTGGAAGTCATACAAGTTGGGATCAATCCAGTCACAAACAACCAGACCTTTATCACAGGGCTGGGAGTAAATAACAACAACTTCTTAAATTCTTCAGAAAATGGTCAATGAATTCAAAGTTCTTTGATATCTTGATCAAGCTAATCCTATTTTCACTGCCAACATCCTATTTCTTATGATACATTATATTTATAAATAAACAGATCCATGTAGCAGGTAACAAATTTTACAAACATTAAGACAATCCCTACAGAACAAGCTGCAATCTTTGGACTTTATGCATATTGATGCACACAATGTATCTGGGGAATAAGCTACAACAAATAAGGAGCACAGATGCAAAGAGTGTGGATCCAGATATCTATGTGACCACCTAATAATTATTAAAATTACAAGCTGATTTATAAGAGAATGCAAAAACTAGCCATTATATAAGCACAGCCTATTCAAACAAAACCAACAATGAACAAGGATCTAAAAGGACAATATGAAATGTCGATTCTCACACAGCTGACCAAATAAACAAAACTTTTGACTAATAAACAAAGACAATAACAGAATATTAAAAAGATTGAAGAGGGACACGAATTAACAACAAGATCAGAAACAAATAACAGTAAAAATTAAACAATGACAACAATAACAAAAATATAATGTGAAAAATCTACCAAATACACTCAGTGTTCCTAAAATATTGTAATTGAATAAGTTAACTGATGTAAATCACTATTCAACACTTCCTTATCTATGTAATTAGCAATGAAAATTTCAGTCAAACCAAATCTGTAAAAATAATCATGCCACTGTAATCAAGGCATAAGTATGTAAACATCATATAACTTTTGTTGACAATAAAGTATATTATTGAAATATAATAATTATAATTGTAACAACAACAATAACAGTCTCACAGAAAACTTTGTTACTGCTGGTTATCAAGACAAAGATTACTGGTTTTAAATTCCAAAGAACTGTGAACATTTCTCAAACAAAAAATCATATACACAGGTAATAACAAAACTGAACAATCAAAAAAAGTTTACTAAGGACTTATTGTTCACATAAATAATTTTCTAATGATAAAATTGAACAATATGGTGGCCACCTACCTTGCTACTGCTTGTTGCCAAGACAAAGATTACTGAGCTTAAATCCCCAAAAAACTGTGAAAAATTGACATTTTCAAACTCAAAACCATATATACACAGGTAATAAAGAAAACTGAACAATCTAAAATAAGCTTTCTGGGAGACTTTTGAATTGTTTACACAAATTTTTCATAAAATAAATAATTTTTCAATGATAAAATCAAACAGCAAAGCAACTATCCACTTTGCTATTGCTTGTTATCAAGATAAAAATTAAGCAACCCAAAAATAAATATTCTAAGTTTAAATTCAAAAATTTCAAATCAACAAACAATGTTGGACAATTTTATAAAAACTTTTATGAGAAGATCCATACTAAGGCAGAAAAGTTTCAGCAAACAAAAAAAAATAATATTGCTAAAATCAAGAACAATGGTGGTCATCATGTCAAGTAACCAAGTGAATAGTGCCAAAAAACTTTCAATGATAATTAAAACTTTAATCTCTAAAAAACTTATGTAAATACAATAAAAATAAATTTGCAAATTTTTAAAAAAGATATAAGCTTATCTAGTAACAAAATGATACCAAGATTTAGAAAAACGAATCAATAACATAAATGATCTAGATTTAAAATCACAAAAGATATACCTGTATAAACGTAATGTAACATAGTAAGCACCCAAGACATCAATCCTACTGATATATTGACAACAACAAGAAATCTTTATAAAAAATATTCTCTGTATCACATACATATGTAAACATTGAATACTAAATATATAAGCTAATATACAACTTCTCATTTAAATTTATATACTCATGCAACTTTCATAAATCTATGTAATCAAAATATCGCACTGAGATTTAAATACCTAATTGTATGCCTTTTATAAAAATTGTAACTCCCCTTTACCTATTTAGTTTTATATATCAATCCATTAATAAAAATTCAATGACTGACATGAAACGTATGTATGTGAATTTTAACCAATGTACAATTCCTTCTCTTCAATGAAGTTTATTTTTGAAACATCATCATCATCATCATCATAATAATAATAATAATAGTAGTAGTAGTAGTAGTAGTAGTAGTAGTAGTAGTAGTAGTAGTAGCAGCAGCAGCAGTAGTAGTAGTAGTATAGTAGTAATAATAATAATAATAATAATAATAATAATGATGATGATGATGATGATGATGATAATGATGATGATGATGGTGATGATGATGATGATGATGATAGTTTAAATTTGGAGATAAAATGAAATATATATAAAAAGCTAAGTAATAAATAATTCAAATTAAAGTAGAGGTAATTAGAAATAATTTGTAAAAGACTTCAATATTGTCTGAAAGATAGAACAGTGGAAAAAAAAATTGTTGATACTAATTAGACATCTAATAAAATGGTAAAAAAAAAAAAAATTTAAAAAAATGCAAATACTGATGTGATTAAAAATAAGGATAAGAAGCATAATATTTAACTGAAGTGATGAAAAGAATGATATAAAATCAGAAAAGAAAGATAGAAAAAGGAAAATTGGAAAAAAAATTTTTTTTAATACTTGGAGAATAAGTTAGATTAATAATAAAGGATAAGCATGGATTTTAAAATTGGAAAACCAATGTTCTTCTTTCAGTTGTTTTTGTCATATGTTTTAATAATGTTTAGTGGGTTAGAAGTTTTAAATATATGCAAAAATATATTGGCCATGTCTTGCAAACAAATATAATAAAATCAGTAATAAAAACAACTGTGGTTATAATAAACAATTATAAAAATACACACAAAACATTTGATATATTATTTAATTTAAAATTTCCACAAACTATTTAAGTAATGCTATTTATAATATATAGGGTATATGAGCACAGACTTTCACATGATCCACCACTCTCCACACTATCTCATAACACTGATACACTTGAACACATATATGTTGAAAAGATAAATAATCACCAATATACATATTTCATGCTAAACCAGCAATCATCAGTTGGTCCTGCTTTAGCATGAAATACGTATATTGGTGATTATTTATCTTTTCAACATATATGTGTTCAAGTGTATCAGTGTTATGAGATAGTGTGGAGAGTGGTGGGTCATGTGAAAGTCTGTGCTCATATACTCTATATATTACATATATAAACACAGATATATAATAAGCCTGTGTGTTTCAGTAATGCTATTTATGTAAACAAAGGATTGTTGTTTGTATTCCCTTTTTATTTTTATTTTGTTCTAAAATATTTTTAAAAATTATAAACTTTTCAAATAAACAAAATCTTGGATTCAGAGTTACTAATGTTGACTTTCAATATCCAAAAGATTATGTAATAGTAAAGTAATGGAAACATTAAATATTATAATGCTTTGTATTCAACTGATGGAATTAAATTTATAGCTAAAATATTTTACTTTAATCTATAATTTCTTTTCAAATTTCATTCTGTTGAGCCGAGATTTATATATTAGTTTGCCTCAGAAACTGCATTGTGATTAATGACAAATTATAATTTTCAATGATATATAACAGCAACACCAATAGGTCCATATCTTCCACTTCATCTAATATAGCATTCATTGAATATGATATATTAATCACAACTTGAATAATATTTTGAGTGTGTCAGATTAATGCTGTCAGTATATGTGAACTCAAATATGCTTCACAACCATCAGATAAACATAAAACAATTGGCTAAATGTTTTATAAGTTAGTATATATTTAAATTTTATTCAGTCTATTGAGAGAAATAGAGAAAAATTTGTGTTGCAAGAATGAAATTTGATAAGGAAATTTACTTTATGTAAAGAAAAAAAGAATAGCTTAATGATAAGTATTTTATCATTTACACCTTTTTATACACTTTATCAATACTTTTATTTGTATTATTTGTATTACAGTAACAGTTTCGACTGTCCTGCAGTCAAAACTGTTAGTGTAATACAAATAATACAAATAAAATTATTGATAAAGGGTATGAAAAGATGTAAATGGTATGATATGTTATAATAGAAATCAAAACATGGGAAAAGAAGAAGTAGAAAATTATATTACTTTGATAAGTATTTCCTAATGAAAAAAATATTGTTGATAAAAATAAGTATATGATCTGAATATTTGTAGCCTAAAATGGAACATGATGGTAAAGTAATATGTTCAATGTAGATTAAAAAGATACAATACCAGCAAAGAGTTCAGTGATATTTATTATTCACTTCTGAAGCTTCAACGCTGTATTTTATAAATTGCATTAAAATACTCCCCCTCCCCTCAAATAATGCAAAGCATATTGTTACTTTTTTACTGCACAGTGCAACCCAGTGAAGCCAGAGTAATCAATGGATGCAACAAACTAGGAATTAGTTTGGCGATATTGGATGAGTAGGCACTAGTTGGGGATTTCATGCACAAAACTTCTAGCATTCATTGATTACTCTAGCTTGCTCTGGATGGCACTACTGTATGAAAAATTTTGCCTCTGTGTTAATAAATTTTTTTTTTGGTAATTATCTCAAATTGAATAATAATCTTATTAGTTGTCCTATGGTTCTGTCAATTGCCTTTTTTTAAAGTTGGTGCAAAACTGGTAGCTTTTTTAACTATAGAATCTTTTTGATTGACAGTAAAAAAAAATAACCTTATTATTAAAATTATTTTCTTTCTTCTTCACTTTTGTTTGTATATGTGGACTTATGTCATTACATATCTTATTAACTGATGTATGTTAACCAGCAGAAAGATCTATAGGAATAAGTATTTGATGAACGAATATTGGATGCTTTGTTTTGACATAATTATTCTGCTGCCATATTCTTTAATCAAAACTTATATGTTGCTTCATATTTCCTCACAATATCAATCTTTTACTTTGAACACATTATATTCCCTTTGAAAATGAAAAAAAACATATTATTTTTATCACATGGACAATGAATAAATTTTAATCTCTATTAGTTAACATTTGCAACTTTAGTCTTATGAATTATTTGCATAATCAGTATAAATTTTAATAAATTATTTCAAAAAATGTGTATAGATTAAGATGTTTTATAATACTAGCTCACTGATAAATGAAGGTTGTTTCTAAAATGGATGTATAGTGTTGGAGAATAGCTAGAGGCTTTGAGTTGATGAACAGTTGCAATATATTGGAGTTGATAAGTATGTAGGATGCACTAATAAATCCCCCTCCCACCAAAAAACTTGAAAATGTCAAGAATAGGTGTAAATGCAGTAATTGAATTAATTTATTCCACAATTTGTTTGAATACATGATAAACATAATGTTCCACAACTTACATTGAAGATTATATAATTAATATCACCTTTCTTTTGTGCATTATTCAGTGCAAACAGAATGATTCTACAAATTATTTTTTCTTAAAGTATCAATTACTCAGCAGTCTTCATCAGAGCTATAAAATATTTAAATACATATGACTACATAGAAATGTTATATTAAATTATAATTATATCTAAACATTTATAATACATTTTTAAAAAAAATAGTTTATAGTATAATATTTTATTTCTATGTGGTCATAGAATATTGAAATATTTTATAGTTCTAATGAACACTACTGGGTAGTCAAAACTGTAAGAAAAAAATTAAATTAATGGAAGAAACAACAAGTTTGCATCAAAAAAGTGTAAAAGAAAGATGATATTAATTATATTTATTGAACAGAAAAGGCTTACATTGGTTTAAATCTTTTTATTTTACTTTAGCACTTTCGATACTTCAAGTCTCATACTCATAACTTTATGCATTAATTTAGCTAAAATTTGATATATTGTTTGTCAGATTTGCATAGAATTAAATTTATTGTTTTTATCCAAATCTATATAAATGTTAGAGAGGCCATCTTTTGGAAAGAGAAATGCTAGCTTCCTTTTTATTCAATACTACTTGTCTTGGGCTATAGTTCATGCCTCCTTAAACTTTCTTTTTATGTCATCTCTCTTGGTACTTATTATATCCCTCTATCTAAAAAGTGGCTTCTCTAACAACATTTACATAAATTTGGATAAAAATAATGAATGTAATTCTATGCACATCTAACACACAATAAACAAATACAATTAATATCACATTTTAGTTAAATTCATTCATAACAGTATGATTATGAAACTCGAAGTATTAAAGTATTAAGCTAGTATAAAGATATTTAAACCGATGCAAGTCTTTTCTGTTTAAACATTTATTATTTTATTACAATTAATACAGAAAAAGAGGTAAAAGTAATATCTATAGAAATAATTATATTTATTAATAATTAATGCATAAAAGTTAAACGAAAAAAGTAGAATAATAATATTTCAAATTGAAGATTATATTTTTTTTTACTTTATGAAATTAGAAAAATTACTTATGACTTGAAATTGATATATGCTAATTATGATAAATTGTTTAAACAAATTTATTTTATTACATAAAAACAATTGTTCTTGGCTTTCTTCTCTTATTGCAAATAATTTTATTTTTAATTCTCAGCATAAAATCAAGTGAATACTCTTTATTACAAAAATCTTTATTACTTGCCGACTTCTTATATAATGGATTGTACCATAATAAAATGTATCTATATTTTTACTTGGTTAGACCTATTTATTTTTTTGTATTTAAAGAGATTGAAGAACATCGCTTTTCGTTTTCAAAAATTTAAATGTATTATTAATAATACATGAGTACTTTACTGCTTGGCTGTTCATAAGAATGAGAGCAGCAGAAGTGATAGTAGTGGGCCATGAACCTTGAACCATGAGCTCCTGAATATGCGACTCATATATATATATTAAAGCAGTAAGATTCGTATTCGAATCTTAAGTTTCACCTTTTTCTGTCGTCTCTCACTGACCGGTCTATCCCGCCCAAATTTAAACTTTTTGGTATCGAATTGTGTGTGTAGCAATATTAAAAATGTATAAATATATGTAGAATTCAGCATAAACACGCACACATTTCGATCTCAAATTAAAGGCAATAAATAGGGATAAAATAATATAATTTAGATTTCTTTTAGTTATATAATTTGGTATAATTTTAATCATTTATTTTGGATTATAAAGTTCGTATTTATTGCTTTGTTTAAATTTCGTTTAATAATAATTCTAAAAAAATCTGATGTAATATTTAATTAAAAGTTAAAATAATCTTATGTTCCCTTTTTGTCTTTGAAATT
Source organism: Epiperipatus broadwayi (assembly GCA_028023455.1). NCBI lineage: Eukaryota > Metazoa > Onychophora > Udeonychophora > Euonychophora > Peripatidae > Epiperipatus > Epiperipatus broadwayi. The sequence goes on from JAQFVV010012462.1 coordinate 1,222,822, forward strand.
TAAAAGCATCGGTCAGTGATAGATAATAGATTAATTAAAGAAAAATTCCCCAAAATGTAATTAGTAAATGTAAAATGTAAACAATAGAACGGCAGCTTTCTTTAATTAAAAACCAACAAAATGCATTGATTATCCTCAGGGCAGATTAAGTAGAACCTAAAAATATCTTAACAAAAATGTGAAAGATCAAGATAAAAAAAGAGGCCATCTTAGACTTGCTGGAGACATTCACTTAAACTTTAGCTTTGCTCTCGATCACTGAGAGTCTCCAAAATATAAAAATAATTTGTTCCTGCCAAGGTATGACCGAGTAAAGCACCTAGATTATTCTCCATCGGGAGATGGCCTATCGGATGCCGAACTTTCCATTGCCCATCATAAATTCACCATGAAGATCTGCTGCCTGAAATAAATGAAAAAGCTGCTGCTGCTGTGAAATTAAATGAAATATCTAAATACAAGAAAGACTTGCCACTCGTGAACTTTTTGCTGCTAAACTAATGGAATCAGAAAACTTCTTATAAAACAGGTACCTGTCTGTGTTCAAACTCTAGAGTACTCTAATAATATGCTATAGCTCTTCTTCATACTACTTATCTAAATTATAAAATGTAAAAACTACCATATGTATAACTAAAACTGAATAATTAACTTAATGTGTAAATTTCTCTACTAATCTAGCTTACCTCATTCTATCTTGGGTGCGTATTTCTAAAATCTACATTTTATCTATATTTATTATTTAATTATTGCATGCTCACAATTGTCTCTATTTTCAAAGTTTAAATCTATGATCGTTTGAAACAGTGAATGCGTGTCACATTTTCATTAATATGTACTTCGTCAGGCCGAGGCAGAGACCAGCCCAACATTCTTATAAACCATAACTAACTTAACTTTCATATAAATCGACACGCATTCAGTGCATCACTTATTGTAATGCAGGGTCTACTACTTCGCAAATGGCTGACGTATTAGTTATAATAATTCCCAATTTATATAGGTTTTGTATTTATTAAATCATCATGAATAATTCCAGAAAATTACATTTCTTTGAGAGTCACCAACGTTCTTTAGTAAATGTTGATAATGTAGGGCCGAGTCAGAAATCTACTTAAATCTCATCATAATCGTTTATACAGTATACATGTGTTACGTTTTAGAGACGCGATGACCCATTCTGCCATGAAATTTCCGGATTCTTCAGGGTTGAAATTAACCCCAGTCGTCCTACACAAGCGGGCATAATGGGTGCTCCCGTAGGATTTGACAATGTCATGCAGCCAGCCGGCAAACTGCGACACAGACCGCTTGTCCCTGGTTATGCGTATGTGACACCTTACTTCGTCGGGCCGAGGCAGAGACCAGCCCGACATTCTTATAAACCCATTCGCGGCATTGCAGTTTCAATATACTGCCATTCCATATCGCCTTTCTAAAGCGTACCACGTGTTCCTTTACTCAATTCTATTATTCTATATATCACTCCGCCTCTGCATTATCTTCATAATTCACTCTCAAATAAATGTTTGCCCTTAGTTATAAATAAATATTTTAATTAAATAAATATATGTCTGCCATTACTCTTATAACCCATACTTTAGACTCTTGCATTGCAAAGGTATAAATCCCTCCAGGCATGCATTAGAAATACTTACTCGAGAATTTTAGGTAGCTAGATTACGCCTTCAAATAAGTGAATTCCTTTTGTAAACATTTCAGTATCGGAAATACCGCTACTGAGTCCTCAAGATAAAATAATGTCTAAACAAATAAATGTATTCCTTTTGTAAACATTACAGTATCGGAAATACCGCTACTGAAATCCTCAATATAAAATAATGTCTAAATAAATAAATGTATTCTTTAAAATATAATCATGTCGCAAATCCCACTACTGAAGCTTTGAATCCATAAAATATTATTAGTAAATGATTGTTTTATTAAAATGTATTAATAAATAATTTTAAACTATATGTCTGCAGTTACGTTTCATTTATTCGATACCCATTCTATATAATATTTCCTCGATTATGTAAATATGAATGTTTAATTAATATTAGTTTGATTATTGGCTAACTCGAGAATAAAATCATGAATCTCTTGCATATCCCTGACCACCGTGCCTAAGGAAATATTTACTAATGTCGCATCAGATGCGTTGTTTCATGGATTGTATTGTGGAACTGATAAACTATGTTCGAACTCAGTACCCTGGGTGGCTTCGCTACTCGATGGTGCTGCTGTTCTGTATGGTGGTCGAATTCTGCACTATGTTTACGAGTCACACGTTTTCTGACTGTTACAATATATATATATTTGCCTTTCCATTGTTCTTTCCTATATGTAATTATATTATGCTATTTAAATTTTTTTCAAAGCTGTATCTATGCAAAAGATATTGCTGTCTTTGAAGCAAATTTTTAAATATTTGACTTTATGGCTCTTTTTACTTTTTTTTCCAATTCAAATAATCTTACTATAACTATCAAGATGGATGTATAACTACATTATTTCCAACTTTAAATCTCATCTAATTGTAAAAAAAAAAAAAATTAGAAACTGCTCTAAGGATGGGAAATTGAATGCATTATTACCTGGTAATCAGCGATTACGATAGATTGTGTTATAGTAGAAAACTTTCATTGTTTATTATATTGTATAAGATAAGAAATTAAGTAATTTTATATTATCATTTAACTTCATTATTTATTAATTATATAAGAATTAAATAAATTTTCATAAAAAACATTCTACATTTCTATCATTTTCCATATCATAAAAAATTGTCAATGGTCCTCTATTCTCTTAAATGTTTTTTTTAATAGCATGAACTTTCATCATTATCTAAACTCATCATTATTATTGATGTAAAAAGTCACATGTATTATTACAGTTGATTAACTGTTTAGTTTTGATCAATGAATTTTCATCTTACACAGTTTATCCATTCTCATTGGTTTTGTTCCCAACTTTTCTGAGTCATCTATACATTTATTTGTTACAAAGTTACTTATTGAACAATTGTATAAATCACTTCACTATTAATCTTTGTAATCAAAAGAAACAGTTTGAACATTTTAAAATGAAGATATTTAATATTGTATTCCAATACTTTTTTTTTTATCAAACTCCGACATCAATTCATCATTGCATTTGCTGTTCGCAGTAATGTTTTCTCATCAATTTTATGTAGATCAGTTTATATAATTTAATTTATGTTTTAAAAATTCTTTCTTATAAATGGACTGTGAATTTTTATTTTCTGATTTTATTAATACCAAAATCTTCGTGTCTTTTATTGGTCTTTACCTGATAAATGTTCCAGATTTCTGACAAAATATAGTGATTATAAAAGCTGCAAAATAGCAGGGGTTTTTTTTTATATAAATCTATGCAACCAGTAAAATATTCATAAACATGTGTACACTATTTTAAATTATAAATTTATTTATTCATAACATCCATTCATAAATTAGCATATTCTATCTAATTCAAAATAAAAAAATAGAAAGACAAAAAGCATTTAAAGGTGAATTTTATTATAAATATGCAAATCAATTTATGAATCGCAAATTGGACCCATGTATAATCACATGCTAATCCTAAAGGCTGTTTATTTCACATCTCATAGTGAAAAATATAATAAAATGATTTATTTTAAAAACAATGTAATATTCAGTGGCAGAGATGAGTTTCATTCAATATAGGAATCTTTATCTCTCGGGTCTGTCGATATACCACTACAGCAAAACATGCAGGGCATTGAAATATTATGTTGTTTATCTTTTAAATCATCATGTAGTAAATATATTTGTTTCAGGAAAACCTCCAATATCTTCCTTAATTGTAGATCTCCATTATATAATATCTTTATTCATGTTAATCCAGTGAATTTGTTTAGATATTATTTTTGAATACTTTAAAGGTTTGTGATGATGCTATTTTAATTGTATTTATATATTGGACTATTTCTATAATAATCAACTTTATTCTTAGAAAAAAATGAAGAAATCAGGAGGAATCTCATAAATAAGTACATGAAATTTCTACTGGCTGTTGCCTTAGATAGAATGGCTCAATTAGTTATAGCTTTATCTTAAAATTCAGTATTCAAGAACCTAAGGGTCCAGGTTCATTTCCCTTGCTTGTACTGTCACTGATCAGACCAGCAATAAAATTCCTGAAGAAGAATGTGCTATTGCTAACAGTTGAATATCCTTGGAATATTGAAATAAATTTTAATTTTTCTAAAGACATTCATTATTTAATATTAGATGATGGAAACAGATCAATATATAAATACCATTCAAAATCTGTTTCTGAAGTTTTTTTAATAACCTTTTATTTGAATTATTTTTTAGACTGCAGTGTTAAATAGTTGTAGCAAAGTTTGTGGTTCATACATTGAAATTATGATTAATATTTGCATTTCTTGCAAATTTAAAATCTAGTAACTTTAAAACATAGAGTTATTAAGACCTTGATATCAGCCATCTTTATATTTAATAAAAAAATAAGTAAATCAAAAACTGCACATGAGATTACTTAGAAATTACGTTGTCATATGATTTAAGCTTTTGTTTATCATCATTCATAAAGGCAATCTTAGAGAAAACTAAAAATGTTTTCTTTTCACTTTTTTATCAAAGTATGTTTTAAGTATTATTTTTACCTTAATGACAAGATAAAATTATTGAAAATCTTGCAAAAGTGATTGGTCTGTTCACAATGAGTATCAATATTTTATGACAATAAAATATAAATCTTATATATTTTATTTAATGTTTTCATAAAATATTTTTGTTTACATAAAATTAAATTTGATTATCAGCTTCATTAAAAACATTAATTTTAGATTAAAATTTGCAAATTCTAGTCTCAAAACCTTTTGCATTTTACATCTAAATGATATTTTTTAAAAAGAGTGCAATCCAGGTTTTTCAAGATTTCCACAAAATTAAACAATGTGTAAACAACTCAAATCCTAAGTATAACTTCTGATGGTTCAGTATCATGAAAGATGGCTAGCACAAATTGTATTCTTCAAACATAATTTATACCATAAAATTCATTATCAGTTTTGTTCAATTCAATCTTTTAAAATTTAATAACAATTATAATATTTACTAAGGCAATAAACCTAAAGCATGTGTGGTTGAAAATATGAAGATAGGGACCTCTACAGGTCTTAACCATAAGCTTACTAAGGCAATAAACCTAAAGCATGTGCGGTTAAAAATGTGAAGGTAGGGACCTCTACAGGTCTTAACCACAAGCTTAGAGCTTGTGGTTAAGATGTGTAGAAGTCCCTACCTTTGCATTTTCAACAGCACATGCTTTAGGTTTATTGCCTTAGTAAATATTACTTATGTAATCAATGTGCATTAAATAAATTTATAATAATAATTATACCAAGGACCAAAGTGAATATAGTAAAAAATGTCATTAATTTAAAAACCAATATATTCATTGATACAAAAAAAAATCAATACATAATAACAATAAAATGTAATACTATACAAAATCCAATTAAAAAGATATTTCAAGACCATTACATTATCAATATAAAATACTAATTGCATAAAATAACGCAACAAAATAACTTATATTTACATACACATGACAATTTATATTATATATATAGTATAGAATGTACTTTCATATAATTGCTTACAAATATTACATTATACAGTAGTCTTTGTTTATATACAGATGATTATCTAAAACAATTTTAATCAGAGGGAACAATTTTTAAATCAATCAAATGAATTATTGTTGATTAATTTAAATTGATTAAACTATAATTCAATTTATAAGTGTAACATCATCCAAGACAAATATTAAAAATTATTTACTAATCATTTTTTGCCTAGATATAAACTTTAAACTCAGTTAAGGATTAATATATATTACTTGTTATTATTAATGTAACATCCGACATTCTTTTTGATCAAACATGATATATTTAATATATAGTGAAATTTCTAAATGTGTCACAATTCTAAAATGATATGTAAAAGCATACTATCTTCAAAATGCATTTCTTATGGAACTTATCTTCATCAGCTGCTCCAAATTCTTGCTTAAATATATTTTTATCATCATAGAAAACACATACAGGTAGATGTGGGCCAAGTGATAAAAGGAGATTTTGCCAAAAATATATCTTGGAAATTGATTGATTTTTGCATATGTTTATATCTATATGTTTTTTTGAAGCATGTTGAATTTAAAAGTTCCATTGCACACATTCACTTATATAATGATATTCATTCGGATGTGGGATGATTTTGGGTGTGAAAAAATAAATAGCATAAGATTTTGATATCCTTTTATCCCTCTACTTATATCTCATTGAAACGCTATTCTTAAAATTTTTAAATTCTTTTTCAGTATATGTAGTCTTTTTTTTTAATATTTTAAGAAATAAATATATGGAAAGAATGAAGATATGTTGCATGTATGGATGCTTAAATGAGTTTCAAGATTTCAGATAAAATTTATGAAGAGTTGAAAATATAAAATTACTTATTTTTAAAATTAAATAAACTTTTTTTTTTTTAAAAAAAAAAAAACTACTGAAAAATGTTTTAAATAGCTATATCTGTTTTAAAGATTGCTGTATATGTTTTCCATTAAATGTATCAGATCCAAGTGGAAATTTATAAAAGGAAAAAAAATAAACAAATATAGACATATAAAATAATATTTGAAAAAATGTCAGTCTCTTGTAATTTGTTTTGTCAAGTTGAAAAACAACATTTATTTGTCTGTAAAATATTTTTCAGTATTATGACTGCATGTTGGAACCAATTGGATATGTATTGTCTATTGAACAAATTATTTTATTTCTCAAAATAAAAGTTTATAAACCATGGTTAAAAGTAGACATGGAAAATTTGAAAAAAAAAATTATGTATAAAAAGGAAATTTAAATAACCTAGCAGTAACTAGCAAGCTGGCCCAGGTTGCTCCCTGGTCAACGCTTTGTCATATAAAAAAAAAAAACTAGCAGTAATAATAAAATTAAAAAAATATTTATAAACTTGATCATATTTAAAATTAATCTAGTGTTTATAAGAGTGTTATGAAAAAAGTTAAATGAGACTCATTTCTCAGAAAATATTGGTTTAAATCTTATGGATGTTTCTAAACTATCAATTATTTTAATGATGAATACAAGAATATAATTTCAGTACAAAGTAGAGCAAATTTTTATACTTTCTATTTAAATAAAATTTTAAAACTTATCACTCACATAGAACTTTCACCAATATTATTTACTCATGTTGATCTACTACTCCATATGTAAGGTTTTCAAATGCCCTGAAGCTTTAATATAGAGGGTATATGAGTACAGACTTTCACACGACCTACTACTCCCCACTCTATCTCATAACACTGCTACACTTGAACACATACATATATGTCGAAAAGATAATTAATCACCAATATATGTATTTCATGCTAAACCAGCAATCATCAAATATTTTCCACTTTGTCCAATTCATCGAAGTATAATAATTTTAAAATGTAATGAAGTTAAGATATTTTATTTTTGTTTGCCATATGATCTTAAATTGCATAAAACAAAACTATCTTGCCAAATATTTTATATATTTTGAACTCAATATATTTAACTCAAATATTTATGTTCTTATAACACATGTATAATTACCATCAATAGGGGTACTTCTGATTTAATTTTAATGTTTCTAATTATTTTATTTAGGTATTTATTTTGTAATTATTTAGCACAAATTAATTATTTTAATTCTATTAAAGGCTTTGTTACTTTGAATGAGTCTATCATTATATAAATAGAGGAATTTAAACTTAGGATTTTTCAGTGTATTTGTCCTCCATTTCATCTCAAACAATCAACACACATGACCACATACATGTCATAAAGACAGATGATTCCCAATATATATATATATATATATATATATATTGAACTGGGTAGAGTTGTGGATCACTTGTGTAACTTAAATTAGCATGAACTTTGACTCTTTAAATAAAAAAAATCTAAACTTGTGAAAACAAAATTATAAGACTTACTTTTATACAAAAAATGATACAATTATAAACTTACTTTTATACAAAAAAAATGATACAATTATAAACTTACACCTTCGATCTACACTAATGCCATTTAAGTATTGCTCCACCATGGCCCCTTAGGCAGAAAAGCATAATACTCAGAGAGGACTCACATCCTAGCCAGAACTATATATAAAATACATATAACTGTGACTATGTTTTGAAGGACATAGATCTTCTTGGCTGCAGAATTCAACACCTATCATTTAAAGTACTCTTTTTTTCCGAGTAAACTCCAGGCATCAGTTAGCTATAGGAACTAACATGTTTTGAATGATGGCAAACTAATTCAGCACCTAAGAAATCCCTACTAGCTTAATCAAACAGATAGTATAATATATTGTTACTTTATTTAGTGGTAAAAAAATTGACTGACAAAATATTAAGTTTTAAAAACAATTTATTTTAATTAAATACTTATTATTGTAAATTTTAAAGTACTTTTATAAAATCTTAATTAAATTAAACAATGATTTATGATAACCTCAAGCATACACACATATTACAATAAGATATACAATAGTAATATAAATCAGTATTAAAATAATTACAAGCATTCAAAACATGCCCATCAACAGTTTATTTTATGCCATTATAGAGTTCATTTATTAACTGACTCTGGGAGGCTTCAAGATTAGCAATGGATACATTAATATTAAAAATGGAATAAGAAAAAGTTATTCATTACTTATAGGATTTTGGACATTGACATCTTGCTGTTTGCTGCTTCATGTGAATGTTTCCAACTGGTTGGATTTGAGGTTTTGTGGAGGTTCTTATGATTGCTATGTTGTGGCACTATTATTTAAGACTGTTAAATATCTCTGGTGGTTTCAAGTTATTAGGCAGGCATCACTTTTATTGGACAGCTTGCTAATGTTCCATCAGATGAAGACTGAAGCCTGGCCATATGTTTCTGATGACTGCTAACACTGCATTGTTATGAAAAACACTGACTCTGGATATGTGACAAGACTGAAGACTGATTGTAAAAACTCAACTGATTGAAGAACTACTGAATCCGATTCTCACTCTATTTATATGATGACCTGTTGTCACTTTGTTAATTAGTTTTTATATCTGCCAGCTATATCCATTGTTGAAACTTGTCCACTGTTTTTGATTAAATTCTGATAAGATTTTAATCCTGTTTTCAATTGGTAGCCATTTATAATTCTGTTGTTTGTGGATTTTTACTTAATAGCTATTGCTAATTCTGTTTTTTTAATTTTTAACTTTTATATTTCATTATATTTTTAATATTTTAACCCACACACATTTATTTTATCAGCATGAACACATTTATTTTACTATTCCTTATGTTTACAATCATTCGCTATTTATACATGTATATATTTAAAATCAACTTGTTATTTAGTTTTAAAGATTACTTTTTTTTCTTTAAATCAAATAAAAGAGAGTACCTTTAATTTTATGTAAAAGATTTATAGTTTAAACTGTTATACTTTTAACTTTTCTAAATTAATTTCCTCACTCTTTCAATCAATCTTCAAACTTTTATTTTTAACATTTCTAAACTAAACCTTCTCTCCCTTCTAATAATTAATTGTAACTATTTACTGATAAATGATGTTTATACAAAAGTTTAAAACTCTTTAAACTTTTATAGATTTTTTTTTAGCGAAGTGCATTTTGTTGACACTAATAATAATATAAAACTCTTTAGACTTTTATAAATTTATTTATTTCAAATAAAATGTTTTTCTTTGTTTTTACTTTACTTATTTATGGACAACTTATTGATTTTATTACTTCTGCATTATTTATGAAACCCTTTTATTTTGAATAATTGTAACTTATATGTAGTGCTCTCATAAATGGTACATTACACCCTTCCCCTGACAAGAGTAAAATATATCAGCTTGGCCATTTTATCTTTGATAACTTCTTTAATAAATCTGAACTTGTTTACGTCAATTTTTCTTTTTCTTTGTTTACTTTCTTTATATCTGGGACTATATATACTAAGGGCAATCTTCTTTGGTTATACTTTTCCTCCTTCTAGGCTGACAACATTGCTTTCAATGATCTTGTACTAAATGATGACTTCCAGGATGGCACTATTTTTTGTGAGACAAGGATTTTAATAATGATGTAGATGCAGAATTTGCTGTCTTATACCAGCTTACATGTATGTGAAATGACACTTCATTTGCCAGTTTCTCCTACTAGACTTTTGGAAATGAAAAGATCACTGTGAATGGCAGGATTAATCTCCTGTCTAATTTGACTTATGCTTTGGAAATGATACATGAGATATGGGGACTCTCCCCCAAAGAAGTGACTCATGTCTTACTCTGGTTGTTCCCAGTGCACATATTTAAAGAGAATGGGGATTCTTCCCTGAAAAGTGATCCCTGACATTCTGTTACAGGCACTAATTTCATCCAGCCAACAACTTTGACTTTTCCTAAACTCAATTCTATGCTTTCTATCCTCCTTTCAATTAATTACAATCTCTGATACACTCCAACTTAAATTTAGATTTACATTTCCTTTATATTATTTAATTATTTTATAAACTATTTCTTTAACTTGCATGTATTCAAAAAAAATATTTTATTTTATTACGCCACTTTATTTATTATTTTTCTATAGATATTTTATTTATTTATTAAACTTGATTTTATTGATTTTATTTGAACTATTTATTTATGAACATTTTTCTTCTTAATGTGTGTGTGAAAAATAAATCTTTTATTTTGGAAAGCCTCCATTGTTATTATTTTATAACAACTCATGATTGATTTTTTTTTTTTTAGTTTTAAATAGAGAAATTTTCCTATTTAGGTTTATCACCTATGTCAAAATTTTATTTTACTCATAGTCCACTTCCAATCCTTTGTTTTTTTGTTTTTTTGTTTATTAGTCCATCACATTAACTAACTTCTAAACTTGGTCAGGAAGTTCTTTCTTTCTACCTACTGATTCTATAATATAAATTAACTTTCCCTTTTAGTCTATGCCTCACTTATAATTTCTTGCCTTGTCTCTTTCCCATTCTGTTCTATTTTCAAATTTGTAAATCAGAAAACCCTTATACTTATCAAAACTTTGTATTTCTTCAAATGGACCTACTTTATCTTTAATAATATCAATAACAGTGATCATAAAAAATTCATTTACTATAGTCATTTGGAATAAGACTGCCCTATAAATAGCTTCTGTTTCAGCCTTAAAATCATGAACCGTGCTCTTTCTCTTAACTCTTCTTTTTGTTTTATATCTATGCTTAAAATGAACCTGAACATTTACTTTAACCTTTTCATTTTTAGTTTCTTGTGACAACTCATTTATGGTATCTTCTATCTCTTGATCTACATTTTCTAATTCATCCTTCCCTTCACTTACATCTCTTACCACCTTGACTTCCTTTTCTGTTTCCTGACTTTTTTTAGTTAAACCTAACTTTATGATTTCTTGTTTTTTCTCTATCTTTCCTGTTATCTCAAGTCTCATTTCTCTTATTTTCACAATGAGTTTTTGCTGGTCTTACTTGAATTCTCAGTGCATTATTCATATCAGTTTTCATCATGTCCATCATCAATTAGAATATTATTGGGGTCTCTGACATTTCCTTTTCCACTATTTGCAGATTTTTGAAAAAATTCTGGTTTTATTTCAGCTCCATTTCTTTATCCATTGTTATGCTATCTTTCATTTTCAAAACTTTTAATTTCAAAGTTGTTTTTATGTTTATTTAACTAACACTCTTGTTCACAATAAACTCAAAATATTAACTGTTTATTTATTTATTTTTAAAATGAACATATGACTGATTCAAACTTTTGTCTTTTTTCTCTACCCATCCTCATTTCCTTAACTCCACCCAAAATATCCAACTGTCTTTAATTCTCTCTTTTTATTTAAAGAAAAAATAGTTTTGGTCAATTTTTTATTTAAATTATACCACTTTAAAAGTCTTAAATGCAAGTATGCAATTTAGCATTTTTTTGAATATTTTCATATAAGAAAAAAATATTTAATTAACTGTCATTTATGATGGGACTGCTCCCACACTGGGAAAATCCAAATACACCAGGTGGGGTTGTGGATTACTTGTATAAATTAAACTAGCATGAACTTTGACTCTTTAAATAAATAAAAAACTAAACTCGTGAAAACAAAATTATAAGACTTATTTCAGTCTTATAAATTTGTTTCCACAAGTTTAGATTTTTTTATTTAAAGAGTCAAACTTCATGCTAGTTTAGTCAGTCTTATAATTTTGTTTTCACAAGTTTAGATTTTTTATTTAAAGAGTCAAAGTTCATGCTAGTTTAAGTTACACAAGTGATCCACAACCCCACCTGGTTCATTTGGAATCCAATGTGAGGCATGAACCCACAACCCTGAGATCTACACTTATACCATGAGATCTAAACTAATACATTCGATCTACACCAATGCCATTTAAGTATTGCTCCACCATGACCCCTTAGGAAGAGAACCATAATACCCAGAGGGTACCCATATCTAAGCCAGAGCTATATATAAAATACATATCACTGTGACCATGTTTGAAGGATATAGATCTTTTCAGCTGCAGAATTTGATACCCATCATTCAAAGCACTTTTTAGTTTTGGAGTAAACTCCAGGTGCCAGTTAGCTACAGGAACTAACATGTTTTGAATGATGGCAAACTAATTCAGCACCTAAGAAATCCCAAGTAGCTCAATCAAAAGGATAGTATAATATACTGTTACTTTATTTAGTGGTAAAAGAGTTGACAGACAAAATATTCAGTTTTAAAAACAATTTATTTTAACAAAATACTTATTATTGTAAATTTTAAAGTACTTTTATAAAATCTTAATTAAATTGAACAATAATTTATGATAATCTCAGGCACACAATATTATAATAAGATATACAATAGTAATATAATTCCGTATTAAAATAATTAAAACCATTCAAAACATTCACATCAACAGTTCATTTTATATGATTATAGAGTTCATTTATTAACTGACTCTGGGAGGCTTCATGATTAGCAATGGCTACATTAATATTAGAAATGGAATAAAAAAAAGTTATTCATTACTTAAAGAATTTTGGATGTTGACTTTTTGCTGTTTGCTGCTTCATGTGAATGTCTCCATCTGGTTAGATTTGAGGTTTTGTGGAGGTTCCTATAATTTCTATGTTTTGGCACCACTATTTAATACAGTTAAATATCTCTGGCATTTCAAGTTATTAGGCAGGCAACACTTTTATCAGGCAGCTTTCTAATGTTCCATCAGATAAAGACTGGAGCCTGGCTGTATGTATCTGATGGCTACTAACACTGCATTGTTATGAAAAACACTGACTCTGGATTCATGACAAGACTGAAGACTGATTATAAAAACTCACCTGATTGAAGAACTGATTAACTGACTGAATCTGATTATCACTCTTTTTATATGGTGACCTATTGTCACTTTGCTAATTAGTTTTTACAGCCACAGCTATATCCATCATTGAAACTCACCACTGTTTTTGATTAAATTTTGATAAGATTTTAATCTTGTTTCAGTTGGTAGCCATTGCTAATTCTGTTGTTTGTGGATTTTTACTTAGTAGCCATTGCTAATTCTGTTTTTTAATTTTTAACTTTTATATTTCATTATATTTTTAATATTTTAACCCACACACATTTATTTTATCAACATGCACACATTTGTTTTACTATTCCTTATGTTTACAATCATTCGCTATTTATACATGTATATATTTAAAATCAACTTGTTATTTAGTTTTAAAGATTATTCTTTTTTTAAATCAAATAAAAGAGAGTACCTTTAATTTTATATAAAAGATTTATAGTTTAAACTATTATACTTTTAACTGTTCTAAATTAATTTCCTCCCCTTTTTTAACATTTCTAAAGAAAACTCTCTTCCACTTCTACTAATTAATTGTAACTTTTACTGATAAATGATGTTTATACAAATTTTTAAAACTCTTTAAACTTTTATAGATTTATTTCTTTTTTAAGTGAAGTGCATTTATTTAAACTAATAATAATATAAAACTATTTAGACTTTTATAAATTTATTTATTTCAAATGAAATGTTTTTCTTTGATTTTAATTCACTTATTTATGGACATCTTATTCATTTTATTACTTCTGTGTTATTTATAAAACTCTTTTATATTTCAATAATTGTAACTTACTTGTAGTGCTCTCATAAGTGGTACATTATATATATATATATATATATATATCAGAACCAACACTCATCAGTTGGGCCAAATGTTAATGTCCCACACATATATATATATCATATATATATATATATATATATATATATATATATATATATATATATATATATATAATCAGTGCTTGACTTATATTAATATAACAATTCTTTACACTTTAATGGACAAGCTTTAATATCACCTTTCCAAGTATTCAACCATCCATTTTATTGGAAAGTCAATAATAAAACATTTAAAGACCTTGGTGGATTTGATTTGTAGTCATATTTATATAGGCATTATGTCAATCTAACCCTTCATATTATTGGATCATTATATAGCTATATATTAATAGAAGAGGAATGGGCTAAACTAGTAGATGTAACCTATTTCCAAAGCAATATATAATTATCCTAATCATTCATTGTACTGAATGTTTCCTATGTAAGTAAATAGAGGAATTTGAACTTAGAAGTTTTCTGTCTATATTCATCTTTTACTGCATCTCAAACAACTGACACTCATAACCACATACATGTGAAGAAAATAGATGATCCCCAATATATGTATTTCAAGCAGAACCAGTTTAGCCAGATCATAATGTCCCACACATATTTATAATCAGTGATTGGCTTATATTAAAATAACAATTTCTTAAACTTTAATGGACAGGCTTTAGTCTTCTCACTCTTCCAACTATTCAATCATCCATTTCATTGAAAACCTAATGATGGAGCATTCAAAGTCATTGGTGGATTTGATATTATAGTCACACCCATGTTGACATTACACCAGTCCAACCCCTAATATTATTGGATTATTACATATCCATATATTAAAAGAAGAGGGAAGGGCTTAACTTACAGATGTCACCTATTTCCAAGGCAATTATGTAATTAGCTTATTCATTCAATGTACTAAATGTGTCTTATATAAGTAAATAGAGGGATTTCAACTTAGAATTTTTCGTTCTATATTCATCCTCCACTCTATATCAATCAACTGACACACATGATCACATACATGTGATAAAGGTAATGATTTCCAATATATGAATTTCATGCAGAATCAGTACACATCAGTTGAGCCAGATTATTACCTTCTACACATATATACAATCATTGTATCTACATTTTATATGTATGTGATCATGTATATTTCTTGTTTGAGATGAAGTGGAGAACTAAATATAGACTGAAAAGTCTCAAATTCAAATTCCTCTTTTTACTTATATAGGTAATTATATATTGCCTTGAAAAAAGGTTACATGTATAAGTTCAGCTTATCCCTTCTCCAATTAATATATGGATGCATAATGGTCTGATAATATGAGGGATTAAATTGACTTAATGTCTTCATGGATAACATCAAATTCATCAAGGGATTTGAGAATCCCCTCATTGTTTTCAAAGTGGATGGTTGAATAGTTGTAAGGGTAAGAAGATTAAAGTCTATACATTAAAGTTTAAGGAATTACTATCTTAATATAAGCTGAGCACTGAGGGTGTATATGTATGGTAGATTACGATCTGGCCCAACTAATGAGTACTGGCTCTGCACGAAATACATATATTGGGGAACATCTAACTTTTTCACATTCATTTGGTTATGTGTGTTAATTGTTTGAGATGGAGTGGAGGACAAATATAAACTGAAAAATCCTAAATTCAATTCCTTCTATTTATTATATAGGAAGCATTCGGTACACTGATTGAATAGGTTAAGTTGAGCACATAATCAGGCTCAGAGATATGCAGCTTAGTGTGTTAACCTAGATTAGGATTTATACTGATGCTGAATAAGTGTTTAATATAAATAGAAAAAAACTGGTTTATTATAAGGTTACCTATATACACTATGGCACATATTAAAAATTAATAAAACTAGAAGGCGTGAATGGGGCATTATTCACAGCCTTCATCGTCAAATGCTCAGCACAGGCTTCATCATCAAATGATTGGTGCCCTACAACCAAACAACTTGCTCCAAATAAAAACAATAGTAGTTTAGGGAGTCGAATAAGCATTAATATGAATAATATGAACCCTTGTGTTCCAGTTCTAAAAGAGTTCTCTTTACCCAAAGTAAGTGAGTAAGTGTGATCTCCACGATCAACTCATCACAAGAATCAGGCAGGAAGAAGTTAATGTACATAGTGTACTTAGTAAGGACACATCTGCAGATTATACATATATCATGCAAATACATAAAATTACCTTAGCATGCCTTAAAATAGATAACCTCTATCTGCATATCTATACAATTCAGTTCTCAAATTTAATAATTCCAAATATAATATTTAGGGACTAAATTAATTAGTAACCTAGTTCAAGATTATCACCTGTGTATCTAAGATATATAAATATAAAGAAGACAAAGCATATTTGCAGGGCAATTATGGATAAAACATTAGAAATATGCTTTGAAAATATCTCTGTGACTAGTTCTTATGATGTATGAGTTACATATACCATCATCATCAACCATTATCAATCCACTGCAAGAGGAATGTCTCTCCAAGTTCAATCCACCTTTCCTACCTTTAGCTTCTCTTCTCCACATCACCCCTGTGCACTTTCTTATTTCAGCCATCCATCTCACATGTGGTCTCTTTCTGGGTCCTTTACAATCTCTTGGAATCCAGTTTAAAATTTCAATTGTCCATCTATTATTATCTCTTCTAACAATATGTCCAGCCCAGCTCCACTTCAGTCTTTTAATGTTTTCAATGAGGTCAGTAATACCTGTTTGTTCTTTTATCCATACATTGTGTTTTCAATTCCTTCTTGTTAATCCTAAAATACATCTCTCCATACTTCTCTGGGTGGTCTGAAGTCTCTGTATTGCTCTTCTATTAAGTGTCCAAGTCTCAGATCCATAAGTAAGAACTGGTAAAACACATTTATAAAAACCTTCTTTTTTAAACACATAGGCATAATTCTTTATAGTATCAAGTTATTTCTATCTTTTGCACTCCAACCAAGTTTAATTCTATGATTAATTTCATCCATTATATTTCCATCTGTATTAATAATCTGACCAAGGTATTTGTAACTGTTAACTTCTTCTAACACATCATAATCAAACTTTATTTTCATATTTTTAGAAAATCTATTAAACATTACTTTAGTCTTTTTAACATTTACCTTTAGTCCTACTTTTCTACTTTCATCTGATAATCCCTGCAACATTTCCTGTAGCTCTAAAGCATTATTTTAAAAAAAAAACTACATCATCTCCAAAATCTAAATGACTTAAATAATCTCCATTTACTTTCACTCAACTTCCCATTTTAATGCACAAAATACTTCTTGCAGCACTGCTGTAAAAAGTTTTAGAGATATGGAATCACCCTGTCTTACACCCTTTTCAATGTTCATTTTCCTACTATCATTATGTAATCTAATTGTTGCTGTTGCATTTTTATAAACATTTTTAAAAATATAACAATATCCTGGATCTACACCATGATGATCCAATGCTTTAATCACTGAAGAAATGTTTATAGAATCAAATGCCTTTTCATAGTCTACAAATCCTAAGCATAATGGCAACTCATATTCATTTGTCCTTTGTATAATTTCTCTCAATACCTGGATATGATCTACTGTACTAAAACCACTTTTAAATCCAGCTTGTTTTCTTGGTTGGTGGCAATCCAATGTTTTCTGTAGATGAGTTGTAATTATCTTAGTAAAAATTTTGTATAAAACTAATAAAAGATTGATAGGTCTGTAATTTATAATATCTTCTTTATCACCTTTTTTAAATATTAATATTAATACTGCATTCTTCCAATCATCTAGTACCACTTTATCATTTAGACATTTGGTATATAACTTTGCTAAAAAAAAAAATATTTCTTCACCTGTTTTTTTTTTTAATATTCCATCATTATCTGGAGCCTTCCCTTTCTTTATAAATTTAATTGCATGTCTCACTTCCTCACTCAAAATTGTGGGCAATTCATAAGATATAATAGCTATAGGAGGCACTTGTTCTTTATTCCTATATAATTCTTGATAGAAGTCTTCTACACATTTCATGATGTCATCTCTCTTTTTAGTAATAATTCAATCTTTGTTTCTTATTGCAGATATAAATTTTCTACCAATACCAAAATGTTGTTTTACACACTTTAGACTTTTATTCTCTTCTACTGCTTTCCTTGATAGTTCACAATTATACTTTCTTATATCATTTTCAACTATTTTCCACACCGTTTTACAAAATTCGAGATATTCAATCTTTTTTAATGCATCATTGTTCTATATCCTCATATTCCTTCTTTTCTTCATAAATTCTCTAGTCTCATTAGACAATTTATTGGTCAATTGCTGCTTTTTTTCTACCAACTATATTTGTTGCAGTTTTTAAAAGTATATCAGTTATTTTCCCATTATTGTCATTCAAATCTGAATCATGTTCAAAATCTACTAATACTTTAAACCAATTTGTAAGTTCTAATTTAAATTCACTAGAATGTTTAGGAAGATTAAGAATATCAACTGTAAATATTGTTTTTCTTACTAATTTTTGTCTCTCTAGTTTTGCATTAATATGTATCTTACATCTTACTAATCGATGATCATGCCTGTGTTAAATATATTAAGAACATTACAATCTTGAAATATGTATTTTCTGTTAGTCAAAATATAATCCAATTCTGCTGTACCTTCATTTGGATGCTTCCATATTTATTGCCTTTTAACATTTTTCTCAAAAAAAGAATTCATAATATAAAGTTTTTCTTTTTCTTCAAACTCCACAAGTCTGTGTCCTCTCTCATTTCATTTACCATAACCAAAATTACCTACAGCATTTTCATCTTTCATTTGTTTACCAATTCTAGCATTAAAGTCTCCCATAACAATTTTAAAATGTTGTTTACTCTGATCAAAAGCCTTTTATACATCCATATAAAACTTTTCTATAATTTCATCACTATGAGAACTTGTTGGGGCATAAACCTGAATTATCTGCATTTGGTATCTGCTATTAAGTTGTAAAACTAATCTTGCCACTCTGTCTGATACCCCATTCATTTCCATAATGTTATTCTTCCATTTTTTATTTATAATGAATCCTACTCCACTTATATTTTCAATATTTGTGCCTTTATAGTAGAGTATGTCCACTTTTTAAATCAATTGTTTCTTCACCTTTTCTTTTAACTTCACAAAGTCCAATAATGTCCCATTTAACATAAGACAGTTCTTCTTCTAACTCTTGCAATCTTCCTTCTCTGGAAAGTGATCTGCAGTTGTAAGTACCTAAATAAAAAGTCATCATCAAATGGCAGCCTGAGTCCGCAATCAGGGAATTTTTATCGCCCTTCACCTTTAGCCACTAACCGCTGCCTTGGTTGGCGACTTTACAGCCTCCTGAAAAAAAGGGCCATGATTTATTTTTGTCTGTCATGTTTGTATATATTGTAAAAAATATTCTTAAACTCGGAGGTAAAAAGCCAATAAACTCACCATGCTGGCTAATACATTTTGGTAATCAGCCCATCCATGTTCATATACTATATGAATAATCACATAGTAATAACAGCTGCAATGACAAGAACATATAGAGAGTTATAATTTATAACAAGAGTTGAGCAAACTACAATTTTAACTAGAACACTACTAATAATATAATATATAGTTTAAAATAGATTATAGTTTTACATTTTAAGAGAGAATTTACCATTATACGTTTTACAATCAGACAAGATACACACATTAGTATTTAACAGCTTTCTCTACAGATTTTAGAAAAGGTGTTTGTAAAGGCAGGTTTAGTAAATAGCTAGCTTTAAATAGAGAATTGAAAGTCACAGTTTATGAACAGAGCTCTGAGTGGAAATTTATTAATTTACCGGTCAATTGTCTTCATTGCAGTTCTGAGCACTTGGGACGATAAGTTATAAGTTGACACTTTTGGCAATGTTTTGACATTAATGGAGATTCTTCCATCATGGGCTGCTTTGCTGAGGTACCACTCATCGTAGTTTGTAGGACCAAAGTTTTTCCATCCCTGGCAAGAAAAAGTGGTAAGTTATGGCCTACTTACCCTATCATTGTAAAAGTAAAACAAATGTAGGTTCAGTTTACAATTCACTTATTATATATATATATATAACTCTATATATATATAAGTATATATATATATATATATAACTCTGATCTTTTGGCTACAAAACTTGAACTATTTATATTTTCTTAATTCTAGACATGTGGTTATTTTTACAAGCTTGACCATAGTTGAAAAACTTAATAAGTTATTTTAGAAAAACATATTTAATTACTAAAACTAATTTAGATTCTGTTTTTCTACCTTTTCTACCCTGTAGTTTATTATAACAAATCTATAAAATTCTGAGAATTGTCACTAAAATTTTGGACTTATAAAATCAAGTTTATGCTATTTTAAGACTATTGCATGACCTAATTAGAAGTTGTTTATAACTAAAACCAAAAAACTGCTTTTATAATTGGTATAAAACTAATTTTATTACTATATATGTAGAATAATGACATTGAGAATGGTCTATATACATATGCGATTTCAATAAAAATAACTGTAAAATTGACTAATAATTTAGACTAAAATATTTCTTAAATTAGAAATCTTTTAAAATGAACACATATCTGTAATATATACATATATTATTCAATTACAGACTTACCATTTACATATATATGTGTGATCCTGTGCATATAGTAATTTAAGGCAGTTTAATTGGGGCATTCTGACAGGGCTTAAATCTGGCATAGATACAGATGTGGGGCAAAATATGTGAAACAGACAGGGGGATAAAACTAATTGTTTCAATATGTTTGATTGATTTTTTCTTTAGAGTGTTTAACATAATTATTTAATCATTTTTATAATCTTTTTTATTACAGTAGAAAAATTAAATTGCTGTGGAATTTAGTATTTTAGTTTTTAAAAAAAAATTTTTGTTGTACATATATGTATCTAAAAAATAACACTGGTATGTGCTTAGAAATTTATTAGTTCAGCAAATATTTTTCATGATTCCATTGGTAGTATGGCCTAACATAGGATGGTGTGATTGGGTTGTAAGCCATTCTCTCTCTCTCTCTCTCTCTATATATATATATATATATATAAGTAATAAATAAAGTTTGATATCTGTATAATAAACGTAAAATATAAGAGGCTATGTTGATTTCAAGAAATCGTCAAATGTTAATGAATCGCCAGTCTACAAATGTTAAGATAACAGAATTGTGGGAAATCTGAATTGAACTATGGGTATTGTTAAGGGTTGTCTCATTTTGATTATTCAACGTTATCTAGTTGATAAAGACTACAAAGTGTATAGTCGAAAGTACTTCTAAAAGAATATAATTTACATAAATTGTACTGTATTTTGATATATATATTGATTTGTATATTATATATATATATATATATATATATAAATCAATATCTATATCTCTATATATATATATATATAAGTTCCAAGTAATTTTAATCGTAAAAATAATAAAATATATATTTTAATTAATCAGTTGCCTTTGATTATATTGTAATACTTCTTAACTAATTAATTAAAATATATATTTTATTATTTTTACCATTAAAATTATTTGGAACTTAGGTATATAATATATTTATAACAGGTATTTATAGTTTTATATAAAGATGTATATAACTTTATCCTAAAAATAGCATTATTTTGTAAAAAAATTATTGGTGAAATAAAGAAGTTTTGTTTTTTAAGTTTAGAAAATAGTTCTATAGCATAATTCCATTATTTGCAGAAGAGCTATTTTTTATTGTCTTAGTTTTGATGGCATAAAACTACTAATAAAAAAAAATAATTTATTTTAAAATTGGTATAACTACATTCATATATTTAAAGGAGATAATAACATAAGCAAATACTATTAATAGTTTGATCACAAAATACAAAAATTTAATTTTAAATTCTTGTTTAGAAATACTCATTTTAGACATAGTTCCATTATTTATTAAAGATAATACTTTTTTTTGTTTATGTTAAAAATTAAAGTGATGATTTCAAAGTTGCCAGAGGAAGAACTTACAAACTTGCAAATTGAAATCACATCATATTGTTCAAAGAAAAAAAATAGAATTTTTTTCATTACCTTTGTTAATAAGTTTGATTAATGTCTTTGTTTCTAATTCTATTTTTTAATGATTTCATTTAACTTAGAAACTTTGTTTAGGATAAATGTTGTCATCAATTTTTAAATATTTTTATCAAATGGATTTCCTTTTAATTTTGTAAATATGTTGGAAATCAACAATAATGAATTATTTAAGAATTATCCAGTGATTTATATAGTCTAAGCATGTTGTTGAACCAAATTTCAAGCATGCTGATATCAGTTCAGTAATTTTTTAGTGATGCACATGAAAGGCTGGTATATTTTTTAAATGCTTTTATTTTCAAAGAAAAAAAACACTAAAAACTGTCAACATTTAATTAAAATGAAAATAAAGACAAATCTTAATTTCAGTTGATTGTAAAAGTTTATTTTTTAAAAATGAATGAAATTTTATTTTCTCTTGATTTTAGGTTTATTTTTTTAAAAGTGATTCTTCCATAAACAACATAATATTGGAATTGATTTTTAATGATATAATAATGAATTTTCTTTAAAATATTGCACAGATATTGTTTTTATTTATTATTTTAAATAAGAATAATTATAAAATGTATCTCAATACTAAAAAAATGAAAAATTATACACACACACACATATATATATATATATATATATATATATATATATATATATATATGTATATAAGTCATGTGACATTTGACTTATTATTATTACTATTATTATTTTGCTATTGGGGCTTTGGCTAAATATATATATATATATATATATATATATCATTCCATCTTTTCTAAAAAACTATATCTTGTGTTTGGAAAAGTGAGAGTATTTATTTATAATTTATCTTTAAAGCGCATATGCATTGGTCTAAGCACTAATATCACTATTATAATAATCATTTTTATTTATTGTAGAAACACTAAAAAGTTAAAAATATTATAAATAAAAAAATATTTTTTGATAAACAATTTTATTTACTATGCATTAAAAGCCAAAAATAATTGTTTTTTTTTTCAACCATAGTTTTTTTTTTTTATATTTGACTTGAAATAAAAGCAAGGGGTGTCCAGAAATTAATTAATTTAATCATCCAATTTTCACAAACAGTGATTGAATTAATTAATTTATGGACACCCCCTTACTTTTATTTTAAGTTAAATATAAAAACCCAAATTGTGGTTGAAAAAAAACCAATTATTTTTGGCTTTTTAGTGCACAGTAAATAAAAGCATTTATTATGAAATATTTATATATATAATATTTATATTTTTGTTTAAAAACATTGTATGAAGAGTACTGAAGTTTTCATTCATAGATGTTTTTCTTAAAAAAAATGATTATTACTAGTGATCAATAAGACAATTTAATTTTATTATGATCAAACTCTAAGATAATGTTAGCCAAATAATTGGAAGAAAAAAACTTTTAGTAGATTTTTTTATAAATGATATAATTTTTAAAATAATAGCAAAGTCTAATATTTTAAAAGATTTACAATATTCTGAATGATGCCACTGTTTTTCTTTTTATTATTACTTTGTTTTATGCTTTCAGAAATATTTTATTTGGATTTTTTTTCTCATGTGTGATAGCATCAGCTGGGAAGTGAACCCGCTAACTCTGGAACCCTACTCGTAAAGCAGCTGTCACTGACCTCTTGACCACCAATGCTTGACCATTTTATTTAGATTTATTTTGATTGAGATGCTTTTCTTATAAAATTATATAATTAGCATTAAATGTAACTCTTTTTTTTTATATCAGGTCCTCTATTCAGAAGCTACTAACTAGTGGAAGTCTTTTTTTTCTTTTTACCAGCAATTTAACACAAATCTTGATATGTATTTCCTCACAAAATAATTGGAAAGCCTTATTAGTATAATTATGGATTACTTATAATGATTTAATTATCTATTTATTTTTTATTAATTTTGACACGTTTAATTATTTCTGTATCAAAGTTAAATTTTGATCTAGTGAATATATAAAGTAAATATAAAACAAATATATATGTATATTTTTTTCATATGTCATAGCATCAGCCAGGACGTGAACCCATAACCGTCTGCAACCAACTACTTGCTTGCAAGGCTGTTGCAATGACCTCTCGGCTAACAACGCTTGACAATAAAACTAATATATTGAATTGCTTTTATAAGTATAACATAGAGAGAAATTAACAGTTTTGTTCCAAGTTTTTTTTCTACAAAAAATTAACTATTTGATAGAATTAAAATGACATATTTATCAAATAAATATTGTGCTATGTATAAACGAAGCTATATTATTTAATATTATTATACTCATAACTGTTATTATTGATTAGAGATTTAAGTTTAGTCATTATTAATATGTTACTGAGTAAATACTATAATGTTTAAACAATTATTTTATTAATAAAAACTATTTTAAAACAAATTTACGAAAATACAATACAGCATATTAAAATATCTAGAATAACTTTTTTTAGTAAATGAAAATATTATTTTTTATTTTGATGAAATTATATTTTATTAAAACATACTTTTATAATAAATTATCAGCAATAAAGCATATTTTTATTGATACACTGATTATATTTTGATTGACTCTATATAATTATAATAATCTTAGCATTAAAAAAAATTGATTTTTTTAACAACTTTGTGTCTTTTCAGTTAAATATCTAAGATTGAAAACCTTTCAAATAGCTTTGATGTTTAAATTAAATATATTAACAAGGATATTTTGATCTAATCAGATCAAAGTTTAACTATAATAAATATTTGTGCTTTAATCAATTTTCTGCAAACCATGTCAATAATATAAAATTTTCACAATTATCAAAATTGATTTATACAATTTATCTTGAAATTTAATTATAATAATCATAACAATAAAATTAAATTAAATTCAATGCATTTTAATATCAATATTTAAAACATTTGAAATTGTTATAAATTTAAAAAAATATCTAACTATAATGCTTTACAAGAGAAACTTCTATCCTTTTTTACTCCATTGATACCATATACATTTAAATAGTCAGTAAACATTAAATGATAGTGGTTAGTGATTTTTTTAATAAAGTTCATGTACATATTACATATATTTCATCTTAATAATGATATTAATTTTAAAAAAAGAATCATGTTAATTATTTAAATATACTCATCAGAACAAGAAAATAACAAAAGAAAGCAGAATAAAGGCAATAAACAAAAGAAGAATAGTATACCAGAAATAAATGATTTTCTTTTTAGTAATTAAATTCATATGGATTAGAATTTAAAACAATTCACATGTCAAGTAGTTGTTTTAATAATAAAATAGAGACTACAGTTGAGAAACGTACTACTGCAAAATAGTATGATGTTGAGTGTTTTTTAATGGAAAAAATTTCCAGCAAAAAATATTCATATAAACTATATATCTTGGTAACTCACTGGTAATTAAGAGGATTAAAATGTATTACAAATATGGCAAAAAAGGATATTTGTATCATTGATGACTATGTTGAAAACTAAATGTCACTTTTAAGTATATATTTTATTTTACTTTTTTATAGCTAGCTTTTTTCATAGAAAAATTATTTAAATTAATTCACTTATTTACTGTAACTATAAATGTTTTAAATCACATAAGGCTAATTATGCATTTAAAATATGATAATAATACAGTACATTCATATTTAAATAATTCTTCTTAGCTGTAGAAACACTTTTAATTTATAAGATAAACATTTTCAAATAAAAAAAAATACTTTTTTATATAAATATATAATATTCAAGATTATTGTCCCAATGTGATTGTTGCTATAAATAATTGATGCTCTCTCTAACCTTAGCATTCAATAATATGTGCAATAAAAAGAGTGGCTATTCTTTCTTGTGCCTTACATGGTTATATCTGGATTGGATAACAGGACATGCATCCCACATCACTCAGAACATCACCAGGTTGTGGATAGGGAAATGACCTTCAGATAGGAAGGTTAGCTGCAAATAAGCAGAATACTGTAAATAAGCAGCCATTAACCACAGACAACCATTCACTATAAAGAAGTGGTGAATGAGGCAGTGGCATGTTTACTTTTATAAAATGCCACAATTCATATGTTGGTGATTGTTGACTACCATTAAATAAAATTAATTCACAGCTGAGTCAGCACAGCACTCTTCCAAATCAGTTGAAAATCACTATAGGTGTCAACAGTTAGGAGAAAATTGTAGATGGATGTTTTATTTTTTTTTTAAATTCAGCTAGCACATTAAACCTGTTATGGAGGCTATTGCTGGGCAATGTGAAACCACTTTGCCTTATAATTCCCTTGTTTTATTATGAGTAGTTATACAGGAATCATTAAGTTTGGTGTTAAAACCCTAGGTAACAATAGTTTTGGTGTTTTTTTCTGGAAGGACTATCCATGAAACTACTCAAATCATAAACAGTGAAATCATCATCAAAAACATTATTAACTGAGAGAAGACATATTGAGAATTGTCATGTGGAATTTTAGATCTTTGAGAAGAACTGGAAAATTGGAACTTTTGAAAAAAGAGTTGTGTATAAATAATATTGATGTCATAGGCTTAAGCAAGTGAGATAGGTGGGATGTATTGAAGTAAATAATGGAGATGTTAAGTTATTATATTTCGATGGTGATAGATCAATTAATGGAGTTGGTATTGCTGTTGGGAAGAGAATTTTGAATAGTGTGATAAAAGTTGATTTTATTGAGGATATGCTGATGATGATGAGAATAAATCCAAGTCCTAGAAATTTGTTAATCATACAAGTTTATATGCTGATTACTAGTCATAATGATATTGAAATTGATTAAATATATGAGAAGATAGAAGAAATCATCCCAAGTGAAGGGGGAAATGCATGTATGTTGCTATTGGGTGATTTGGAATGCTATTGTGAGAAAGGTAAGGAAGGGAAAATTGTTGGAAATTATGGTATTGTAAAAAAATGAAAGAGATAGCTGGCTTAGGAATTTAGTGAGGAGAATGAGATTATGATTGCAAACCCTTGTGTTGAAAACCATATAAGAAGATTATATATCTGAAAAGCTCTTAGTGATAGAGAATCTTATCACATTGATTCAGGGTAGATACCAGAATTCTATTAAGGGTTTGCATGCTTTGCCAAGTACTGATATAAACTCGGATATAATTTAATTATGGCCAAATTAAGGTTGGGGTTTAAAAAGAATTAAAAGCATGAAAAATAGGTAACATGGGGGGTTTGTATAAACTGAGAGAAATGGAAAAAGAAAAATTTGGTTTATTATATGAAAATGAAATAAAAAGGATTGTTAAAAATGAGAAATATATTAATAGTCCTGATAAGTGTTGATGTATAATTAAAAAAGGATTTTTAAAAACAGCAAAATGAAATAAGTATTATTCAGATAATGAAAGCTAAATAACCTTAAATAACAAAGTATATTGGAAACGATGGAAAGTATGGAGAAAATGGAAGAATGTAAATACTAAGGAAGGGCAAAATGTGTATAAAAACATTTATAATGAGCTAAAAAGAGAAACAGGTTTAACAAAACAAAAATGATTGGAGCAAAACTGTAGAGAGATAGAAGTGCTTCAGCAGGTGAAAAGATGTGATCTGGTATTTGATTGACAAAGAAATGTTACTTGGGAGAAAAAGACATGGATAGTAAGTGAGATTGCAGATAAGAATGCAAAGACATTAATCAATGAAATATTAAAAAGATAAAAAGAGTACCTACTGGGTCTAGTTAGAAGAGAAAATAATTTAATTAATATGAACTTGAAAAGGAAGATATTGATCTATATTATAAAGATGGCATATTGCCAGAAGAAGTAATAAAGTCAATTGCACAAGCAATTATGGTAAGGCTGCTGGATTTGATGCAATACATGTACAATTTTTGAAAGAAATGGGAGAATTTATTATAAAAGAAATAGTTGGACTTTACAATTTGATATATAGCAGTGGAATTTCATCAAGTATTGTTAGCTGAGAGATCATTGCATCTGCCTTGCAAGCAAGTAGTTGGTTGCAGACGGGTGTAGGTTCACATCTTGGCCAATGCTATGACATATGGAAAAAAAACATTGGAACTTGGCCTGCAGTTTTTTTAAGATCTATACTGATTACAAATTCTAAAAAGAAAAAGCTGTTAAATGTGAAAAGTACACATCAATACATTTGTTTCTCATGATTTTTATGTTTTAATGAAGATTTTAACTCAATGAATTTATGGGAGGTTATATTGGAAAAGAACAATTTGATTTTTTGAAAGATAAAAGTACAAGAGATGCTATTGGTGTTGTCAGAACAATTGCAGAGGGATGTATTACAAAATGGTAAAGGGATTGGTGTGTGTTTTGTGGATTTGGAAAAAGCATTTGATGGAATAAACTTATGACCATATTAAAAGATAAAGGGGTATTTTGAAAAGAGAGAAGATTGATTTAATATATGTACTGGGCAAAGGATAAGGGTTAGACTACATAATAATGAGACTGATAAAATATATATAGAAAGTGGAGTTAGGTAAGGATGTAGTATATCAACTGTTCTTTTTAATATTTATGTAGAAGATATGCTTAGACTGCGGAGGAGCAAATTTTGGAGGTAAAATAATAAAATTCATAAGATTTTCATATTATATGGTGTTTATAGCAGAGGATGAAAAATGTCTTTGGAATATGTTGAATAAATTGTTAGAAGAATGTATGGAATATGAAGTGAAGAATAATGTTGAGAAGACTAAGTGTTTATGGATAGGAATAAATACAAAAAAATCTGTAAATTGAAATCCATGATAACATAGTTCAACAGGTAAAAAGATTTAGGTATTTAGATAGTTGGTTAAATCATGATGGAAGAAGTGAAGTAAAAAGAAGAATAGCATTGACATAGGAGGCATTTATTAAGAGAACAAAAATATTTTGTGAACCTTTGAACAGAGAATTAAGAAAAACATTAATTAAATGCTATGTGTGAAACATACTAGTATAGGGTTGTGAAATGTTAACTATGAGTAATAAAATTAGGAACTGATCTGAAATCTTTTAGATCTCGACATAGAAAATAATGAAAAAAAATCAGTTGGATGAATAAAATAACAAATGAAGTTTCGAAAAGAATAAATAAAAAAGATTGATTGAGGAAATCAGAGAGAGGACTGAATTGGATATATATTAAGAAGAAATTATAGTTTAATGAAAGATTTTTGGAGGAAATAGGAAGTGAAAATAAAAAAAAGGCTGAAAAGATTGGCATTGTTGTATGACAAAAAATATGGAAAGAGTTATGTAGAACTGAAGAGATGTGCAATGAAAAGAATGGAATGACAAATGAATGTACTGATGATGTGAATACTCTCTGGCTTTATCCATTTGACAGAATATTGTTGATGTTATGATTATATAGAGAATTTTTAAGAAGAAATTTTTTCTGCCAGGTCAATAGGTTTTAAATCAGTAGAAATCATATGTTGCAAATTAGTTTAAATCTACCGATACTTTTAGTTCACAAATTAGAAGAAAAAATATCAATAATTTGCAATATATGTCTTGATTGACTTAAAATTTGTTCTTCTATCTGAAGTTGTTTTAATGGTATTTAGTTATATAATAATATACTGCATGATAAAGAATGACCACATTTTTATTGAATGATTGTTGAACATTATGACTAGAGGACAAATCAATTATTCATAGCAAGATCACTTTAAGATACTAATGTTGAACCTTACATATATTCCGTATTGTAATCACTTATATATGTATATATAATGTTTGAAATTTACTCATTGCAACCATTTAAAGATGACTGAATAGCACTCTAGTATTGAAAAATGATGGCATATTTTTAAAATTAAAAAGATACCCTTTTAATTTCATCCTTTTTCATATACAAGGAGGATTGTCTGCAATGCTTTTTCTAGAAGGGATAATTTTTAATCAATCGGAAATTTATTTCTAAATAGTTTTAAAGCTGATTGACATACATATCTTGCAAGTATAAAATTTCTTGTATTTTTAATTTTATCATTGATGATTTAAATTCTAATGTTATATAATAAATTATAATTTACAATGCTAAATATTTAATGATGTATCTTTCCAACTTTAAAAATGTATTGTAATTTACTGGAGCTATTCAATTATATTTAAGCAATAGCAATATCAAAACATTACACATAAACATTTAACACTGTAAATTATTATTATATATATTTTTAGCCAATAAAAAAAATATATTTTGTGTTTATTTATCAGGTTTGCTAATATTACTGTGATGATCGTAACTATTTTTCCTATTTTCTGTTATTATAATTAGTTATTTCTATTATATACATAAGATGTCATGTCATCAGAAATGAGTTTTTATTCCTATATAATTTATTTACCACTCATTTAGTATCTCATCTAAATAATTATTAGAAAAAAAAGTGCAAATATCTCTCTATGTTTTTGCAATTTTTATGAAATACAAAAGATTCCATTTATTGCTTATAAATGTAATTAGAGTAAACTACTTTTGTGTGAGTTATAGTAGTGATCTACAAAACAAAAACAAAAAATGAACATCACTATTATGAATATTTTCACAAATAAAATGAAAAAGTTAAAAAATAACTATAGTGCCAATACCAAGATTTCAATTACACATCCCTTCTCCCTCTCTTATCTCTACTGAATATACAAAATCATTTTGTATCAATTAATATAATGTAAAAAAGCAAAATTGTTGTTGTTATTATTATTACTATTTTCATCATCATCATCATCATCATCAGCAGCAGCAGCAGGAGTAGCAATAGCAGTAGTAGTACTTTTCAAAAATAAACTTTATTGAACACTGATTACTATTGGCATACATATGTTTCCATGCCAGTCATTGAATTTTTATGAATAGGTCGATGTATAAAACTATATATGTCAAGAGGAAGAGTTAACATTTTTCTAAGAGGCATACAATTAGGTATCTCAAATGTTGTTATTTTGATTATATA
Source organism: Epiperipatus broadwayi (assembly GCA_028023455.1). NCBI lineage: Eukaryota > Metazoa > Onychophora > Udeonychophora > Euonychophora > Peripatidae > Epiperipatus > Epiperipatus broadwayi. The sequence continues at coordinate 1,254,243 of JAQFVV010012462.1, forward strand.
GATTTATGCAAGCTGTATACATACATAAATTTAAATGAGAAGTTATACATTAGTTTACATGTTTAGTATTCAATGATTACATAAGTATATGGTACAAAAAAACTTGTTTTTTACAACATATTTCTTGGTGTAGTCTATACTGTGGTAAAGAATGATGTATTACGTGGTTGCTGTAGTGCATTTAGTTCATACAGGTGTAACTTGGGTTTTTTGTGTTTTTAAATCTAATTCCTTTATATGTCATTGGGTTTTTTTTAATCTTGTTATCATTTTGTTATTAAATATATTTATATCCTTTTAGTGTTTAAAATTTGCAAGCTTGTTTTTGTTGCATTTGCATAAGTTTTTGTGGAGATTAAAGATTTATTTATCATTGAATGTTTTTTGGCTTCTGTCACGTTGTCACCTGCCATGGTAGCCATGATCTTTTTTGATTTTAATAATGTTAAATTTTTTTGTTTGCCAAAATTTCCTGAACTAGTTTGGATCTTCAGATAAAAGCTTTATAAAATTGTCCAACTTTGTTAGTTGATTTGAAATTTGAGTATAAACTTAAAATGTTTAATTTTTGGATTGCTTAATCTTTGTCTTGACAACAAGCAGTAGCAAGATGGGTGGCCACTATGCAGTTTGATTTTATCATTGGAAATTTATTTATTTGATGGAAAATTTGTTTTCAAGAGCTCCAGAAAACTTATTTTAAATTGTTCTGTTTTGTTTGTTAATGTATATATGATTTTTAGTTTGAAAATTGTCAATTTTGCACAATTTTCTTTTTTTTTTTTTTTTTTGGGGGGGGGGGGGTTAAGTCCATTAATCTTTGTCTTGGCAACAAGTAGGAGTAACTGCCATATTGTTCAATTTTATCCTTGGAAAATTATTTATTTTATGAAAAATTTATGGCAACAATTTAAAAGTTTATTAGAAAACTCATGTTTGATTGTTCAGTTTTATTAGAATCTCTGTATATATGATCTTTCATTTGATAAATGTTAGTTTTGCACAATTCTTTGGGGTTTAAAATGGGTAAACTTTGTTTTGACAACCAGCAGTATCAAAGTTTGTTGAAGGATTATTTATTATTAGTATTATTATTATTATTATTATTATTATTATTATTATTATTATTATTATTATTATTATTATTATTATTATTATTATTATTATTATTATTATTATTATTATTATTATTATTATTATTATTATTATTATTATTATTATTATTATTATTATTATTATTATTATTATTATTATTATTATTATTATTATTATTATTATTATTATTATTATTATTATTATTATTATTATTATTATTATTATTATTATTATTATTACTACTACTACTACTACTACTACTACTACTACTACTACTACTACTACTACTACTACTACTACTACTACTACTACTACTACTACTACTACTACTACTACTACTACTACTACTACTATTGATTTTTAAATATAAAATACTGTGAATGTTTAATGATAATTTTTAAAAAAATCATTTTATTTATTTATTATATTTTTTCAAACGAAATATATTTACACAGAATTTTATTCTTATCATACTAAACCTTAATTGTACTTTTATGTAAAAAAGTTAGCATAAACAATTTAAATAATTAAAATTTAATTGTAATTATAATACAAAATAAACTAATAATAAAAAGAGATCAATTATATTATAGTAATATATTGGTTATGCATAATAAAAATATTGATCGTATTAAGTTATATACCTATATGCATTATTGATATGGTTAATATCTTTCCTGAATGACCAATGATTTTATAAACATGTTACTGAAAATATGAGCATTCACATTGCTTTGAAATATGAATACTTAGTGGCTCTGTCTTGGAAATATTAAATTTAGTGAGACACTGTGTATATCTACAATGAATAAAATTTCGTGGGATTATCATTTTCTAAATTTACTTTCTATATAAGTTGTTAGGCTACATGTGAAAGTGGGCTCATTTTTATCTGCTTGACAATTAGATGTGCTAGATGTGAGACTTTTTATATATTTTTTATAAATAGCATTAGACAAAATTTTTATTCCCAATATATTTTACATTATATTTTTTTTTAATATCATGTGCACATAAACGCACACAAACACATATATAATTACTAACACCAAACATTACCTTAATTTCAGCAGTGCTAGCTTGTAAAATAACTATAAGTCTAAATAAAGCAGCATGGGTGTTAAAATTAGGGTAACGTTTGGTGTCAATAATATTTTGTATTTGAATTTCAGCTAGCAATATGGAACTGGTTTTAATATATATATATACGTAGGTGTGTGTGAGTGGGTTTAATATATATGTAATGTATTTTTCCTGACCAAAATGGAGGTATGAAATAATAGGATACTGTGACCAAGCTAACATTTGATTATTGAAGATGGTAATTTTCCACTCAATTTAATGTATTTGAATATCATCTACTTTACATATCTTTGTAAATTTGTGAGGTCGCTCATTTATAAAGTAAATGCATAATTTTAAAAGGTACAAATAAATTGATTTCATTATTCTTTAACCATGAATCCAAAGTTCATTAAACAAATTTAAAAAAAATGAAGCGAGAGATTTATAAGAAAAGATTAATAAATACATAGCCCTTGGGAGACATTACAATTCATTGTTTTTCAAGTCAAAAAAGAGTTTGAAAGATTTTTACTAATAAAAGTTTAGCATTTTAGTAACTACAAGAAGCAGCTTTGCAATTATTCTAATCAAAACTAGCTGAATTATTTTTTCTCGATCACAAAACCTTAATACATTTTTTTTTTAAAAAAATGTCATAGCATTTAACGTTTTTGAGGTCGAATTAATGAGGTGATTATAAAACATCTAGTATCTTATGGTTCTTATCTTGCATGTTTTTTTTAAAATATTTTAAATACTTAAGATATTTATGTACACAATATTCTGTTTGAGTCTTTTAATTTTTTTTTTATTATAAATATAAATTTGTCAAATGTAAGATGAAAAAAAGTTTTTTTTCTTTATATATTATTGGTGTATTCATTTTTTTTTCCATTCATATTTATGAGATAATCTTGGAGAAGTGACTCATTCATTTATTCTTTCCTAACATTATGGCCAACTAACTGCCATTAATAGCATGAATTCAGCCAAATGTTAAAGAAAATTATTGCGCTTGGGGAGAAATTTAATACGAAAATGAGTGGATTAACATGACTCGTGGTAACGGTTTTGGTTCATGGTTGCAACTGCCCACAATATATTTTTGATGCTAATATTGCATTTTTATTTCAATGCATCACAATAGTGACAACATACGTTTTTGTAATACAGGAGGAAGAAAAGTAAATTGCTTGAATGGTTAACATGAAAATCAGATTTTAACATTTATAATATTTTTTTTTTGTTTTGATTCTGAATTATCATTATTAAATGCTTATTTTATATTATATTTATATATACTTTAATTATTAAATATGCTTGCCATATAAAATATATTGTAATTAATTTTATATTTAATAACAAAATTGATTATAAATATTATTATAACAATTGAAAACTTTCTATATGGGGACTGCAAATTTTTTAATAATGATTAATGGTGAATTATTTTGTGCACGAGTGTAGTATTACTTCATATAATGCTTTGAACTTAAATAAATATTTAGCAAAGCACTCTTTAAATATATAAAAACACACATGCATATATATATATATTAGGCATAAATAATGAGATAGCTTTAATTATCGATATATAAAAAACTTGTTATAAAATTGGTAAGCAATATTGATAAAATTGATATAGATGATACGACTGTCAATGATAAGAAAGTTGTATTATTAAATAAGAGACTGGCTGTTCCAGTGAATTGTTTAGACTATTGAAAAATGTGACATTAAAATATATATTGATAGACAAATAAAAAAATGCTATTCGAGTTACTGAAGCAAAATTTTTATAGGAAATGTTTGAAATAAACTACACATCAAAAAATATGAATGAAAATGAATGTTAAAGATTTAAAAATAGTGACAGTGGTGAAATTTCTTTCTAAGATCAACCTCATATAGATAGATAGGTTTTTGCACAGTTAAAACTTTTGTTACTTGGATTAATTTATAAAATGCTCATAACATTGCAATCTTTTTTATTGTCTTTATTTTTATAAATTGGAGAAATAAAAGCATTCTTAATCATATTTGAAATAGGTTTCATATATTCCAACAAAATATAATGATATGACATTGAGATGACACCATAATATTGTAGAACTTTTCTATCAAAACCAAAAACTATTTTTGTCAGATGAATATATTGTTTAAAAGATCATGTGACTTCATTTATAATTATTCAAAAATAAGGAAAATTCTCTCTTTTACTCTGAAAAATGTGATATTATTATGTATAGGTTTTGTGTGGTTTAGAACATTGATGAAGTGGTGGGCCTTGAAGTTTAAGGTCAATGAATTGTGGCCCAGCTCTGTTGTTTTCAATGCTTAAACTTCTTATGGATTTATAAGCAATAAACTATTTGAATATTTTTTTTATCAAAGGTGGATTATTGCTGTGTTTGGACTTGGAATTTCAAAAATCATAAAATGTGGTTCCAGCTCTGACAGAGGCAATCACATGGATTTAATGATTACCATTTGAAAAATGATAGTTGAAGTCAAGTGGCTGCTTTTTTCAACTACATTTCATGGATTTTGACACCTATTTCCTCTCTTTACTAAAGCATTAAATTATATATCATAAAAATATTTAAATGATTTATTGCAGTGGAATCAATAGGGCTCAAAACTATGGATTTTAAACTTTAGGGTCCACTATTTTACCAATGTTCTAAGTCATAAAAGGCATTCCTAGAATAATGATAATTTTTCTAGCAGAGAAAAGAAAAAATATTGTTATATTTTGAATTTTTTTTTTTTATAATAATACACCCATCTGACAAATTCATTTATATTTGGCAGATATATCCAAATTAATAAAGTTAAAGTAGTTTTTGTAATCTTAAAAATATAAAGATCAAAAATCTTGATAAGAGAAGTTTTAAAATATTATGGATATGTCTCAACATTGAATATTATTCTTTTTAGAAATATATAAACTCATTCCCACATAATATTAAGAATATATATACTTTTCCAATATATATTGAAATAAAGGCAATAAAATAAAATATTGCAATCAGTTTAAAATTTTTATCTGATGAATTGCTTTTGGTAATAATTCAACAGATATTTGAAACACAAAGAAGCATTATAAACGTCGATTATATTGCCAAGAAAATACAAAAAAAAATGTTGTGAATAAAAATAATTTATATGATTTTATTGATTTAGTTATTTGATACAAATATTAAAACATATTTCATAGCAAATGTTTGAAATTGGCTGGTTATTAACAATTTTTCCATAATGATATAAAGGAGAGTGGTGTTATTACTAGTAATAAAAAATTTCAAGATATTTAAAATGAAAATTTATATTAAATAGAGATGTATATCATCTTCAATATTATTTTCCATTTTTATAACAAATATCTTTAAATAGTTAATAGATTGTTCAAATATCAGGCACCAATATTTTTTCAGATTTAATTATTACATTTTTAATATGAATTAACTGAAAACAAAACGTTTATATTTGTGTCATCTGGATTTACAGTACATTGGTGAATGTGTTACTGATGATAACATATTGAATATTTTTAATAATCTTAACACAATCAATAAAAACTTTGTTTTAATAATTAGTATTGAAAAAAATAGGTGTTTTATTATCCAATAATAAAATAAAAATCTTCAGAAATTTTTTATTTAACAACACCAGTTTGAGAAAATAAAAAAGTTTTAAATGGAAATGTGGACATTGATGTTAAAGTGCAGTGAGAATTCTGTTATACTGTTATTTAAGCATTTAGCAAGTAAGTATATTTTACCATAATAGTATAACTTTTTTAATTAAATTTATTATATGAAAATAAGATGTGAACCCATAAAATAATTAAAATCCTTCATAAGATATTAAAAATATAATTGCAAGTATCTAAGATCAGTTACTATATTTCTTTGGCTTACGGAATTGGTGTTAAATTCTACTATTGTTGAAGACAAATATTTGTTGTATTTTGTAATGTGAAGATAATGAATAATAATAAATTTTTTAAGCATATGTATTTTACATTCAATTTAGGCATGGCTTTTAAGGAAAAGCCAAATCTTTATTTACATTACATAAAATTACTTAAAAAAAATCTTTAATAAATGTCCTATATGTTATTATTTTAAAAGAATATGATGGGATGAAGACAAAATATAACAGAAAGCTACAATCAAATGATGTATTAAAATCTTTCAAAAAAAGAAAAATGCACTATAGAAAAAAAAAGACAACACCACAAGATGCCAAATAAATAGGTTTTGGAAACCATATATGGTATATGTGGATGAATTTATAATTCATGGATAGATTTACTATAGTCATCATAAAACTGTCTTTTAACTTTTTTGACTCTATTATTATTTGGTCTTAAATTGAACCAATTTATTTATTAGTGACTGTAAATAAAGATGATTTACATGATATTTGTATGAAATGTAATTACTTTCTTAAAACTAAATATATGACCAAAACAGTCCCTTTATCTAAATTTATATGCATAGTTTCAATTGTAGTGAAATAAATTTTTATACAGAAATATGTACATGCTTTATATTTTTAAGAATCACTTATTTTTCTTAAAAAACTGTAAGTTAACAAACATATACACATATAAGAGGAAGGGAACCAAATCATATACCTCATGACTTAATTAGCTTGTACTTACAAATGTAGTATAATGCCTGTGCTAATAGTTCTAAACAAACTTTTCAATAAATGCTGCAAGAGAAAGCATTTAAAATCTCTATCTAGAATTATCCCTATCCCTAAATTGGTTTTGGGCTAATGGCTCTTATCAGTGAGGCACTATAACATATAAATGTCTGAAAATTTCAAATTTTCTACTTAATAGTTAAATATTCAATAAATGCTGGGCTTGAGTTTGTATTTTAGATCTAGTGTTTGAATGTCCTAACACCTCACTGAAGAGAGCCATTAACTCAAAACCGGTTTGGGGATAGGGATAATTCTAGATAGAGATTTTAAATGCTTTCTCTTGTGGCATTTATCAAAAAGCTTGTTTAAAGCTATTAGCATGCTCGTTATATTACATACACATATAAATATGCAGATAATTTGATTTTATAAAACGTAATATATATATATATATATATATATATAAGATTTTATTTCTATATGTAATTTATAGCAAAATTACTAATATTATATTTACACCAATTAATAATAAAATTTGTTGCTTTAATTTGTTTCTACAACAGCATCTGTTGTTGTTGCTTTTGTTTATCATTACTATTATTATTATTTTAAAACTGATAAAGTTTTTTAAGAAACTAAATTGAATATACATATCTAATGTTAAAAAAATATTTTAGTAATACAAATGTTAAATGAAAAACAATTATAAATATTATTTTTAATAAATAATTTTGCCATAAATTCTATTATAAATAACTTGATTTTCTTAAAACAATTACTTAAATCTTTATAATTTTCCAAAATTAAAAATTGTAAATAAATAGCAGTGAAATTTTTATTGCAAAAGTAAAAATTTTTATTTTCATGCTGAATGCCAAAAGATAGTTTGAAAAAAAAAATCCATGTCTATTTTATATATTTAAATTATTATTTTTTATTTTTAAAATTTGTGATTAGACATTTAAATATATTTTTATTCTGATATCACATACTTCTGATATAAAACTTCCATTTATTTACTACAAACATATTCCTTGTTGGCATAAAAGATAATTTACATTTTAAAAACAAATAATATTTGGTGTATAGAAAATAACCATTAAGTATAGTTTTCTCTCTTATTTAGAGATACTATGCAACTATCTTTTGTAAAAAAAAAATTTTTTTTAGAAATTATATTACAAGTAACTCTGGAAACAGACAATAGATATTTTGAATTCAAACAATTTCTTATACATATATTATCTAAAATGATTAAAGTATAAGAAGTAATCTTAAAAAAAATGTATCTGCTAAAATTTATAAAAATAAATTTGATGAAAATTATTATTTATATAACTGCAATTTTCATTATATGTTTTATTTCAAACATCACAAAGATCCACTATATGTATCATTTGTCAAATTATTGCTTGGAATTAAAAATAGTTTTAAAACTCAGTTTATATTACTAAGAATTGTTTAAATGAAAAAAAAATTAATAACCTTTTTCTAGAAAAATTTATTTTTTAATTGAACAGTTTTTTTTATTTGCCAAGTGAATTAAAGTTTTACAACTTTTGATTGGTCAATTACAGAATCAGCAATAAAAATATATTCATCTTTTAATATTATATTTGTTTTAGTTTTATTTGTTAAAAGTATATTAATAATTTGTCAGATTATGAAAGTGAATGAAAGTTTTTTCAAAAATAAATTTCAATTTATAATTATAAAAATATTCAATAGTGGAAGACCTAAAAAGAAAGTTTGTAACAAATTAGAAAGTTCTGTGGACATCATTGATTTCTTTCTCAATTTACATTAGTGTAAAAGTAAAGAATTTTTTACTAAAATCTTACTATTTTTCTAAAATAATTATGGTTTCAGCATATTTTACCAAAATATGTTATAATATGTAAATAAATGCCAGAAAAATACTCTAAAACATTCATTTTTATTTGAAATGCAAATAAAGTGCCTGGGCCAATGTAAATTGTTGACAGGTGTCAAAATTGTTGTTAGTGCTAGATTTTTTTTTTAATTTACATTTGTGTAAAAGTAAATATTTTTTTACTAAAATCTTACTATTTTTCTAAAATAATTATAGCTTCAACATATTTTATGAAAATAATGTATAATATGTATGAAAAATAATAAAAAAACACTCTAAAACATAAATTTCATTTGGAAAATCAAAACAAAGATGTTGGAGTGATGAAAATTATTGACAGGTGCTCTTCTTTTGTTTGAAATGAGAACCAACCAATCAGCATCTAAGAAAGACTGCCTTCTTCCATTGTTGAACCTTTAATGTTAATTTTAGTGATTTTTTTTACTTGTAAAATAATACTAGAGATGGCAGCATCTTATGTTACTTTTTGTAAGCTTTAAAATAAGTGTAAAAACAATACAGTAATGTAAAAACTGACAGATTTTGTGCGACTTGAAGCCGTGAACATTGATCTGTACTTGTTTCTCAGAAAGGGTTAAGAGCAGCTAATTAAATGATAAATAATGTTTGCTTGGGTATTTTATTTATTTAACAAGAAGTGATTTTATTTAATTATTGATTGACATTAGTTGAAATGCATCAGTAATATGGCTGATAGTATTAAGTAAATAATCATACTATCTGTGGCTATTTGAGCACCAAATTATAGATTAACTGCAATTGTTTAAATTAGCAAATTCTTAAACTTTTTATATATTTTTATTTAACTGATTCTGTTTTTTTATTTATCTGTCTGTGTGAGAAATCTTGTATATCAATTTTTACCCACTACCAATTTTCAATATAATTGAAATTTTGCACACATATGCATTCTCAAAGATAATACATTTTTTTAAGTATACAAATTTTTTTTGCAGAAAATGGAAAAAAATAAATGTTTAATTTTATACATTATGCAGTGTGATTCATTATGGCTTATTCTTTCACAGAATCAGGACTTTCTCAGACACTAAGTCCAGATAAACCTGTTAGCCATCTTACCTTCCCTTTCCATTCTCCACTCAAAATTTTTCCCATATTTTTCTTTAACCTACTTCATTCCATTTACACAACATTATCTTTGTCCTATCTATGGCCTTTATCCAAATTCCCTCATCTTTTTCCAAACCCAGCATAAAAACCAAGAGCACACTTTCAGTATAAGAACTTTGTTTATATTTATTCCCCCACAGTATCATTATTTGTACCCTTTCTGCATTCAGTTATCACATGCCTGATATTTCCCATAGCCTTCCTTAAATAACTTGCAGAATAAACCATCCACATTCCTCCATTTATGTGTATATTATCTTGTTGCTAATGATCTTGTTCAAGCCTTAAATAATATAGTACTTTCCTTGTTATTATTATAAATTACCTTACATCCAATATTCTGTTTACTTTTATATATATTCAAACTCTTTTTACTCTCCATACTAGTTTTCCATCTCTACAACTCCCTATTTTTTATTAATGTGCTTTTCTTCTATCCCATTCCTTGCCACTATAACACCCAACAATTCTAACATAACTATTCCACCTTTTGTATAAGTATAATAACATAAAAAAATTATTCAAATCTGCATATCATACTATCTTTATCACTCATCTTGTTGCTTGTCCTTTACTCATAACCCAATTAAATACTATTGTGTTTATTTTCTTATTATGTATAAATTGCAATCTATCAAATATTTTTATTTTGCTTTTTGCATCTCTCATATAAAAACTTGACCTGACCATTTTTCCTTGAATTGTCCCATTTACTGTTCACACATCTGGATCTAATGCATGTCTTTCTACTTCTCTTTGTAGTTTTTTAAGTAATCTAACCCCCCTTTACTAAAACATAACACATTGTTGCCATAAGTTAACCCAGCCACAGCCTTTCATACAATTCTTGCTACATCATATTTATTATATGAAAACACTGTTAATTTCTTTATCATTCCTTTTCTTTTTCTTTGTTTCATTTATCAATTTTTTCTTTCATTCATCCAAACAATTTTTCTGATTTCTTAAGGCAATTCCCAAATAGTTATATCTATTCATTAACTTTATATTCCCCAATAAAAATTCATTTTCTTCTCTTTCCCCAGAATATATCATCATTACTTTTGCCTTTACCTCACTATATTTAATCCCCATTCCTTTACCTACTCTTGTGCACATATTCAGCATAACATCCATATATTCTCTACTTTCTGTGCACAATAACACATCATCAGCAAATAAAAGTTCAGATAATATATACACTCCCTTGCCATCAATTAATGGTATCTCTATCTCTCTTGCTAATCTTTCTAATGCTCTTTTCATTTCTCTCAAATATAACAAAAACAAAATAGGTGACATAGGACATCTTTATCCTAGTCCCACTCTACTTTTAACTCTAACTGATTCAATCTTTTTTTATGATCCTGCTATCTAGAGGCATCAAATTGTATCTAAACTCTTTTTTATATAAAACTAAAAAATAGAAATAATAATAAAAATGTTTTATTTATATAAATACACTACATATTTAAAATATGCATTTATAATGTGAAAAGTAATTGTATCAAATTTTCACAGTAGTCTTCATATTATATGACCAAAATAAAAACATGTGGCACTCATGCTTAAATTCATGCTTAAAAATATTTTTTTACTATTTCTAAACATGTGCACTAGATCTCTTTATTTTGATTACATATAACCATGAATACTGTGAAAGTTAAAGAAACTTTATTTATAATTTTTATTAGTCATTCATTAGACTAGAGATTATCCAATAATGAACAATATTTCTGTAGTGTAATTTTCATTACAGAAATTCATTATTGGATAATCTCTAGTCTATTAAATTATTAATAAAAAGTATAAGTATACTTTCATTAAGTGGCTTATGTCAATATTGTGATGATAGTAAGTTTGACATTTATCAATTAGTAATTTGCTTATGTTTATACAACTGAACAATGATAAAGATATGTGTAAGAAGTTGTGGTCTGGTCCAATTAATGAATACTGTTTTAGCACAAAATGTGCATTTTAGGGATTATACATTTTTTTCATGTCTTTGGCCATATGTTTATGATTACACCTCCCTTCCACCCTCACAATGTGTTAAAAGTGGAGAGAAACCATTCCCTACCTTGTGTGAGAATGGTGTAATAAAATTTACACCACAAAAATCATGAAGAAACTTTATTTTTATTTTTTAATAGATTTATGTAAATAAAAGTTTTTCTGTATTTTTTTTACTTTTTTCAACTGAGAAACAATTCAGAATTTTTTTGCTCTTGAATATTCCACTCCAATGGTTACATATAGAGCATTTGAATCAGACTTTCAAGCAACCTTCAACTATCCACACTATGTGCATTCTATCATCACATTTTCAGTGGTATGGGTGGCTTCAGAGTTGGAGTTTGGAGTAGATTGAAGGCCGTCCATTAAAGTATAAATATTTGCTAACTTAATATAAACTGAGCACTGATTATATATATATATATATATATATATATAATCAGTGCTCAGTTATATATATATATATATATATATGGGGGGGGGATGATCATCTGGACTAACTGATGAATACTGGTTCAGCACAAAATACGTATACTGGTGATTATTTATCTTTTCTACATATGTTTGGTTATGTGTATCAGTAGTATGAGATAGTGTGGATAGTTAAATGTTGCTTGAAAGTCTGAGTTCAAATCCCCTATATTTACAATTAAGTTCCAGGTATAAGAATGGCTCTATTTCAAATCTATTTGTTAAACTAAATTGAACAATGTTATGATTAGCATTAGTGTTTTAAATTTAGGATTATATTATTAAGAATAGGTGTTAATGCTATCTATTCAAAGATTTATATTCAAGGAAATGTACATGTTTGTATTGGTTAAACCTTATTTATAATTTTAGTAATATTAAATTTTAAATTTGAGCTAAATAAATTAAATAAATTTATTTTGAAATTTTCTTGGTAGAAAGGACTTATTGCCAATGTCAAAAAATTCTTGTTGTGTATCTTTGAAATTGAGATAATAAAATCAAATTATATTATTAAAGACAATAACAATAATGTGAAAAGCTGAAACCTTTGATAAATGCACTTTAAAAATGCTTAAATAACAGCCAATCTGATAGTAATAATGACTGGACAAGGAACTCTCAATTAAATCACAAGCCAGAGACTTTACGAGAAAAAGATGGAACCCCCCTTCTTCTCTACTTAAATTTATATATAAATAAGCCAGACTGAAGCATTTTGAACTAAGTCTGTGAAGCTTTAAACACCTTTACATTTAATTCACTAAATGTTATATATAAATAAACAACATGAAATCTTTCGATTTGCTATGCAGTAAATTTTCAAATCTAATGAAATGATCATAATAAATGTAAATATATTAATTTCTTAAGTGCAAGCAGCTGAAATAATAATAATAATAATAATAATAATAATAATAATAATAATAATAATAATAATAATAATAATAATAATAATAATAATAATAATAATAATAATAATAATAATAATAATAATAATAATAATAATAATAATAATAATAATAATAATAATAATAATAATAATAATAATAATAATAATAATAATAATAATGTGAAAGGCTTATTTATATATAAATTTAAATAGAGAAGAAGGTGGGCTCTATCTTTTTCTGGTAAAGTCTCTGGCTTGTGTTTTAATTGAGTTTCTTGGGCATTCATTATTACTATCTGATCGGCTCTCATTTAAGCATTTTTAAAGCGCATCTATCAAAGATTTCAGCCTTTCACGTTATTGTTATAATTATTTGATCTGCTTGTGCTTAATGAATTAATATATTTACATTATGAAAGATAGAAAATTTTAACAAACTGTCATCAACTTTGATCAAGTATATATTATGATTATATATCATCATAATACTCTGTTGTCTACTTATTCAATTTGCTTAATTCAAGGATTACATAACACACACATACATATAAATGAGTGTTTAATATATATATATTATCTTTTTTTTTTCAACTAAATTATTACAAAGTAATAATAAATTAAGTAGATTTATAAATTTTTCTTTTTTAAAAAAAATCTAACCTAAGCTAGATATATATTTTATAAGGTTTTTTTTTTAAAAATAATAATAATAATTTGCAACAATTAAAAAAATAACTTCAATTAAATACTGAATTATAAGAAGAGCAAACTATTATCTCTAATTTATTGTCAATATGGAGAAAGTGGAATTGTAATAAATGAATGATTAGACTACTCGTGAAAGTTATTTGCATATATCTTAACGACAATGATTCTTAATTTAATTTAATGGGAATAACTTATTGACAAATTAAATATGCACGAATGTTTTACCGCAATACTTCTGACTTTTATCAATCATTTATAATAATTAAGGAAATTATAAGATCTAAATGTAATTGTAAAATAAAAATAAAAAGATAGCACTTATATATAGTCTTTTTTTCCGAAAAAAACAATTTTATCTCTCTAAACGTAGGAGTATATATCATTTTGCAATGGTAAAAACTTTTTATTCAATATAAAAGTATTTTCATATTTACTAATCTTAAGTTTTAATAAAATAAATATAAAAAAAATATTTTGAAATTTTGCTATTAGATTACAATGTAACCCCAACCTAAAAAAAAAATTAGTTATCATATACCTTTTAAAAAAAGTACAAAGTGAATAGTATGCGCTCTCACGTCTTTGTTTGTTGTAACCTAATACAAAAAAATAATAAACTTGTGAATGCTAAACATTATATATATATATATATACAAATCAATATATATATATCAAAATACAGTACAATTTATATAAATTATATTCTTTTAGAAGTACTTTCGACTATACACTTTGTAGTCTTTATCAACTATATAACGTTGAATAATCAAAACGAGACAACTCTTAACCTTTAAGGGTTGTCTTTAAGGGTTGTCTCGTTTTGATTATTCAACGTTATATAGTTGATAAAGACTACAAAGTGTATAGTCGAAAGTACTTCTAAAAGAATATAATTTATATAAATCGTACTGTATTTTGATATATATATATTGATTTGTATATTACATATATTGTGAAACAAATACAGATATCAAACTTTATTTATTATATATATATAAACCATTATATGTGATGTGATGTGATGTATTGTGGCTTCTCCTTAAACGAAGTCAAGAATATCTCAGCAATTATGCCCAGATAAACCTGTTAGCCACTTTATTTTCCATTCCCCACTCTAAATTTTCCCATATTCTGCTCCATCCCATTTCCACAACATAATCTTTGTCAACTCTATAATCTTTATATCTAAATCTCCTTTATCTTTTCCCAAACCCAGCATAAAAACCAATAATTCACTTTCTGTATAATCACTTTTTTCATATTTATTCTTCCATAACTTCATTATATGTACCCTTTCTGTTTTCAAACATTTACATTCAATTAACAAATGCCTAATATTTTCTATTCCTTCTTTACATAATTTACAAAATAAATTACCCATTTTTGTCCATTTACATGTATATTCTCTTGTAGCTAAAGATCCCATTCGAGCCTTAAATAATAAACTACTTTCCTTACTATTATCATATATTATCTCACACCTAATATTCTGTTTATTTCTATATATATTTAAACTCTTTTTACTCTCCATACTATTTTTCCATCTCTCTAACTCCCTATTCTTTATTAATAAATCTATTCTTTTATCCCATTCCTTACTATTACAACACTCAACAATGCTCTTAATATAATCATTCCATCTTTTGTACAAATATACTGATATAAATTTTTTATCCAAATCTTTTGCATACCACATTACCTTTCTCACACATCTTGTTACCTGCCCTTTACTCATAACCCAATTAAATACTATTTTACCTATTCTTTTATTATCCATAAACTGCAATCTACCAAACATTTTCATTTTACTTTTTGCATCTCTCATATAAAAACTTGATCATCACATTTCTCCTTGAATTGCCTCTCTTGCTTTCCATACATCTGCATCCAATGCATGTCTTCCTACTTCCCTTTGAACTTTTTCTAAGTAATTTAATACCTCTTTACTAACATATAATGCATCATTGCCATATGTTAACCCTGCTACTGCAACTCCTTTCCATATAATTCTAACTACATCATATTTATTATATGAAAACACTGTTAATTTCTTTGTCAATCCCTTTCTTTTCTTTGCTTCATTTATCAATTTTTTCTCCCATTTATTCAAATAATTTTTCTGATTACTTAAAATAATTCCCAAATAACTATATCTATTCACCACACTTAACTTAATATTTCCCAATAAAAATTACTACATCTTCTCTTTCCCCAGTATTAACCATCATTATATTTGATTTTTCTTCACTAAATTTAATCCCCATCTCTTTACCAACCCTTGTACTTGTCCTCAACATAACTTCCATATCTTCTTTCTGCACACAAAAGTATATCATCTGCAAAAAAAAAAAAGACCTGACAAAATATATACTCCCTTATTATCTATTAATGGTATCTCTATCCCTCTTCCTAATCTTTCTATTGCTCTTTCCATTTCTCTCAAATACAACACAAACAAAATAGGTGGCATAGGGCATCCTTGCCTTAGCCCCACCCCATTTTTAACTTTAACTGATTCTATATTCCCTAATTGATATACATAATAATTATTTTCATATAATTTCTTAATAATATCTATTAAAGCTTCATCCATTCCCAAATTTGTTAAACTTATCCATAATCTATTTCTATCTACTCTATCATATGCCTTCTCTATATCTATAAAACTCATATATAACTGTTTACCTAAATTCCTACTCATATCCATAAATTGTGTAACTACAAATAAACTATCTCCTATATGCCTATCTAATCTAAAACCTTCTTGCATTTCCCCCACTACATTATTCCCTTCCATCCATTTTACAACTTTTCTAGCCACCATATACGGGAAAACTTTATATAAAACTGATGTTACCACTATTGGTCTATAATTATTCAACTTTCTATGATTCTTACCCTTTCCTTTAAATAATAATCTTTCTCTTGTATTACTCCAACTACTTGGGAAACTCTATTCTGTGCCATTTTATTAAAACAAGATAAACTGTAATACTTAAACAGCATTAAACTATATTATACTTTATAAAAAAAACATTGCGCTATATAAAATAATTGACTTAAAACAAGATAATAACTTTACTTTTGCCCTATATCCTAAATTCATTACCATCTCTACTGCCCATCCATCTAAACCTCTTGCCTTTTCACTTTTTAATTTCTTCTCTACCTCATTAAGTTCATTTTCTGAAAACCTAATATTCCCATTACTATATGCTTTCATGTTTTCTATCACTCTATCATTCACATTTAACATCTTTTCTATATTCATTACATACCTATTTAAGATTATCTCTAAATTTTCCCTAGAGCTATACTCTATTCCCTCATCATCTAGTAATACAATCTCTCTCACCCCTACATTCTTCCTTTCAATGTAATTCCAAAATTTTTTACTCCCATCTCTTCCACTTTTATTAATATCCTCCAACAATTTACTATTCAATTTTATTGTCTCTCTATAATTATCTATTTTAGCTAACTTCTTCTTTTCAAAGTACTTTTCCCATTTATCATTAATATCTTTTTCACTTTCCTTATTCTTAATAGCACACTTATATTCTCTACATGCTTCTTTCCTGTCTTTTACACTTTTACTAATTCTCATTTTTATTACTTTTATTCTTCTGAATATTCTCACCTAAAACCCCATTTGCCACTTTTTCTACTTCTTTACACCAGTTCTTATACTCATCACCAACCCACTCTTCCATATTTTCTTCAACTTGTATTTTATACTCTTCCAACTTATTCTTATCATTCACTCTTCATCCACATCTTTCACTATTATTTCTACTTTTACTTCTATTCTCCATCACATTACTAACCATTTCAATTACAATGAAGTTATGATCACTAGTGCATACTTTTTCTTTTTTATCAAACATCTTAATTTTTCTTATTTTATTTATTCCATCTTTCTCTACCAATACATAATCTATTGTATAAAATATATTATTTCTAGACCATGTGTATTGTCCCTCATAAATATTAAATAAATTTCCAATACTCAAATTCACTTTCTGACAAAATTCCTTCAAAAGCTGTCAATTTTTATTATCTACATCATCAATTTCTTCAATATGTCCATTCATATCCCCTATGCCCATTATCATCTTCCCTTTTTCTTTAAAACTTTGTATATCTTTACCTAGACATTCATTTATATTACTATTCCATTCCATTATAATTTGACTATCTCCAGTGGCTATATAAAATATAGCTACCATCCATTCTTGACTATCCAACCTTATTTCAATCCACAAATGTTCCTGACATTTAACAATATTTAAATATTTTTTTGATATAACACCTATACCACCACCCCTTTTTTCTTTTTCTTTTCTATTTATACCATGCCATACCAACTGTTTCAAAACTGGTTCTTCTTCTCTTAGATGTGTTTCCACTACTGCTAATACCTCAAGCTCTTCATTTTCAATTGTTTTATTTAATTCCATCCACATTTTTGGTCTCCTACCACCTTGCATATTCAAAAACCCAATTTTAACAATTTCTTTTCCTAACTACTCTTTTATAAATTTTTTTAATTCTTTCTTCTCATTACTTTCTTACCATTAATTTTACAAACCCATTCCTTCTCCATGTCTATATTTATATTTAAATCAAATTCATTTTGTTTATTTTTTATATTCCATCCATTCTTTTTCTTTTTAATAATATTACAATTTAAAAACCCACCCCCCTTTATAAGTTTCCCGAAAAAAATTCTTTATAAAGCAAACTTCCTAAAACTTCACTTCCTTGTTTTCCTAAATGTAACCCATCTTTACTATATAACTCCCTCTTTCCAATAAAACAATCCCACCCATCCACAAACATAACATTATTTCTCTCACACAATTTTTTCAATCTCTCATTTATACAATTACAAATATCCAGTAACACCCTCTGTTTAAAAATCGATATCTCAATAATATATATATATATATATATCAATATATATATCAAAATACAGTACAATTTATATAAATTATATTCTTTTAGAAGTACTTTCGACTATACACTTTGTAGTCTTTATCAACTACATAACATTGAATAATCAAAACGAGACAACCCTTAACAATACCCATAGTTCAATTCAGATTTCCCATAATTCTGTTATCTTAACATTTGATGACTGGTGATTCATTAACATTTGACGATTTCTTGAAATCAACATAGCCTCTTTTATTTTACGTTTATTATGACAACGTTCAATATGAATAATTTTCATATTTTTATAATCAAATTTAAATCCATATTGACAAGATTTATTATGATCAAATATAACAGATGATGAAGGTTTATTTACATCTGTTCCATATTGATTCTCTTTTTGAATTCTATTATATAAAAGCATATGTTCTTTTATTCTCTTCTCAAATGTACACTTAGATTCACCAATGTATTGTACGCCGCATCCACATATCAATCTATATATAATAGAATTTTGAATTTTAGAATTATTAAGCAATCTATTTATGTTATTTGTAGAGAAAAAAGCAATATGACACAAACCATTATAAATTTTCCTAATAAACTTGACCTGCTCATCTGATATAAATGGCATTGAAATCCATTTCATTTTGATATTTTTATTTTTAATTTAGGATTTAAAAGAAATCAACACTATAATAAAATTAAAAATAAAAATATCAAAATGAAATGGATTTCAATGCCATTTATATCAGATGAGCAGGTCAAGTTTATTAAGAAAATTTATAATGTTTTGTGTCATATTGCTTTTTTCTTTACAAATAACATAAATAGATTGCTTAATAATTCTAAAATTCAAAATTCAAAGTTTAATCAAAATTCTATTATATATAAATTGATATGTAGATGTGGCGTACAATACATTGGTGAATCTAAGTGTACATTTGAGAAGAGAATAAAAGAACATATGCTTTTATATAATAGAATTCAAAAAGAGAATCAATATGGAACAGATGTAAATAAACCTTCATCATCTGTTATATTTGATCATAATAAATCTTGTCAATATGGATTTAAATTTGATTATAAAAATATGAAAATTATTCAAATTGAACGTTGTCATAATAAACGTAAAATAAAAGAGGCTATGTTGATTTCAAGAAATCGTCAAATGTTAATGAATCGCCAGTCATCAAATGTTAAGATAACAGAATTATGGGAAATCTGAATTGAACTATGGGTATTGTTAAGGGTTGTCTCGTTTTGATTATTCAACGTTATATAGTTGATAAAGACTACAAAGTGTATAGTCGAAAGTACTTCTAAAAGAATATAATTTATATAAATTGTACTGTATTTTGATATATATATTGATTTGTATATTACATATATTGTGAAACGAATACAGATATCAAACTTTATTTATTATATATATATATATATTTGATGGAATGATTTGGAGAAGTAGGTATAAGATGAATATAGAGTTGAATTAAAAACATCTACTTCATATGTATCCCAAAATGAAAGACCTATTTGTCGAATGTATAATTTATATGGCCCACAAGCGAGAGGCTCTATTAATATTTATGGGATTTGTAATTTGAGATTATGGAATTATGCTTGATGCCATAAAGTCAGATGCATATATATGAAAGCCTAACTGCCTCATTCACACTATCACAATCTGAATTTATTTGCTTAGTAAATATTGCTAGCTCTTATGACTAAGTCTTCCATTGATAAATAATTCTGAATTCATAAATTGATTTTCAATTGTATAGATCTAACTCAGTAATATAAAATGAAATAACTAGAGTAAGAATTTTAATTCAATAATTAAATATTTTATTTATATGGATAACTAAAATGTAGGTTATAAAATTGCATATTAAAATAACATTGGCTTATATTAACTAGTATGGACATATTCACATTATGGGTGATGCTAAATAAGATACTTAGCTAGAATTTTGCTGATATTAATTTAGTATTGAAATCATTAATTTACCAAGGTCTATATTAATGATTAAATCTAATAAGTTATCTTGGCAAGTATCATTCAATAATTATTTATTCCTTTGTATTTTATGGTGACTTCCTTTAATTGGACAATTAACTATGCGTGTTTACTTTATGTAACACCGTACATGAAATCATTCTTTAACACATGTATATAACATAAGTTAAATAAAATCAAGAACAAACTTTGGAGACGTGACTAAAACTCAATATTCAAATATTCATTATATAATATAAAGTGACTAAATTGGTATAGGAACTTGTAGGTATCCAAAATGAGACAATAGGACTTAGCACTTGACTATAGTTCTTGGAAAAATCCAATATAATTTATCCAACAGTAGTTTTGTGCTTTGACTCTTTTATATATTTGTGGTCTGACTGGGGTAGTTGAGTAATTCACTTTCATTACATCTGTAGATATATCCAAAGGTAGATCTCAATGCACACTAATTCCTATTTTATCTAGTAAATTTGTAAAATCTCAATTTCTTTTGATATCAGTTATAAGTCTTCATCTATTTACTAGGTTATCCACAAACATTGTAATATAGGTGTTCGAGCTCCAACATGTGCATAGTGAGTAGTATGTTTCCAGTAGGATATAATAAAATATTACATCTGATAGTTGGTTTTACAATCTTATGACTAAAGCTAAATATATTTGATATTTTACGATTTGTTCTCTTTTCTAGTGAACGATTCTTAGGATGGTTTCTTCTGTGAAATTGATTTTTATTTATAACAACTAATGCTTCTCTATGTTTGTGATTATTTCATTTAATAGTATCTATTCCAAATTCAAATGACAATTTGAAAGAATATTTTACTAAAAGCAAAGACAAATTCATAATGTGCTATAAGTCATGTTTTATTTATAAAATAATTGTACTTTGAATCCATGGTTCTTTGAAAACAGAAGTCAATATGTTTAATCTAGCAGCCCATTTTTATTGTTCTTTTCTAACTGGATTTATTAGTATGAATATTTCAGTAAATCTGATGAAAATGTGTTTTTTATGCAGTTTATCAGTGTGTATGCATGTAGATTCTAAAAAAAAAAAAACAATCCAGTAAAATTAACAAAAAAGTTTCTATTTTGATCCAACTTATCGATTTGTTATTTTCACAGAAAAAAATACAATCTATTTTACAATTTCTTTTTTTGTTGCTATCCTTTTTTTCATTTTATTTGATTGTTGCTTTAAACAATTGACATAATAATATTTATTTAATATTAACTATACTCATACACATACATATAAATAGATTAGATCATTGCATTTGCAATATAACACATATTAATCATTCATTAATGTGCAAGTCCATAATGTTATTTTAATAAAATAATTTTCTAAAGGGGTTTCATTTTTGTTTTTTTCTGTTAGTGATTTCAAATACAGTGTAATCATAAATAAAAATTGTTATTGAAGTTTACTGTACTAAATGTCTATACTAACTACATTCAGATAATCCTTCATTGATTTTAATTTTGAATTACTTTTAAACAAAAATAAATGATGAAAATATGATTAAGATCTAATTAAAATTTTGAGATAAATATTGTATTGTTGCCAGATAAAATAAAGTTATCTTTTGGTAGTTTTAGTGGTTATCATTTTAGAGTGAAATAAAAAGTTGACGCAAAAAACGTATAATACTCTGCATACATAATCATATTTTGACTGTTCCTCCTCACCAAAATAAAGTTGTTGTTTATTGAAAATTAAATGTGTCCTAAATTTTGCCTTTATATGTGTTAAGTTTAATGCTCAAACCTGAAATTGCATTCCTATTATACTCTCAAGGTTTATAATTAGATTTTTTCCTCATAGTTATTACATTTATTTACAACTAGATACCATCTATCTTTTTTATAAAATCATTAATTCTTTGTTTTACTGTATTAGTTGTGCTATAGGTTTTAGTCTGTGGCATTAAAGGTACACTTTTAACCTTCTAGAGTGGTCAGGAAAAAAGCATTCTCCTTGACTTTCTTCATTATTTGTAATGGTCCCTCGTATATATTCAAAAAATTTCTTAAACCTATACCTCTGTGGATTACTAACTTGAGAAGACTTCACAAGAACATAGCCACTGGTATTAAAATTGAGAGTTTATTAGAATCTGGGGCAGTTCTTTTTTGTCCCATCATCAAATATAGTGGGTACAAGCTCTTAATGGCATATGTTCTTCATATCCATAATGAAAGTGAACTTGGGCATGTGCAAACTATCATTCACTTATATATAAATGTAACCTAAGTAGTTGCGTATTACAAGTTTTATTCAGAGTATCATAATAAATATCAAGGCTCACATTGATGTATCATAATTGGAAGAAAAAATACTCAGAGTCTCATACAAAATAGTAGAGACATCACTTTTGTGTACAGGGTGAGGGAGAAATCTTAGCTCCAATGTTGGCACACCATACTTGGGGAAAACCCTATGTAATGGTCTGATTTGTAAATTTCTGTAACAAAACCCAGAGTACAGGTAAAATACACTGAACCAGATCAAATTGGGATGAAAAGATCCCAGGTCCAACCAAGCATCAACCTATTTTATTTACCAGTGCTCCATCATTTACCACCTATAAATGACATTTTTGAGGTTACACATGGACCTTAATTTAATTCATGAGCTGCCTTCAAACAGGAAGAGACATAAGATCCAAAGACTAACCACACAAGTAACACCTAAATAGTTAAATAGACTAATAATATGCTAAACTTACAATAATATTGATATTAAACTAGAATGCAAATCAAAGATATCTAATGAAAAATAATTTAATTGGAATTAGAATATAGGTAAAATGATAATAAAGACAAATAAAATTTTAAATAGGTTTTATTAATAATAATAATAATTAGTAAAATTGAAAAATAAAATTGGAAAGCAAAATATATGTATGGCATTTGATTGAATGAAGGCATTATAGGGTGGAATAATATTGATGACAGGTTACAATGTATAATCTCATTACAGTATGTTTAATAGGTTTGTGCACAGTGAATTAATTATGTCTATGGAAAATTAATTAATATGCCAAATAATGTTACTATGCTATGGTTTGCTAACTGATGAAGTGACAATACTAGCCAGAGACATATATAATTAATACAGTGTGAATATAGTGGCTGTTTGACTTGAATTCAATAAGATTTGAGTGCAATAATAAAGCTCGAGAAAGATACAGATCTGTCTTCATCAATCAGAGATTCTCATGACTCAGATAAATTCTGAATTTATTCCACAAATGAAGAATTATCTAAACTGGCATTACATATATTTTACTACAGGCACATTACTAAATTTTAATAATAAGGTTGTGGTGCGGATATGCAATTATTTCCACATAATAGATGTGTGGTACCTTAAAACCAAGAAGCTTGCTAATAAATTGCTTAATTAAAAAGTATGAGTTTATAACATGGATAGGCTACTCTAGGGTCCTTGCCCCAGTAATGTACTTGGTACTCTTACCTGAACAAAATGGTCACTGGGTGTGACTTTTTGTCCACCATTATGCAGGGTGCCTATAAATGGGAATGACCTCCACTGTATGCCCATTACAGATTAGCAAGACAAAATATATCTGCATGTATATATATTGCAAATTCACATCCACAATGCACAAGGCAAAATAACAAATATGTCAAAATTAAATTAATGGTGCCTTAAACAGATAGCCAATATCTGCATTGCCAATGAAAGCCAGTTCAATCTCATTAAGCATTTAATTATAATGCTATAATAAAGGACTAAATTAATATTAATAACCCTGTTTAATAAATCACTAATCTGCATCATTAATCAGATTCTACAAAAAGGGAGGAAAGGTTTATGTGAGAGGTTTCTAATTAATAATAAGATACCTTAATATTATATCTCTGGCTAAACTTTAACTATTAGATAAAACGAATCTTTAAAGTCCTAATGTATAATTACAGTATGCAAACAATAATAACCATTTAACAAATATAAATCAAAATAAATTTATATCATAATATCTGTTGCAAGGCTATCACATATCATTATTAACAGAATATAATTTTGAAACAGTGAGTCAAGTTAAGCTAAATAAACAATGTTTTATGTTTATTAAGTCAGAGGATGGAAATAAGATCTTTGATACAGAATCATTAGAATTAAATACGGTAACTGTTTCAAGGTACATTTAGTCTAGTATCACATGTATAACAAAACTATAATTTTATGAACTAAAATTTCTAAAACAACATAGGCATCCCCACACAAGAAAATAAAACATAGGTTTAAGAAACAAATTAAATATTAATTTTACTTTTTAATATATGTAGTATTAGAAGTTTTACAGATTTACTATTATAGAGATTTAGGAAAATATTTATCAGTGGCTTTACATTTAATTTAGTTAAAAGTTTTACATATTAGCTTTGAATGTTTATTTAAGTTTAAAAATAACTATAACTTTTAAAGTTAAAGTTCATTTTATAGCTCTTGGTGGTGACCCTAAGATGTTACCTATAGTTTGATAGCAGCTTGTCTGTTGGAACTTCTTGCCAGCAAGTACTGTAAGAATTATAGTTCTCATGATAGGCAGCATTCTTGCAGCTGAGGTCTCAGGCAGTAAATAGGACATCCTCCATTGCTATGATGGCTAGGTGCCACTTTGGCACATAGTATGGAGATGGAGATCACCATTCCCTGGGTTTGGAAAACAGCAATTCCCACCTGCCCTACTTAGTCCTGTTAAAATTCAAACCAGTGCAGATTATGCTAGCAGAGACTTCCTAAATTTTACAGTGTATTTTTACATAGAAAAACTTAGCCTAGTTATACTCACTTGTGCTAAGTTGTAATTTTAATAACAAATTTTCTTGAGTGAGGCAAGAATTAGCAACTTTAAAATTTTATATTTTAAAATTACCTAAATAACTTTTATCTTTGGAAAAAAAAAATATATTTTGTTTTATTTCTTAAACAGCACGTCTTGCAAGGTTTGATCATTTGCTTTTTCCATAAGATTTTAGCAATAATTACAGTTGGCTAAATCTTGTTTACAAGATGAAATATATTTTGGAAAATAATTGTTATCTAAATAAATTTTAGACATCATTATCACACTATGCTAAAACAGGTGTGCATCACATGATTTTACTTTACAGATTATTTTAAATTAAATTTAGAAACTACAGCAAATGATTAAATAGAAAAATGCTATATGTGTACAACAGTGGTACATGGAATACACCTATGCATATGTGATTTAAGCAAATTAAATACAAATTGACTTATAAATAGAATAAAACAATCTGATTACAGACATTGACACTCACATGTATATATGCACTCACAGCTGTACAACCATATAAGCATCTTAAGAAATACTTTTTAAGGGTTTAAACCTGGCACAGATGTAGGTTGGAGGGATAAATAGGTGAAATGTATATGACATGGCAAATATACCATTTTAGTATATAATAAAATATTATATCTGCTAGATGGCATTATGATCTCATGACTAGAACTTGGTATATTTGATATTCTATAATTTATTCTTTTCTTCTAGTGAATGATTTTTTGGGTGGTTGTTTAAAATTAATTTGGTTTCTTTTGTGAAATTGGCATTTTATTTATAATGATTATCACTTTACTACTGTATGTGTGCGATTATTTCATTTTATAAGCATGTATTCAAAATTTGAATGGAAATTTGAATTAACATTTTGCTAAAACTAAAAATAAATTTATAACATGCTGGAAATCATGGTTTTATTTATAAAAGAATTTTAATTTGAATCCAAGGTCCTTAGGAAGCAGAAATCAACATGTTTAATCTAACTGGTTTTAATACGAACTTAATTTTAAATGTCGCATGTTTGGTTAATATTGCTATGAATGCATAACACAAAGCTAATATTTAATATTTTATTAAACCATAGGCTGAGTGTTTTCAAGAGTCATGGCTCTCATAATTATAGCTCTTTGTGAAGTAATTGATTGTTTAATGTTAAGCAAATTCATGCAAAGTTCAAGTATTCCATTTCCTGCATATAGAATAACATGTTTCCTTTCTGTTAATGGCATTTCTGACTATTGCAATGAATCAGGCCTCTTTTATCTTTCATCTAAATCGTTTTGCTCTCTGCAGACTAAGTTTATTATTTGCAGTTTACATTTGGTACTTTGTAAAAATGGAATTGTGTGCTGAATCGTCACAAGGAATATTTTAGTAAATAGAATATGCTGATTAAAATGTGGGTTTTTTAATGTAGTTTATCAGTATGTAGCTATGTAGATTCGCAAAAATAAAAAGTATCTAGTCAAATTAGTAACACTTTCCTTTTTGATCCAACTTATCGATCTGTTATTTTCACACACACACAAAAAAAAATATCTTTTTACAATTTTCTTTTCTTGTTGTTATCATTTTTTTTATGGATTTTATTTGATAGTTACCTTAACATAATAATATTTCTATAATATTTACTATACTTGCATATATATATATATATATATATATATATATATATATATATATATGCAAGTATCCGTTATATATATATATATATATATATATATTGTAACGGAAAGAAGACATTTGTAACAGAAATAATAATAAATTGATAGATATTGATCCATTATTAACATATATGTTTATCTAATCTGTTATTTGTAATAGTAAGTAAACATTGTCACAGTATAGATAAATAGATGAGTGATGAAATGATAGTTGCCATAATTCAATAACCAAACACTAAACAGGATAATGATATGCTGCAGCGGTTCATCATTTGTAACCAAGTAAACTAAATGAGAAATGAATTCACTGTGTTAGCCAAAATACAATTTATAATTAAATAAGGATGATGCTAACATATAAATAAGAATATATGCATATCATGCTCTATCTGGGTGTCTATTTCTAATTAATTAAATATAACATTATAGCCCAATTGCAACTATCCTAAACATTAATTCTGTCACATTAGTAATGAAATAAATAAGTTATCTCATTTCTCCATATAAAATAACAACAATGACAATTAAAACTATCATCATTAAAGATTTAATAATATCTAAATATTGGGGATGTCATTTGAACAATAAAACATACTAGCCATTGTCATCAAATAAAAGAATATTAAATATAGCAACTGAATAAAATTACCCACTTTGAGATTCCTGGAGTGCATTATGCTTATCTCCCATACTAGGTTCTTTTAACAAAGAATCCTTCCTATTCTTCTTTCCAACCATATAAGACCATTCATGGTCACATGCACAATGGTGCTATTCATGACAACTTATAAAATATATATTATATAAAGTTAATATTATGAAGTTGGAAAGGGATTATATCACTCTTTATTCAGTTTAGCTAAGTATATGTGTTTTCCCACGAGCGCCACTAGATTGTTTTAAATCTAGATAAATATCTGTTTAAAGTGTACTGAGTTCAAACTCATTCGGTACATTTTTATCACACATGACTTGGATGACTAATGAAAAAATGACATTCTTACATTTTATCTATATCGATAAAATTACAAGATCCCAATATTACCAAAATTTATATTATAGATCAAAGACTCTTATAGACATTGCTAGCTCATTTTATGTATATTGATGAACAGACAAGTATCATCTTATTAATGGCTTCTAAACAAGCATCATGAAAACCATTATTAATATTGATGGCCATTTAACTAGATTATTTATCACAATATAAAGGTGATAATGATGATGATAATAATGATGAATGATAATAATAGTGATATGATAATAATAATGATAATAATAGTGATGATGATACTAGTCATAGCTTATTAATAAACTCACAATAATAAATTAATCTTTATAAACTCATATGCATTTATTAAAAATTATCCTATTTCAAACTGAGATTTAAATATTACATTTACTAGCATTTATATAAGTTTATAGTTATTTACTAAAATACTTTTATAGTTAAAACCAGGATTTAATAATACTAGTGATGATGAATGATCATCATGAATCTCTATGCATGATATTCATCTTTCTATAAATCTTTATTTACTACATATATTAATTATGATAAACATTAGATTTAATGATTATAATTTATTAATGATGATGAAGGCGATCATAACTCTTGTATAGTATTATTTGAAACATTTTAAGCAATAACACGATATCCATTTTTTTGATGAAGATGATCATAATTCATGGACACAACCCAATTTTAGCTTTTCTACTATTGAACTATAATTATTAAAATTTGGTTATTATCAAGCCTAATCCTTAAATACCTAAATGCAAATCAACATTCTAGTTTACTTAACATTTTGCGAGCACTTAATATTAGCAAGTGATTGCTCAATATTTATGAATGATGATTCTTAATATCTGTGAGCGATGATGATGATGATCATTTAAAACCATAGAATTAAGACAAGAAAACAATATTTTTAATAAGAACTCGGAAATCAATTAAGATATATAATTATATTTTATTAATACTATTCTTCTTTCCTTCTTTAAAATCAAATTTACTAATTAGATAAATGGCTTATTATTACATTAATTCAATACAAAACTAATACAAAAAATTTATATAAGTACAACCAAATAAATTCAATATATAAGTTTGTCATTTTGGATATCTTAAAATAAGCTGGCTTAAAATGACATTTAAAAAAATATATATTTCATGGAATGCTTACTTAAGACTTTCCTAACTTATTATATTATAAAAATAAATTTCATATGTAGCTTGTGTGTTTTATTTCACTTCCATTCAAATGTGATTCCTGCTTTATAATTTACTATATTTAAACTAACTAGGTATAACCTATTCTTTTGATGTGTTTGTATAAGCAATTACACATGCACACACATTCGGTAATGTTAACATATATGTTTAAAATGTATACCCCTATATTAGAGATTAATACATAAATTACATATATATAAAAAATATTTGTGCAACCTTTTAGTAAAAGAAAAGAAAATACATTATATCAATTTTAATATGCAACAAGATAAAATAAAAAAAACATTATAAATGCATATATTTATAGGTTGCTCATTATCATAACAACTGAAGAACAATTTTAAAAAAACATTTCAATATTACAATATAATAAAAAAAAATGAACATTTAAGTTTAAAGATTTAAACTGTATTTGTGTTATGTTATGTGATATTGAGAATAACTATAGATAAACAAGCCCTTAATGTTTCTGTATCAAAAGAAAAAAAATAATGCTTTGAACAATAAATTAAGGTTTACTTTTAATAAGCAATAATAAAAGATCTGTTAACAAAAGTTCATAGTTACCCGATCACTTTCACTTCTTATAAATGTCCTGAGTTTGAATTTTCAGACTGCTTGTCTTTGCTCCATTTAAAAAAGAAAGTTCTTGCAGATACTTTAAGATAAACATGAATTAATTGACCTGCTTATTTCTTCAATTTTAAAATTATTTATTGTTGATACTTTTGATAATGCAGAATTCGTTGATTGGCTTCATTCTAACCATTTCAAAAAGAGTTATTATAAATACTTTTAGATAGGTATGAACTGGTGGATTTTCTTGCCTCTCCCATTTAAAAAAAATCATTTTAGACACTTTAGATGACTGAGGAAAACTTTAACAAAAGTTTGATTCATAGCTTCAAATTTGGCTATATATGGCTTTTATACATTTTCTTTTCCTCTTCGTTCCCCCTCTCCATCCATCCAAAGGTAATGAGCCTAGACTAGACGAGGAGCCAGAAAAGAAGCATTTCATATAGCTTGTGTGATTGGCTTCAAACTCTATCATTTTGTTGGTTATTATTTGATTGGTATATGAGTCCATAGTAGATTAGTGATTTTAACCCATTCTGTATTATTCAGGAAGCAGAAAAAAATGGTTTTAGCAATGCAAATTCATGGTATTATCCACAGCAAGATATATTAATATCATTTTTATATAATTGTTAATAATTTCTTCCAAGTAATTCAATTTTGTTCCATTCTTTCTTCTTTATCTTAATATTGCTGGAAATTACTTATATAGATGCACATCTTTGTCTATACTGGCTTTAAAACAAGAGTCATTTCCTTCCTTTTTTCAATTTTTAAAGAGTGAAAAAAAAAATTAAATTGCTCACTTTCTTTTTCCAACATTAAAAAAAAACTGATCGTTACATCTCTTTTTAATAATAATGACTGAGTGATCTTTAAACATTTCTGTTTAATAATAAAAAAAAAAACTGAGTCATTATATCTTTGATTAATAATACTGACTGAGTGATTTCTCAATATTATTTCATTCATTTATATTGCCAATCTTTGGTCAAAGAAACTGACCACCTGAAAATCTCTTATCTTGAAACAAAAACCAAAGCTTCTCAAGTTTGATGGTCTGTCGCAATTTTACAAAAAAATTAATAATCACCTTTTATTTCCTCAAAGTACCTCTCTCTTTTAAAAAAAAAATCTTAGATACAGATAAAAACAATACAACAAAGCTGGCAATCTATAGTTATCAGAAATAGGTGTAAAGGCGTTTTTGTGTTTATACAGACGTTTTCATTCTTTCACACTCTTTTGCACATGTACATTTTTTATCGCCTAATCTTGATCTGATCACCTTACTTTACACCTTCTTTCTGATCTACTTTATTTTAACAAAACGAAAGTTAAATAATTTAACACATTATTCCTTAAAAAATATAATAAATATTAAATATTATTACCATCTCTCTCTACAACTGCTTATTTATTAAGTATTTATATAGACTATATAATAATAAATACACACATAAATCTATATATATATAAAAGAAAAAAAAATTTTTAATTAAATAATATGTATGTGGGTGAAATGAGTCATATATACCTACAATATATATATATATATTTTAACGATCGGGGAAGGAGACTTACGTAAACTGCACTACGGGGCGCCATCTAGGCATTTGAACCTAGAAAAATTTATAAAGTAGGCAGATACGTAAGTCAAAAAAAAAAAAAATTTTTTTTTTTTTTAAATTTTGCATCCGGTCGTTAGCCCATGTGAGTAGCAGAGATTTTAAAACATTTATAAGTTTCAATAGACTTCTATTCTCAAAGTATATATTAAATATTTAGAACAATAAAACAAAAGAAGCCACTGCCAGTAATTAACACACAAATAGATTTTTATTAACGCACATTTAAAATTGAAGATTAAATTTATTTTTAGATTTTAACATTAATATTTTTTTTTTTAAAAATTTAAATTACTATTTTCAATAGATCGCACAGATTTGCTTTAAAATGTTGGGTATAGATCGCTTACATAGATTCCATGGTCAAAAACATTTCAAATAAACATAAATGATCAAAATACAAAATTATTGATGCCGACAATCGCAGAGGGAAACTTATAAGTAACCCAATAGTATTCAACCGTAAGATACTTGCGTTGTCACCAATAACTCAAAAGACATCCGAATAAATACATTTCGATACTCACCGTAAGGTATCATTATTTATCGAATGTCTATATATTTTGATCAAATATGAAAACCAAAATATAATTAACCGCAAACGAATCCATGCAAGCGTCTATAAACAACTTTAAATTTAATACATTTTTAGTTAAAATATAATACACACAAAAAAAAAAGAACTGGAAATGATTGCTTAAACATTTACATAAAAAAAATATCAATAATTGAATTTGCATTCTTTAAGTCAGATAAGAGTTCTTATTTTCAGTTATTAATTACTTGCAATTTTAGGAAAGTTCTTATTAGATAGACACAATAGTTTATACTTTACGGATTTAATAGATTGAGAAGTCCATCTTCGTGATCACTTTCGTAGATTTTGTCCTTTGAAATGAAACCGCGACTTGCCATGCATTTGGTCAGGAACTGTCATCCAAAGGCTTCAGCTGGTTGTCCGGAAAATTAAATTTATTGCAGACTTCCACATCGTGAAAATCTGCAATATAGCTAGTTATAACGATCTATTCATAGTCAGCTCTCAGATAACAATTATAATAATAATTTGGCTTTTATATTTTTATTAGTCTCTTATCATTAGAATTCAACGAGCAAGACGTCACTAATCCATTCATGTTTCAGTTATGGTCCGTGCTGTTATTTTCGTGTTTGGATTGGTCATTTAATTCCTTTGTATTCTCTTATCTGACCATTTAATTTATTTTACATGCCTCACGAGGTAGTTTGCTTTTGAACAATCATTTAATTAATAAGACAATCATTTCCATTTTCTAAGACTATAGAAATCAACATTATTTCTATTTTTAAAATATCAATCTTTATATCTTTACTTTTTACAAAAAAAAAATTACTTTCAAATATTTTTATTTTTTAAAAGTTTTTAAAGTTGTCCATCATGCGATCTATATATATTAAACAACTTTTAATTTTCAGTTTTTTAAGTTTTTTTTTTCTTTTTAATAAATCAAATTTTATTTACGATCTTTTTATTTTCATTTTAAAATAATGTAACGGCATATATTCCGTTACAATATATATATATATATATATTATTGCTTGTGAAATATAACACATATTAATCATTCATTAATGTGCAAGTAAATAATGTTGTTTTAATAAAATAATTTTCCTAAAGTTAAAGAGTTTTCATTTTTGTTCTTTTCTGTTAGTGATTTCAAATATAATGTAATTGTAAGATAAAATTATTATTGAAGTTTACTGTACTAAATAATTTGTACTAACTATGATATGATAATTATTCATTGATTTTAATTTTGAATAACTTTTTAACAAAATAAGTGATGAAAACATTAAGATACTAATTAAAATCTTATGATAGGTGCTCTATATTTGCCAGATAAAGTAGAGAGTTATCAATTGGCATTTTTGCGATTATTATTTCTGAGTGAAATAACAAATTGATAAGAAAAATTTAAATACTATATAAACATATCTTGAAGGGACCTACTAAATGGTACAATATATATATATAATTGTATCTGAATACATATAAACATTATTATCATAATTTTCTAGAATAAAGACATTTATAAGAGAAATCAGTTTCTCCTATCTATAGTTTTTGATTTTTCATATCTCACTAGTAAACTTTATTTCATTTATCCATCTTAGAAGTAGTCCTAATTTAAAAATTCAGAATTTTAAATAAATCTTACAGTGATGTCAGTGCATACTCACTTGTTTTGTTATCAATGTATTTATTTTTATTTTTTTACATATTATATATATATATATATTAGTCTATGGTTTATAGCCTGTCTATGTCCAATACCAATATAAAGGCAGTAAAGAATCCATTTTTTTGCAAGGACAGAGATATATTTTTAAAATATTATTTCTATTAGAAAATGCTCCACATATTTTTATCTTATGATTAATTTCTTTTATTAATTTTCATTTGTATTAATATATTTGACCAATATATTTATAACTATTAATTAGTTTTAATTTATTACTATATTATCTGTTTTAATTTATCTTTGAAAAGTCATCAAATATACAAATAGGTCATAATTATAAAACTAGGACAAGCAGGTGAGAGTTTGTTATTCAATATTACTTTAGTTTTTTTGGCATTTTACTTTTGATTTGATAGCAATTGTAATATTTTCATAAACTCTTCAACTTTATTAAAACAGGCAAAACTCTCCATACAGTAGTGCCACTCAGTACAATCCAGAGTAATCAATGGATTCCATAAGGCTTGTGCATAAAATCCCTATCTAGAGCTTACTCATCCAATATCCCCAGACTAGTTTCTAGCTTGTGGCTTTCATCAGTGAGGAGCCTTGGATTTGAGAGCACTGCACCTAGCTAGATCTTAAGATCTAATGCAACCCTCCAGAAGCCACATTTTATCTCTACTTAACTACAAAACTATGAGTCTAAAATTGAAAACATGATGAAATTGTGATCATGTGATGTTTAGTGGTTTAATTTTTCAATTTTATTGGTGCAAACAGCTGTATCAACTGCAAAATGTAAATGAGTAAGTAATCTGCATTTGTTTTAATTTCTTTTGCTTTCAATAAAATTGTTGTAAAAAGTTTTGGAGAGTTTAAAAACACTGCAGTATCCACTTTTATTGATATTATCCTTTTTCAGGTCACTATAGAGTCAGTAATTGTTGATGCATTTGAATAAATATTCTTCAGAATTTGATAATATTCTGATTTTACATTCAAAGCTTTTATGTGCATAAAATATATTATATCTCAAAATGAGTTACATATCTAAAGTGAGTATTTATTTTAAAACTGTAAGTATGCAAGTCTTATATAATTAAAAAAAATTATATAGTAATTTAATTTATTAATTTTATAATAATTAGACTTTTAAGGATTTTTGATGTCAATGAATTTTGCTATCGTGCATTTGTATTTTTGCAAAAAAAAAAAAAAGACGGTCGATCCCCGCCTCTTCCCCCAATAATCATTAATAATATAAAAATATTTTGTATTAAACAATGGCTGAAGTTTAGCAGTCTTGTGGTCATTAATAACAAAATGACAGCTTTAAAAGTAATAATAATAAAAAAAAAAACTATTATTTTCATCAATTTTTTTTTTTTTAGTATTATTTTTTGTTGTTGGAGGAAATTAATATTTATTGGGTAAGGCATAATACGAAATATATGAATAGATAAAAATTATTTATGGATAGTGAATGTGTATCGAATGTATTATATTGTACGACTTTTTCTTAGTATTGTACCTAATTAAAAACTCATATATATCTTTTAAACTTATGTTAAATTGAAACTTAAATACATGTATTACAATTTGATATTTACAACACTGACTTCTAAGCTTCAAGAACTTAATAGTTAAACAATTTAAGCCCATAATCTATTTATTTTATTTTTAACAAAAATTTCATTATATATATATTTTTTAAATTTTACAAACAAGCGCATTGCAGTATAAATCTTGAACTGTCCTAAAATAGAAATGTCAGTTAAATTTAACGTTTGTGTTGTGAAATTTATAACAATATTTATTTCTTAATTTTAATATTATTAAGTAGATTAATAAAGCTTTAAAAGGTTTTGTAAAAATATTTACTAAAAATCAAAAAAGAAATTTACAATTTAAAGAGATACTTCGGTTGATGCAATTAAAACAGCTATTTGTAACCTGCAAATTGTGATAGGAAAACTGGAGAAATTATATAATATATAAGGTGATCTACAGGCTTCAATTGCATTGAATTTTTTTAGGAATTTATGGACCCTTAAAGTTTTTCCATCATTTCCTAAGAATGTCTTTATTGTCCCTATGTAAAAAGAAGATAGGAACTTCTGTCTACATAAATTATTGTGGTTTATCATTGTTATTCATTAGAACAAAACTGTCAAGATTTTATTGGATAGTTTGTTTTAAATGATAAAGATACTGTATGGTTATAGATATTAAAGCACTATAGAAATAATTTTCATTTCCAAGCAAATGCACAAAAGTGTGATCAGCACCTATGGGGTTGATTTATTGGTTTTGTTTATTTAATCAGTGCATTTAGCACATTTAACTTAAAAAGAAATTTATTCATATTACACAGTTTTTGAATCATGTTATTAAAGAATTCATTATTACTTGTGGTTAAAATGCGATGAAAATCAAATAATTTCTGTCAAACAAAGAAAAGTATTAACTACAATAATTACTTTTATTTTTCTTTAACAAAGGTATTTAGAAAAATCAAAAATAATAACATCAACTTTTTGACTACTATATTTTTGTATGTGAATGACTGTTTTATTTCTATCAATTAAAAAAAAATGATGTATAAAAATTTGTAATGGTTTGAATGCAACTGTAAAGATTTTGTTAATTAATGTTTCAAAAATTTTAGATACTATTTCAATGAATAATGGAAGAAAAAGACTACAACAAATTGTAGCCTATATTGTTATTAATTTAAAGAATATAAATCAATTTAAAATATGATGTATTTTTAAATATCAAATGTTAAACTCTTTTCATATAGCATTCAAAAAATGTTAATATGAAAAGATGTAAGAAAAATCAAATTTCAACAGATTCCCACCAGAATCATAGTGCAGAATAAAGCCTTACAATTGAGAGTCTGAATATGTAGTGTGGAGAAATATGTAAATCTGTCACATTAGGCTATTAAATATAAATTTGATTTTTTTATACTTTTTCATATTAACTTGCATATCTCAATATTTTGAATGTCTTTTTAAATAAAAAAAGTGGATTTGGATATTCAGATATAATATTGATTTGAATTTTTTTTCTAATGCAGCATTTAAAAAATTAAAAATATTATAATTTCATCCCAATGATATAAGTACTTTATATAAATCAATTGTAGCTGAGACTACTATTCATAAAACTGTATTATACAGAAGTAAGGTATATACCTTTTATTACTATATTATAATGGCAGTGGAACTATCACTTGCTCATTTTAATGATATTGAATCTACCTTTATATAAAAAAAATCTTCATTAGATGAACATAAAAACCAAATCAACTGTATCATTTTTTTTTTTAAAATATTTTGTAATATACATAAAGATAAATCTTAAAAAACAATATTGGTTCATTTTCTTGGATATATTATTTTTCTTGGATGTTTTTATTTGAAACTACTTTATAATAGAAAGGTATAATTGGGCAAGGTGTAGAAGTCTTTTAAAAAGAAATGCAGAATGCACTAAAATAAAGCATCACAAATGTCAAAAAAGAGTCTAAAGAATAAGCATGTAATATATGGAGAAATGTGATTTATCAATTAGTTTGTATAATTATCAAAAAACTCACCATTAATATTTTGTGCTTAGACTTTCTATCCTTATTTTTTCTCTGCAATTCATTAATAAAAATAATCATGATATGAATCACTAATTCAATGGCAAAAATAACTGTAATAATGATTTACAAAATTTTCATTTAATGTGTAATAAAGATGTTAAACTTATATCATGTTATCCACAGGATTATTACTTCCAATGTTGGACATTAGCATTAATAAATTATGTAATTCTATATTGCACCAGTGCTGTTGAATGTCTAACTTTAAAGCATAAAAGCAATTGATATATATTTTTCAATCACACTGTGTTAACAAAATATGTTTATTTTAAAATAAGACATTAAGCAGATGTTTGATTAAAGTAAAAGACTTTGCATGGAGAAATCAAGAAAAACTGCTATAGTCATCTTGCTTATATAAACATCTATTGTGATATTTTACTAACATTTTTTTTTAAATTACAAAGTTTTGTATATTCTGATATTTTAATTTAAAAAAAAAACATCTAATGATGTCAAAATAATTGAGAATACAGTGACTTTAAACAAATTTTGACAATGTGATAATATGTTGGACTATTCCCATCATCTATCAGTAAATATTGAATGTATAGAAAATTTTAAACTTTATTTGAACTTTTCAAATATAAAGAACTTGTTAGTAATAACACACAAGTGGACAACACAGGTTAATAATGTTACAATGTTTTAAGTAGGATTACTCTCCACCCTTTTTCAGGTGTTGCTGGCCTGACCAGTGAT
Organism: Epiperipatus broadwayi; assembly: GCA_028023455.1. Taxonomy (NCBI): domain Eukaryota; kingdom Metazoa; phylum Onychophora; class Udeonychophora; order Euonychophora; family Peripatidae; genus Epiperipatus; species Epiperipatus broadwayi. The sequence goes on from JAQFVV010012462.1 coordinate 1,292,680, forward strand.
AATATTAACATAGGAGTCAACTCACATTCAAATTATTGAATATTGAATTTAAGGTAAACATTCTAATCACCTGAGCTATTTTGTCAAAGACAACAGATAGCAGCATTTTTATATATTTATATATGAGAGTTGGTTCAAATACTCCTGAGTTCTTCCATTTTTATTATTATTAATTTTTTCTAAGAGCGATGTTAATTAGAGGCTTCCATATGTTGTATATTGCTACATTGGGTTGACTTATAGGATTATTTGCCATTGTCATATGAGCAGCTTCCTTAATTTTCTTATTTTTTTGTTTCTTTTCTTTTCTATCCAATATTTTTGTATTTTCCCCAATTAAACATATGGCCATTAGTATGTTCATAATCTGCTACTGTAGACACACTTTTTTTATTCTTGTAATCATTATTTTGTCTTCCTTAATAATAATAATAATAATAATAATAATAATAATAATAATAATAATAATAATAATAATAATAATAATAATAATAATAATAATAATAATAATAATAATAATAATAATAATAATAATAATAATAATAATAATAATAATAATAATAATAATAATAATAATAATAATAATAATAATAATAATAATAATAATAATAATAATAGTGACAGGTCTCGCCAATATACTTCCATCCACATTCGCATGATTTTTTTATAATTGCAGTTTTTATGCTTCAGCATTTTCAGTTTAGGCTTAGTAGAAGCAATAATTTCTTAAAATGTGGTATGGCTTTGGAAAACTGTTCTAATGTTATATTGACTGCAGATTTTTTTTAAATTTGTCTGCCATTCCTGGTATATATTGCTAAACTACAGTACCAACAATTGTTTTTTTCTTTTGGTATCTCTTTTTGTTGTCTAATTAAAGATTTTCTTGATGACCACTAATGGATAACCATTCTTCATGAGAGTATGTTCTATGTGAATTTTTTCATTTTCCAAATAACTGGTTTTCAAACAAACTTCTTTGCTTTGTTTTGCTAAGAAAGTCTGTTCAGAAGCCAGTGATTTGACAAATGAAAAAAATCATATAGAACTAACTCTCATGAAAAATGTTTACCCATCACTGGCCATCAAGACAATCTTTAATAAACAATAAAAAAGAAACTAAAAACAAATAATTATTGGTATTGTAGTGTATCCATACATACTAGGAATGGCAAACAAATCAAATAAAATCTGCAGTCATTATAACATTAGAACAGCTTTTCAAAAGCCATAATATACTTTGAGAAATTTTTACTTCTACCAAGCCTAAACTGGAAATGCTGAAGAACAAAAGCTGCATCTATGAAATACTATGTGAATGTGAATGGAAATGTATTGGTAAGTTGAGCAGTGATTGAAAGAACACAAACTAATAGTTAAAAGAGAAAAAACAGATGTGTCTACAGTAGCAGATCGTGAATGTACTAATGACCATATGTTTAATTGGAAAAATACAAAATTATTGATAGAGAGGATGACCAAGCCTAAACTGGAAATGCTGAAAAACAAAAACTGCATCTATAAAATACTATGTGAATGTGGAAAAAAGTATATTGGTAAGATCTATTGCCCTATTAAACAGCAATTGAAAGAACCCAAACTAATGGTTAAAAAAGAAAAAACAGATGTGTCTCCAGTGGCAGTTCATGTATGTACTAATGACCATATGTTCAATTGGAAAAATACAAAATATTGCATAGAGGAAAAAATGCAAAGAAAAAATTTCAAGAAGGTTGGTCATGTGATAATGGCAAATAACCATATAAATCAACCCATTGTGGCAATACATAATGTATGGAAGTCTCTAATTAACTTTGCTCTTAAAAGAAATTAATAATAAAAAAATTGAAGAACTAAGAAGGATTTGAACCAACTTTATATAAAAATATATGAAATTTCTACTATCTATTGCATTTGATGGAATAGCACAGTTGTTTTAGAGTGTTTGCCTTAAATTAAATATTTGAGAATCCAAATGTGCAAGTTTGTCTCCTATGCTAATACTGTCACTGGTCAGGCCAACAATACCTGAAGAAGAATGGAGAATAATACTACTCAAAACATTGTGTATAATACAAAATGTTGTATCATTACTATCCAGTGTTGTCTATTTGAGTGTTATTATTAACAAGTTGTTTGTATTTGAAAAGTTTAAATAAAATTTAAAATTTTCTATACATTCAACAATTACTGATATGTGGTGGGAATAGTCCAATATATTATCTCATCTATTATACCATCATCAAAAACCTTCAGGAGAATTTTGGCAGTCCTTGATGTGTTAGTCATTGTTGTCAGATTTTACATGGTTGAAGTTTATTAAAATTCATGGTTATTTTTGCACAATAATTGTGTAATAATTATTAAAAATTAAAAGTATACATGATTACACATTTATTTAGTCTTTTCAAACTGATTATTAACACACCATCCCCAAAAATCTGTTAGAAAATATTGCAATATTGCAAAAATTATTTTAAAAATTTGATATTTTAGAGAATCATTTGATAGATTTAATAGATATTAATATTTATTCATTTACACAAATGTTGACAAAAACAGAATCATTGATGTATAAAATCAATTTGCTCTTTCCAACCATTATGAAAATTTGTTTTTATTACAATCATATTTTTTCAATATTTGCAAAGTTTCAAATATGACTTTTTAGAATCTATTTCATTTGTAAACAGAATTTTTTATCAAATCAATTAAAATTTATTATATTCTTGTAAACCAATTAAATCTGCCACATGGCCAAAGGAGTAATAAAGTCTTAATTTTAAAAACCTAATATAATTTTTAAATATTAGTTTCAAAAAGGAATTTTATTGATAAAAATACTTAATATATTACAATAGAAATAAAAACTATATAAAGAACCCGACACATTTACAATTTATTAGAATTAAGAGGGAAAAAACACTACATATTGCTAAACATATAAATTATAATGACTTTACAGGCCATTAAAAAATTAAAAAAATTATACTTAGAATATCTCATTATAGGTTTGAGCACTGATGAATAAGTAACCATATAGCTATACATATATCTGTAGGAGTAATTTTTGGCCTCTGTCTTTAATTGTGTCTAGTTTGTTTTAAAGGTGCTCATGTGTGTTCTTGTATCACTGTTGTAAAGAAATAAGCATCTTGTTCACCACTGAGCCAAAAATATAAATGTGATAATTCTAATTTCTGCAAAGCAAGTTTTTGGAAATGAGTTAATGACTGATTGAATTGTACTATTATTTTTCCAATGTCTTTTTGTGGTGTATGACCAAGCATCTTTGTAGACAATTACATTTAAAAATACATGTTTTTGATCTTCTTTCTTGAAACATAATTTTTAAATATTAGCATGTAGTTTAGTATAGCAACAAATAAAATTAATTATTAGAGTTCAAAATTTAATGAATTTAATTATCTTTTTTTTACTCTCATCAGAGTTATATGGTATCCACATACCAATCTAATTTCCAGCTTATGATATGTGACAATGAGGAATTTTAATTTAAATGAAAACATAGTGCAATTGTGCAAACTCATTTTTATAGCTTAAATGTAATTTTCATATAGAATATTAACCTGATGGTATAAACAAATTGAATATAGTTACTATGTGATCCCAATTTTGTATTCAAAAATCCTTATTGTTAAAAGTGATAAGCTAAATACAAGTCTGGCGACTTTGATATAATGGACTATTATCTAGGGTTCATTGATTATACAAGCATATATTAGTTATTTGTAGAGTAGAGAAAGAAAAAGTGCTTTTGAAAACAAATGTTAAGTGCAAATAAAAAAAAAAAAAAACATAGGATGTTTTATTCAGTAAGCTCCAGTTATTGTCAAATTATTATTGGCTATTGATGATTTTTTTTTAATGATATTGGAGCTAATTGGTGCTATATATTTAAAATTTATTTCATTTACAAATTATAATATGATTGATAAATTATAGTATATATATATACACACAGAGAGAGAAGTAGTTATTATTGGTGAAGTTATTTGGCATATTAGCCTGCCAATATTTGACTTTAAAATTTTACTGACTTTCAAATCTTAAAAAGAACCAAAAACTTTTAATAGTCGAAAATTTTCAAATAAGATCACCAATTATTTTAACTAAACTATTCTTAATTAGATTGAAAGAACAATCTTAAGAATACTTATTAAACACAGATAATTAGTTTGTCAAGTGGTATCAAATCCTCCAATATTTTTCAACAGTTAAGAAAAAGTACTAAAAAGGTTTTTCATTGCAGTAAGCCAGTTAAGGATATTACTTTTACGATTAAAAAAATGATCATGTACTAAACTGACTTTTCTATTTGAAAAAAAAATACCGAAATCCCCTAGGTATATAAATTGTATATGCAAATTTCAATGGTTTTCGCAATCATCTAAACTGTCACAAATTCAATGCGTAATACTGTCTTGTATTCAACTGATTGTTAAAATTTAAAGTAATTATTCAATTACTAACAAAACGTTCATATAACAGGAAATCGAAAATAAATCTTCTTATTAAAACTCAATTTGTCATTTCAATTATGTATTGAAGTTTTCTGTTTTTTAATAAAATAAAAACTGTCAATTTTGTTTTGCTATTTTCTGCATTATATTAACTTCAATTACTTCTAAACACGCATGACCTGGATTAAAAATGCATTTTTGTTTTGAAACTTTTTTATCCTCATTTAAGCTAAACGAATATCTTTATAGTTTTTGACATTATTTAAAAAAATTTATAATGCAGTTTAAGACATGTGATTTTTATTATTACCGTTTAAAATTAAAATAAAAGAAATCAAACTATATTTTTAAACAAGGTTATTTTCATTTTCTCTCTATTCGTTTTTCTTTTATTCTATGCGCTAGCGTCCGAGTTTAACTTTTGATCATTCTACCACTCGATTCATCTTTTCACTAAGTATATAACCGGCATAGTCATTCATAATATATAACAGAAAGTTGAAAAGTAAATTTTTTTAAACCTCAACTGAAGTTGAAATATGATTTTATGAATAATGTATTATTTTCACTAAAAATGCATGCAAAGATAAGCATTATTGACTAATCAAAAAAAAAAGTAATATTAAACCCATAATATATATGCCAAATCTACTTTTTCTGAATATGTATATGCACAGTAAAGAGTTTTGAGATGAAGTGTTTAGTGCATCTGGCTCTAGAGTTCAATTTTTTATGACCCCCCCCCGCCCAATGTTTGAGGATTAGTAAGGAACTATACAATTCCTGCAAATGTGTGAGAACTGCTAAGCAACTATATTTCAGCCAGTAAATGGATGCCTATTTAATCTTATTAAGAGTGCAAAATATGGAAGAAAAACAATTAACATTTTCATCATTCAGTAGATCTCTATTCTGACGATTAATGTCTTCTTTTTCATTGGTATTTCGGATAAATTCTGAAGAAATTTTTTTTATGAACCTCCTTTAATCCTAGTAAAAATGATTAATCCACTATGTTAAGCGTTGTTAGCCGAGAGGTCAGCGCAGCCGCCTTGTAAGTAAGCAATTGTTTGCAGACGGTTGTTGTGGGTTCTCCTCCTGGCTGATGCTATGACATATGGAAAGAAAAATGATTAATCCACTATAATGTAAGATCTTTTCAATGTTTATATTTAAATGTTTTTCACATTTTTTTGTAATATCAACAATTGAATATTTCAACAAATTTTTCTACAATTTGGTATTTATTTTACATACTTTCATAGTTAATTATCTTTTTTTTATTATTACCTTTTTATTTTTGCTAATGAGATCAACTCTATTAAAGTTGTTATTTTTTATTATAACATTATTGATAATGACCTGAATTTAATATATTATAATTTTTTATACTTTCTGTTTTTTTGTTTTTTTTTTGCCAAGTGCGATAATAATGGTGATCATTTTGGTCATATTCGTTCTTTTCATATTGGATCATAATATTGTCTATTCATCAAAATTATTAAATGAAATATTATGTGAATTCCACTTTTAAAATGGAAATACATTTTAGGTGAGACATCATAAAAAAAAAATAATATGTAACAAAATTCAAAATTAAACTTACTATTAAAATTTCATTAAAAAAATGTCCACAAGCTTCCTGTTCACCATAACTACATTTTTACAATTTGTTTTTTTGCAAACAAATATTTTCAAATAATCTAATTGTAATTTATGTAGTTTTTTTAGTTTAAAATAAATATTTTATAAATGCGTTGCATATATAAACATATAAATAAATTACTGATGATTATATATATATATATAAGGAAATATTAAAACAATAAAGCATGTTTTAAAATGCCTAGGGTCAAATAATCTACCAACCAGAGTGATATGGTTGTTTTCTTTGTATTATGATTCAACCAATCCCATATTATCAGCTTGTTTTGAAATTTAAATTTACATGAATTATGAGATCTGTATGACCTGATATTCTTAGATTTTTTTAAAATTAATCATTTTAGAAATGATTTCCACACACAAAAGACTATGCATATGATAAAGTAACATTATAAAAAGTCACAAAATAGTGAAGAAAAACTTAAAACAATAGTGCTTCACCGTAATACTCCAAATGCTTCAAAGCGTACCACAAAGTCATTGACTTTCCTTGAACACATTACAAAGAAAACTTTTTAATTTAAAATTATGAATTAAAATATTAACACCAGCATTTAAAGCATTATATATGTACAGATAAAGAGCATCATGATTCAGTAATAGCATATCTGCTTTCAATGATAATCGCATCACTTTGAATTCTGAAAAATATATTTAAAACAGGCAAAACTTTTCATACAATATTGCCTCTCAGTGCAAGCCAGAGTAATCAATGGATGTCAGAAGGCTTATGCATAAAATCCCTATCTAGTGCCTACTCATCCAATATCCTCAGACTAGTTTCTGGTTTGTGGCCTACATCAGTGAGAGCATCTCAGATCCAAGGCTCCTCACTGATGACAGCCACAAGCCAGAAACCAGTCTGGGGATATTGGATGAGTAGGCACAAGATAGGGATTTTATGCACAATCCTTATGAAATCCATTGATTACTCTGGTTTGCATTGGATGGCCCTACTGTATGGAGAGTTTTGCCTGTTTTAATAACAGTTATGAGCAAGCATAAGAAATTGTGATCATGTGATATTTAGTGCTTTAAAAGATATTTAAATTTTTATTTAGATTACAATCAGGCTTAAATTTTTTTAGCATGTAATCATTTCATAACCAATTTAAAAAACCTCAGTATAATGCTTTCTTTCTTACTATTATTTGTCAGAAGAGTATAGAAAATACATTTGCTTTGCATAGGGATATTTAAAAGCATGTATATAGATACATCAGACTTTGGATATATTAAACCATTTTGGTTAACATTCAGCTACGCTTTACAACCATCTGTAAAAAAAAAAAATGTAATTGTATTTAAATGTTTTTAAATTTGTAAGACTACAGGATAACAGACATCATAAAAATAAATCACCTCAATTGATAAAATGGTCATACACATCCCAAGAAAAATGTACTATAAAAGATTTATTGATTATAGAATTTAAAAAAACTTATAAAATATTCACTATAAAAGTATAACTAGCTTTATCTAATTTTTGTTCAGTATTTTTATAGGCAGTTTTCACATGAAAGGCAAAGAAGATTTCATCATAAATAAAAACTGTTTCTGACTCTCTGTTCTGTTCCCTTTTTCCTAGTTTAGGGAATTAAATTTCTCTAAAATTATTCCTATTAAAAAGGGGAGTTTCTTAGCTCTCTTTTCATATGCAAGCTATATCAACAATGTAATCACAAGTAAGAATAATTTTAACTTTTATAAAAACACTATGTAAATATATGGCAACCATTAAAATTAAAAAAGATTTCTACAGAGATTTACCTTTTAATGAAAATTTTCATTTCAGTTAATTTTGCTGAATGAATGAGAGAGTCTGGTTGTTGGAAGAATCCCCAGGGGCCTAAATCCTAGTTCTTTTGAGGGAGGGAGCGGGGATGAGGGCATTGTGGTAATCGTTACCAACATTGGATTTTCTCATTCACAAGATAGAAAAAATAATGTTATTTATGGTGATTCTTTAATGTTATCATCATGAATGATTTTATCCATGTATTATTGCAAGATAAGCTGCAGTTTGGCCTCATGATTCTAATTGCATATGATTCACCTTATTCAATTTTATTACTTCCAATGTTGTTATTGATAAGGCTGGCCTTTTGCTGTTTATGTGATTTTTATGATGGATTAGAATGGTTTTCAGCAGAGACATTTTGAAGCTTGGATTTTGTTTTCCTTGTTCTCTATAGTTTTTCCATAATTTTTCCAAAATATTCAGGATTGCTCTCTTGTGAAGATATACAAGGTCATTTGAAAGAACTGAACAGTTAATTGATTTAGTCTGTATTTTATGTAATCTCCAAGTGTTTTTCTATTTCTCAACGTATCTACTACAAATTGGATTTCCCAATATTGTACTCCTAAAACACTATTCATATTTGAATTCTAGACCTTAAAAATAATTCCTAATTGTACCTTTTAATTAAAATTTTCATTACACTCAACTTTTCTGATTGAATAAAAGAGTCTGGTTGTTGGGAAGGGAGGCAGAGACCTAAATCCTGGTTGTTTTGAGGGGGAGGGCTAGGATGAGGGTGCTATGGGGATTATTGCCAATGTTGATTTTCTCATTCATTATAATTAATTGTAATGATAATAAATCAATACAATGTTTATTATTATACAGAATAAGATGTCAATATAGTGAAGTAATATTTATGGTATTGCAATTTTATGTTTTTAATAACGATACAATATTTTATTCTTTTCAACATGTGTGTGATCAGCTGGGTCCACAATATGAGATGGCATGAAGAATTGAAATTCGTGTGGAAGTATGAGTTCGAATCCTGCATACATTATATATATATATATATATATATATATATATATATATATATATATATATATATATATATATATATATATATATATATATATATATATATATATATATATGCAGGTTTAAGACAGTATATTGTGTTAATTTACTTAACTATTTCAGTACTTTTTAAAAAAAAAATTAAAACAAAACTGCTTTTAAAAAATGTCTTTAAAAATAAAATTATTTGCTTGATTGTTTTATACTAACAGTAAAAAAAAAGGGTCAAGTGTTGGTGGCCAAGTGGTTACCACAGCTGCCTTACAAGCAGTTGTCCCCGGGTTTCGCTTCCCAGCTGACGCTTTGACACTTTAAAAAAAGATGTTATTTACTTATATCATTTGTTCAAACAAACTTTTAAAATTGTTAAATAAGTTATATAAAAAAAATCATTCTATTTTATAGGAAACAAAAATAAGAAATGAAAAACCAAATAATTTAACAGCACTATATTCAAATTGTTCCACTTCTTTATACAAATTTACTATAAAGATGTATATTATAATGATCTCTAGCTTGTAAACTTGTATATGTAAAAAGAGTTACTTGTGTTCTAGAGCAGTGGTCTTCAACCACCGGGCACGGCCTGGCACTGGGCCGCAGAAGTTTTTTGCCGGGCTGTGCTAGACTGGCAAGAAAGTTAGTAATAACAAAATGATAAGATTTTAAACTTTTAATTAATATAAAGTTTTTATTTATTTTTTCATCGCATTTTTACCCTGTTAAAAAATAAGAAACAGAACAAAAATGAAATCTAATCAATCATACATAAATTAATTTGTTTTTCTATTTATCAAAGATGTTTATGGAGAGATAGAATTAAAATTATTATTTTTCTAAAAAAATTCAAAATTTAAAAAAAAAAAGGTTTTTTATTAAACAAACTCCAGTTGTCTTTTGATAGCCAACTGCGGTCGCTTGTCGGCATTGTTTATGTGTTAAAACAAGATCAAAACTTTTGACTTTTTCAAGTTTCGTTTTTTTTTTTTGTTTAAAAATACGCCCACTGTTTTTTTGGCCTATAAGGCAATATTTTTTGGTTTTATTTGTATACTGCTAATATACTAAAAATTTTATTTTTATAACCAATTTCTGTTAACCTTTTTTTAAAAATAAAAACAAACAATAAATAACTTTGCGATTTTTTTTTTGGCTTTATTTCTATTACGCAATATCTATTTTACCATTTTTTAAAAAAAACTTTTTCTATTAATTACATTTTTTGATCCTTTCAACACACCAGCACAAAAAAAAAATTACAATAACATCAAAACTTCAGACTTTTACACGTTTTGTTTTATTTTTTCAGATTTAAAATACGGTGAATTTTTTTTTTGACTGTAAGGTGATTAATTACACAATTTCTATTTTGCCCTTACTACTATCAAAAGACAACCTCCATATATATATAACCATCTTGTATATTTAATATTAAATACAGATATTACATTTATTATAATCATTGCCATGTAATTACACTAGCTATGATATTTCCCAACATTCAGGTGAATAACATTTTATTCTTGAATGTTTTAACAATGAAATAATAAACATAGAAATGCAAGCACATTAATGAGAACGATTGTTATTGTACTGTTTTCTGTGTTCAGCATGTGAAGGTAAGCAACACCATTACAATACACAATAACTAGTGTGCTGGTTTGGTCAGTTATAACAATTATGCTTATCTAAGGCTAAGCAGGTTACATCTTTACGAAAATTTATCTGTAAACTTCTGCTGGTCTGCGAAATCTTATCCTTATTTTTGCTGGGCCGCAGATGTGAAAAGGTTGAAGACCACTGTTCTAGAGGACATGGACCATTACATAAATATCATCATACCATCAAATGATCTGAATTATTATGAATTGTGCAACAATAATAAATCATTACCCAGAACATGTGTTTTAATTTTATATGGTAACATTTTATATACGTAAATAAATTAAGATCAAAATAACTAATGATAAAAAACTCCTACTTTTCCAGCAGTTAAATACTTGATCACCATTATTTATCAAGAGTTTCCTTGAATCATCCATGTTTTGTTCTGCCACCACATTGCAACTTATGAAGCCATTCCAATCAATAGAAAATATTGACTCAAATGTTTATTTTCTGTTTGAATTTGTTTTATCTTTTGTACACCTTAATACACCTATGTGATACTAATTAACTTATCTTAATAGAACTATATACAAAATATTACAATATATAGTAATCAAGTAATTAAATAAAGAAAATTATTAACTTTGCAACCTTATGCTCCCATAATAACTAAGATATAAATAATAGCTAACATTTTTTTTTATAAAATTTTCTTAAAATTTTTTATTTTCCTTACATCTTTAACTAAGCAGAGGAGAAGATAGAGCTCTGATGAAGACTGCTGGATAGTCGAAACTGTAAGGAAAATAAAAAAGTTTAAGAAAATTTGTTTGCATTGAAGTGTATATGAAAAAAGTGTTATAAGATATATATATGATTATATGAAGATATGCAAAGAAAGTGAAAGAGAAGAATAAGAGAATAGCTAACATTTATGGAATAATGAATTAATTTAGAGCACTTTACTTGTAGTGCTATGTAATTATTAGATTTGATCAATTTAATTCAATATGCCTTTACTTGAAATTCCTGAATTGATTATTTGTTTATAGTTATTTTACTCTGACTTTTTTGCTAACAATATTTTATCTTTGCAGAATTTATTCCAAAACAAAATTACATAATTTAATAACGATTTCTTGAGTATGTATGGATGTAATATTATGACTATATCTTGACATTTAATTTAGACAAAAATGTCATTTTAAAATTTATACACATACTTTTTATTTTTATCAATTTTAACTAATATGTATTGCTTAAAATGGAATTCTATATCCAATTCTGATAGATAATGATTTGACAAACAAATTGTCAAGCATAAGATAATAATCCATTTGTATCATGTATTATTGTTTTAATGTGGATATATCAATAATTTATGCAGATGAAAATAAATTGAAAGTGACTCTCTCAGTTTATTGGTTCACCTTCTTTTCATTATTACTTCTATTATTTTTTATATATTTTTAAATGGCTTTGTTAATATCTTATTTTCTAAAATTTTAAAGTTAAATTGCATCATTGGTACATATATATATATGTGTGTTAAAAACATATATACTATACACGTGGGCGTGCGTGTGTGAGAGAAAAATGTATTAACGCATGTTGTTATAGAGGGTTCTCAATTATCCACGCATATTTTGATAATTGCACGAAGACTTCAAACCAAATCATGTAATTATTGGAAGTCTTATATATCAAGAAAGAGTAAGAAAAATAGAAACATGAAAATACAAAACTGAAAACTATTTTTGAAATCTATTCATCTTTCACATTCGTCTTAAGTCTATATATGTATGTGCTTTTGCATTATACGTATATATTTTTAGGTATTATATATATATGTATAAATTGTTAAAAAAATTAGAAATACTAAATATTAAGCAGATCAAAAATATAAAAGTACTTCATTGTGAAAATGATCGTATTATATTAAGAATAGAAAATATTTTTGTGGTAGATTAGCATTGTGTATTTATATATAAAGTGCCTAAGTAGAATAAAAATAAATTTATATTTAAAATTAAAGAAAAAAGATAATTTTAATCAGAGCTAAAGCTTAATATATATATGCAACTAATGGTTGCATATATAAAGTTTAATTATTATTATTTTGAATGTCGCCATAACTGATTATGTAAATTTTTTTAGTATTATTAATTCTAGGCACCTGCAACTTGTCAAAAAAAGAAAAAAGAAGAAGAGAACTCTGTAATTATAGTGACGTAGAAAAAATGATATTAGTCAACGGCACAAATCAGCCTCGCCTGATAGACAAAAGATGTCCTGCGAGCAATTGTTATAAACGACAAAGATCAAATAATTATGGAGATAATGTCAGACTATTTTAACTCCCTTCAACTTTTCTCTTTTACTTTTCCCTACATTTTCCAATTCTCAATCAATCGCAATAATTTACTTTCAAAAAGGATGCATTCATATTCCAGCGGAAATTTGTATGCGTTATTTTTTTATTTCCATTAATCTTTTTTTTCAATGCGTCAAACTTAAGATTACTCTTCATTTAATTAGCAAACCAACTCAAAGTTCACACTTTTCTGTTGTTGTTAAAAAAAACAATACTACATTATACTCATTCAAAAAGTAATATAATTTGAGTTGTAAATGTCTTCAGGTTACAATATATATATCATCGCAATTAAAGATCCATCAGATACAGATTCTACACATTAATTTAATAATATTTTCTAGTTCTTTCTATGTTGCGTTTTTTTATTGTGGTTTTAATAAATGTTCATATATACTTCTTTCTTTTGGATCATCAATCTTTTTTTTTCTTATAGTATATAAAGAAAATCTAATGTCATTTTCTCAAATTTTTATTCTTCCATACTTTCTAACAATTCGTCAAGAATTTCATCAATTTTCTGTATTGTGTCAATTTTCTTTTAGCGGCAACTTCAATTTCCATCAATAAATAATTGATTTTATTGTCATTTATTCCAGTTTTTTCTCTATTAATATACATAAAGATTTATTATGTCTATTCGAAAATAATTTATAAAGCCTTCTCATCATTTCAATAGACTTTTATTTAACTAGTTTTTTATTACTTTAATGAGTGTCATCTTACAATCCAAACTACATTAATCTACTAAAAATTAAAATATATTTCTTTCTTTTTTTATAAATCATTTATTTCATTAAATTCCTTTCTTAATCGCAATATTTTAAACATAATTCATGACATGTTTCAACTTACTGCTTATTTTTCTCTGTTTGTAAACGTACTTGAGGTTTTTTTTTTTTGTAATTATATTCATCATTTTAATATTAAAGGCTTGTTTGTTTTTATTCATATCATAGTCTATTGATTGTAATGGTCTGAATCGGCAAACTGATCTAACACCAACGTCAAAATGGACAGAATAGTAGAGATTGAAAGACATCAAATTGTTAACTATTTTTGTCAGATAGTTAACTAATATAATTATCCTACTAGAAACAATGCATCCTATAAAATAAATGAACTAATCACAAATATCATACTTGCAATTCATTTCTGCGTTGATATCTATGATATTCTTATTTATAAGTCATTACCAGGCTATTAATGCTTATACTTAGACTGTAAAATATCACAGTAATTGAAATTAAATGTGAATTTGAATCCCTGCAATCAGACACGTAGCATATCAAGAATTGTATCTTCTGCTGCAGACTAACCTTATAAGTTGCAGCTAATAAACTTAATCTATCAGTTATTGCAAATTAATAAAGTAAACAATATAATGTGTATAAAAATCTTGTTACTTTTGATTAATAAAATATAAATAGTCCTTGTATCTATCCCTGGACACAATAGAAATTGATATAGTTAGTTAAAAGAAAACAAGTAGAATGTTCTGCTTATGAAAACGAATTGAATGAGGAACTTCATAAAAAAGAGTTACAAATTATTAATGAATTATAACTAAAAAAAATATAAAGATTCACTGATTATGATTATTATAGATTTTTTTATGCAAAAAATCTCATACACAGAATATTAATACATCTAATAATACTGGCCATCATGACTGAGAAAGTAAGAGAAAGGAGTTTCTGCTAATAGCAAAATAAAAGTAATGTGAATATCTCATGGAAAAGCATTCTTAATCATGTTTCAACCAGAAACAAGTCTGGTAAATGAACAAAAAATCCCTTTTTTTATTGAAATGAAAAGAAATTACAAGGATAAAAGTGGGTTCACTGGGAGATTTTAATACAAGTTATACATAAATCTGGTTTACATACTTTAATAAAGCAAATTTCTTTCCAAAATCAAATCAAATCAAATAAAAGTGATTTTAATTTTGAGGTATTTATAAGGGTGTGCTGGTCTAAAAGCATTTTATCACAGTTATCATTGACTGAGAAAATGATCTGCTTACAATCTACTTCTGCTCTAAACCCTAAAAATATTGCAAAGATCTGATTTCATTATAAACAGTCAGAGGAGTGCTGAAAAAGAAAGAAGCTTGTTTTAGGAGACAATCTGAGATACCAATTCGTTCACAATAAAAAAAATCATGATCAATTTGATGATCAACTCTGCTATCATTTTTGATTTCACAGTTATTCAAGCAACTCGAGAAAATTTGATATTTGATTAGGCTTAACTTTTAAATTGTTTATTTCATTTAGATATTGTTGCTGTATAAAACTGTTATTTATGGTTTTTGGATGTAGCATGTGCTATCTCTTGGTCAATTTTGGTCACAATTTCTTCATTTTAGGCTTAAATTATAGGAAATTCAAAATTTAAAATTGTAGTTCTAAAAACATCCACATAATAGCATTATATTTTGAAAAAAAAAATCTTTTTTTTTCGCTACTAGATCAGTATTTTTTCTCTGATTGGTTGCCTTCCAAATCTGGAAATTGTCTTGTAGGCATTTTTAAATGACAAATTCAGAAACTAAACGAAGATGTTCTACATGTTCGTAATTGATTTTGATATAAATAATTATATTTATTGTAATTTTTTACATTCATAAATAAGATTTTACATTACTTTATTGAAATATAAAGTTTGATTTGGAAAATTTTTAATATTACAAGAAAAATAAACTCATGAATATAATCATTTTGAAAACAGTTGTTTATACCTAGCAACTCTAATTTGAATAATAGGCATTTCTAAATAAATCAAAATAAAATCTTTTATGCATTCATATTTTGAAGTAAATAATTATATCTATAGTAATTTTTTACATTCATAAATAAGATTTTACATTACTTTATCAAAATATAAAGTTTGATTCGAAAATTTTAAATATTACAAGAAAAATAAGTTGGGAATGATAACTCTTCAGAAATGTAAATTATTTTGACAGGTTTTCTGAATAATGACACCAATGATTGGTTGAAATATAATTCTTTTGTTTGGTTATTTTTTAAATGTTTTTTCTTATATTTTTCTTCAGTTATTAACATTATTTTTAATTTTTCGTTACATTTAATCAATTTGACGCTAAAATTATTCAATTTTTTGAAGCCAAATTAAAAAAATTCTGTGTATTTTAGATTAATATTTTAACAATAGAAACCGACTGGAAATGAAACTGATGAATAATATTGTTCTCAGATTTAAGTAGTAGACCAATACAAAAATTAGACAAAGATTAACTCTGTTAAATAAGTTAAAAGAATCAGTTAATTAAAAAGTCTGTCTAGAGATAAACAAAACTAGTCAAAAATACAAAACTGGGTCACAATAACAGCCTGTACCACAAATCAGATCAAAAACAATTTATTTCAGTTTTTAAAATCTTCTCAAGATGAACTGAAAATAATCTGAAATACAATCATGCACACATAGATAGTTTGCAAATATTATAATTATATTAGTCATATAGAAGCACTCTGTTTCACAAAAAGATTGTAATCACTCTAAAAATTTATTTTAAACAATTTAAATTTAGCTTTTAAAATCCAAGTTATAGTTAATGAGATATCAATTATATGGAACAAAACTTAAATCTACTGTCTCCAATATATCAAAATTAATATGAAAAACAATCATAATCCATCAAAGCAATAAAGTCATCAAAAATTACTAATGACAAACAAATTCTTCTTGGTAAAAAGATAGTGAAAACTTACAAAAAAATAAAGAAAATCTTTTATTTTTTAAGAACATGGAAATCTAATATTTCGATAATTAATTCAGACACCTACAATTTACAATACTGGAGGTGAATCAAGTCAGTAAATTAATAAATACTTAAAAAAATACAACCAGATATGATTTATAGAAGATATCAAGACCATGATTGGTCAATATAGATTCTTACTATTTATCTTGCATACTAATTTCTTTTTTTTTTAAAAAAGTAGATTGTTTAAGAAAGTTATCATTTCAAGTTATACCATTGTTTAAAATTGTATACATAAATGTATCACATTACAAGTCAATATATAAAATACAGTAAAATTACTTATTCATTATATCAATATCTATTTATAAACTATCCAAATTGTGTAAGCAAGCAAAAACCTGTAAATAGTAAAATTAAAAATTTAAATTTTACAATCTGCCATTAGACAGCAGACATTTTCTTGTTTTATATGCACAAATTTTAATCAGTCTGTTATGTTTTTACAATCTAAATAAGTATATATGAAATATTTATTAACATTTTGTTTTCAAAAACTAAAAATTTATAGCAATATCGTCAAAACACAAAGCTAGTGATTATAGTAATTCTGTCAAATATAAACAAATTTATGAAGTGCATAATTGAAATGATCAAATGATAGTTCTTAATTCATTTACAAATGGAAAAAAATCTCATTTTGAAGTCACCCATTTGCATAAAAACAACAAAACTTCTAAACATCACATGATCCATTGATTACTCTGGTCGGCACAGGGTTGCACTACTATATGGAGAGTTTTGCCTTGTTTAACAAATCTATTCTTAAAATAACTAAAACTTAAAAATAAATCATTTTTATAACAATAAAGTATCATATAGTACTTTTTTGAGAAAGTGATTGATTAAATGAACATATTACACACACTAGATTATACACATGTAAATATACATGCACTCTGCATCTTATTCATTTTTTTAAAAAATACTTCTATTTTTAACCTTAATTTATTTTTATATGCTGTAATTTTTAAATTACTTGTGTTATGTGTGTATATCTATATATTAAAAATCATTAGTATTCTATATATATATATATATTTATATATATATATATATATATATATATATATATATATATATATGTAACTATAAATAAATATTTGAAAATACAGTAA
This sequence comes from Epiperipatus broadwayi, assembly GCA_028023455.1. Lineage (NCBI taxonomy): Eukaryota > Metazoa > Onychophora > Udeonychophora > Euonychophora > Peripatidae > Epiperipatus > Epiperipatus broadwayi. Next base: position 1,310,549 of record JAQFVV010012462.1, read on the forward strand.
TTAAAAGTCAATAAAAATTATATGTATAACAATAACTTAGAAGTGCTTTCACTAAGTTGTAGCTTTGTCAACTATCACATTTAAAATGTCAACTTTCCCATAATTCAATGTCAACTTTCCCATAATTCTGTTATCTTAATGTTTGCTGCTTGCCTATTAATTAAATTTTGTTTGTATTTATATATTAACATTGCCTTTTTAATTTTTCTTTTATTGTTATTTCTTTCAGTTTCCAATATTTTTACATTGTTATAATCAAAATCAAAGCCATATATTCATGATTTATTATGGTCATAAAAAACAGAAGCTGATAAATTCTCACTATTTTTAAAATTTTGTTTCGTATTTTGAACCCTTTTAAATAATAATATGTGCTCTTTTGTTCTTTTTTCCAATGTGCACCTCGATTCACCTATATATCCACTACCACACCTACATGTCCATTTGTAAATGATACAATTTTTATTTGTCAATAAAGTTTTATCTTTTGAATTGTTTATTAATTTATTTAATCTAGGTGGTGCATAAAATGCTATATCACATATTCCTTTATAAATTTTCTTAATGAAACTTACCTGTTGATTCGATATATATGGTACTGATATCCACAACTTTTTTTCAGAAAAATTAACATTATTAATAGCAAAAAGAAGATATATTCCATATGAATAAAAAATACCAATGTCACATAAAATGGCAGGTTTGAAGTCCTTTTTATTTAGTAATGATAACCTTTGTAAATATGCATCAGATAAAACTAAAAATATTGAAGTTTATTGTAATGAGTTGTTAAATGTTGGAACCAATTATGATTGTTTATATTATACTGTTAAAAATTTTATTTCTAAATATAAAAATATTAATAATAATGTTAATTTTTCTGATAAAATGTTGTGGATATTAATACCATATATATCGAATCAACAGGCAAGTTTCATTAAGAAAATTTATAAAGGAATATGTGATATAGCATTTTATGGACCACCTACATTAAATAAATTAATAAACAATTCAAAAGTTAAAACTTTATTGACAAATAAAAATTGTATCATTTACAAATGGACATGTAGGTGTGGTAGTGGATATATAGGTGAATCGAGGTGCACATTGGAAAAAAGAACAAAAGAGCACATATTATTATTTAAAAGGGTTCAAAATACGAAACAAAATTTTAAAAATAGTGAGAATTTATCAGCTTCTGTTATTTATGACCATAATAAATCATGTATATATGGTTTTGATTTTGATTATAACAATGTAAAAATATTGGAAACTGAAAGAAATAACAATAAAAGAAAAATTAAAGAGGCAATGTTAATAAATAAATACAAGCAAAATTTAATTAATTGGCAAGCAGCAAACATTAAGATAACAGAATTATGGGAAAGTTGACATTGAATTATGGGAAAGTTGACATTTTAAATGTGATAGTTGACAAAGCTACAAAGTAGTGAAAGTGCTTCTAAGTTATAGTTATACATATATTTTTTATTGACTTTTAATTACTGTATTTTCAAATATTTATTTATAGAGTTACATATATTATTTTGAAGAAATACAGACATCGATTTGTAATATACATATATATATATTGTAATGAGCACAACGTCGTTACATTGTTTTTTATTATTAAACATAAAGTTAAAATAAAAAGTTCGCTTTTAAAAACTTCCCTTTTTTTTTTTTGTTAGACATAAAAATTGAAAATCTTAAACTCGTATATATATATATATAAAATCACACAGATGAAAAATTATTAAAATAAAGCTTTATTAAAGAAAAAGTATTTTAAAACTAAATATTAAAAAGATTTAGAGATAAAAATATATCTTTAATTTTGGAAAACACATTAAGTAATCAGAAAATGGAAATGATTATTTTAATTAGTAAACTAGCCTTGGGCATTTATATGTATAAACAGCGGTCAGATAGGAGAGAAAAACAATGGAATTGGACCTCAGCGAAAGGACCATCACATCGATGATGTAATGTCAATTCAATCCACAAAATTAATATAAAAGGACAAATTTGAAAATTATTGGGGATTATTATTGAGAGATGTGACAGATATGTGTTAGTGCGGAGGTGAAGGAGAAGGGATTGAAAAGACACACTCTTCAATCCCTTCAGTTCTACTAAGAAAGAAGGAGAAATGAACTACCATTTTCTACATTGAGGACCAAATTAAAGCAAAAACCTCCGGATGGATAAATAAATCGGCCAACAGAATACCAATCTTAGGATGGCGTGGGAATTCACGTTCATGGCAAGCAATGGATAAAATTGGATGTTTTAAAAAATCGTAAGTACTTTATATTCATTTGAAGAATAAGAACTCTAAATTTTAAAACTTTTTGGTAAATACTGCAATAGAATCCTATCTGACCAAACTAAAATATTTATTAATTAGTTATAATTTTATTTGATGTGTTTCTTTTGTAAAATCATTTCCATTTATTTATTTGTTTATTTATTTTTTGTTCTTTAAGTTTTATCATGATTTTTGTTTTTCATTAAATTAATTATATAAATGTTAAACTTAAGTCGGGCATGAGTGGCTGTATAGATTTGTGAAGTTATATTAGGGGAGGGTAATCTTAGGTTATTTGTGTTGTAGTTGAATTGGGTCAATGGATGGGGTATATTGGTGTGATTAGTAGATGTAATATCAGATTTACTACGGGCAGAATCGTTTCATATGCCGCACTCACCCATTTGTCTATGGAAGGACTTATAAGATGGAGAACGCAATTTCTTTCTATGGAGTTTTTTTTTTATTGCTCTTCTTGTCAGATAGATGTAATATTCATATTTTACGAGAGGCAATTTCTTCTTTTAACTTTTTGGTGCTGCCGTATTTCGTATTACATTGAATGCATCGATATATCAGATAAATTGATGCCAGTTTTGTCTGCGAACCTTTAGCCTAAGGTTAAATAGGGATAGAATGTATTATTTTCAAATGCAAATCTATGTAGTCTATTCATACTCGACACTAAATAAAAATGCATTAAATTTAAGTTGTTTATAGATGCTTGCATGGATTGATTATCGGTTAAGTATGTTTTGGGTTTTCATATTTGATCAAAATATATAGACATTCGATAAATAATGTACCTTATGGTGAGTATCTAAAATGTATTTATTTGGATGTCTTTTAAGTTATTGGTGACAATGCAAGTATCTTATGGTGAATACTATTGGGTTAATTATAAATTTCCCTCTGCAATTGTCAGTATCAATGATTTTATATTTTGATCATTTATGTTTATTTTGAAATGTTTTTAACCGTTGTAATCTATGTAACCGATCTATACTAAAAACAAATTTTTATAATTCCATCTGTGCGAACTTAATTAAAATGTAAACTTATAATATTATAAAAATTAAAATGTAAATTTAAATTATAAAATCAAATTAAAATCTAAAATAAACATACTAAAATAGTAATGTTAAATTTTATATATATATGTGCGTAAATAAATTTTTGTATGTTAATTACTGGCAGTGGTTTATTTTATTTATTTTTTAATATTGAAATATAATTAGATAAGATATTATATTATTAAATCTCTGCTTCTCCCTGAGCTAGTGACTTGGGTTAGCTAGTGACTTGAGCTAATGACTGGACTCAAAATTTAAAAAAAAAAAAAAATTTTTTTTGACTTACGTATCTGCCTACTTCATAAATTTTTCTAGGTTCAAATGCCTAGATGGCTCCCTGTAGTGCAGATCATGGTAAGCTCTATTCTCCGGATCGTTACAATATATTAATTCTAATATTTTCATGAATAAAAGATGTCATATTATTATTATTTGTGGGATATTCCATGTAGTGAAATAACTAAATGTTGATGTTTTAGTACAATATCAAGTACCTTCCTCAGAGCTTCCTTTTTATCAAATCATAAGAATGTATGTGAGACTTAAAATCATTTTTATTGTTTTCTTTCTCCTCATATTTAAATTCTATTGGAAGAGAAAATAAATTTTAAAACTTCTCAATCAATAGAATTTAAATATGAGGAGAAAGAAAACAATAAAAATGATTTTAAATCTCACATGCATTCTTATGATTTGAGAAAAAAGACACTCTGAGGAAGGTACTTGATATTGTATTGAAACATCAGCATTTAGCTATTTCACTACAGGAAATATCCTACAAATAATAATAATAATAATAATAATAATAATAATAATAATAATAATAATAATAATAATAATAATAATAATAATAATAATAATAATAATAATAATAATAATAATAATAATAATAATAATAATAATAATAATAATAATAAAATAATAATAATAATAATAATAATAATAATAATAATAATAATAATATCCTATTTGGAAAAGAACACGCTGACTAAAGCTCTCAATTAAGTTTAAAAGTTTTTAGCCTACAAAGCGATTTTTTTTATTTTAAAAAACATTTAAATAAAAAAGAATACCACTTCCAAACAACTGAGTTTTTTTTTATGCCAAAAAAAGTAAGTAAAATTATATTTTTGATAGAAATATAACTTTTACAGAAAATAGAACGCCATGGCGTTTTTAAAAAAAAATATTGAATCAGACAGTGAAAAAAAAAGCAAATCCAACAGTATTAAATTATCCTACGCCAACGCTGCAAAATTAAACAATAAACAGCACGTTATAGAAAAAACACAGACTAGCCGCTTTAGAAAAGTAAATGTAATAGATATTAATGATTTAAATCTAGTAAATAGTGATATTACAGAATCTTCCCCCTGCCAACCTATGGAACGAAGAAGAATTACAGTTAATCAACACTAACTTTAACAACACTATTCCTAAAAAACTCTTTAATATATTTAAAAAATTCTTTTCAATAAAATCAATAGTTCTAGCTGTTACAGACAAAAACCTAATGCTCTATAAATTTCCGAGAGAATTAATATATGATGAGTTAACAAAAAAAAATTTGTGGGATAGTATTGCAAATATTGGAGATCATCCCAACAATAGATACATAGCTATAAAATTTTATGATGAACACCAAAAAACAAGATTTCAAACTCTGGTTAAAACACTTCAAAACTACGCCCTAATAATAGTAGATCCAAGTTTACAAAATTCTATCACAGGCATTATCAAAAACACGTATTTCGGGTACAGCATTCAAGACTTTAATCATCTAATTCAACCTTATGGCAAAGCAATATATATAAAGCAAATTTTTCTAAACGATACACCTATACCGATTGGTAGCAATAGCTTTAATTTTAAAGTAAAATTAAATGATAATATTGACCCAGAAAACTGACCCACTCAAATAATAGATCAAGATGCAGTATTAACTCTTTATATAAGGGGACTAAGACCACAATGCTTTGCATGCACGGATTGAGGACACTTAGCGATCAACTGTAATGCAAAACAGGCCAATAAAAGTAATAATAATGAAATTCAACTTGAAGAAACAAAAACATCAAACCAACTAGATAAAACTACAAATAAACATGAAATAACTAATAAAAATGATACTAATGAAAATTATAATAACACCGATATGCATTTAGACATATCAATTAAAAAAAATAAAAGCAAAAATCAAATATCAGATAAACAAGTGACAACAAATAATACATGTATAAATAATGAGGAAATAGCCCTAACAAAACTTGCAATCAGAAATAATACATCTCAAGAAATAATGGAAGATTTCAGCACAAATTCATCAATAAGTACACCAACTAATCAAGAGCAGGAAAGAAGACCACCCGGAAGACCACCAAAAAAAACAAAAGGGTCAAAAAAGTCAAAACAGAACAATATGACAATTCTAGTTACTCACAGCTAGATGAGACAAACAGCACATCAGATGAGGATTTAGAACTAAATTATCAAGATGTCCAAGATCAACCACAAATAACTACCCAAATAACTAACACACAACCATGAACAATACTTAAACATAATGAAATTAAAAATCACAGCAATTAATGTAAGAGGCCTGAACTCAACCACAAAAATTCATAAACTTAAACAATGGATCAGAAATACACAACCACACATACTTGGATTACTGGAAACAAAAATTTACACTGGATCAAAAATAGAGCCAGCTAAATATCTAAGTAAAGAAGGATTTTGTGCCTGCTCAAGAGATTCATCATCTTCAGCTGGTACTGCTATCCTAATTACTGAAAAATGTTTTTTCACTACATTTAAAATAATATATATTGATTCTAATATGCTTATTACAACTTTTTAACATAAAATTATAATTATTAATATAATATTTATTTACATGCCAATACAACACAACAAAATCAATACCATAGTAGCAAACATCAATTCCATGCTAGCAAACACAGCAAATCCAACAATACTAATAGGTGATTTTAACACAACATACAAGAAATTCACAGAATGATGGCTTCATAAAATATCCATACTACTCATGAATGCACAAGGATTCCTACCAGAAAATGCAATTTCCTTTCACAATGGCCATTTTTCTTCACTAATTGATTTATGTTTCTACTCACCAATGCTTCACCATCTAGTAACAATAAAACTTACACCATCAGCTTTCTCGGATCACTCAGCACAAACAATAACAATTAACTTCAATGATATCCAAACATCAACCCTTCCATTCACAAGAACAATTAGAGTTCTATTACCAGTAAACACACCTGAATTTATTTTTTCAGAAACCTACATCATGATAAACAAGCTTAAAAATATAAAGCTCAATCCTATACAACAATATATAGCATTTATAAACATTAGTTCATTTAATATCAATCATATAGTAATGAAGCAACCACCACCATCAAAAGTACTGGCACTAGCAGATGAAATTTCACAAACAGATAACCATGATTAACCTTTCAAAGCAAACCCAAAAATACATATATAAACTTACACATGCATACAATAATGCATGTGACACCCTTAAAAGCTACCTCAAAATTAAAAGAAGCAAACTATGTCTTACAAAACTGCACACTTGGACAAGGGAATACATTAGATGGGTGCTTGGAAGGCTACAAACTATCAAGGTGCCAATGGCAATACACACAAATCAAGGAACATTTGCAGGTCACAATATGATTTTTGCCCATATTCCAATATTTCAAGCAAAAACTTCAAACAATTAAACCAGATTTATTTGGCCCAACAGAAACAAAAACACCTTTTACCACAAATGTCTTTATAGAAAAACTAAACAGTATCCCAAATGCATGCCATCCAGGTAGCCCCGGAATTCCTGCTTTTGTCTTAAAACACATTAGTCAATTCACTGCAAAATATTTATGCAATTTAGAAAACCATCTAACACAAAAAATACAGTACATTGAAGGAGTGTACCCAATTGCAATTGTTCCTTTCAACAAAACAAAACAAATTACTCTCTCACTAACTAATTTACGACCTATATCCATGGGGCCATTACCGATTAAAATCATAGAAAAAATCATAAAGCAAGAAATTGAGCCACACATAATAATGCTTATTTCAAAATACCAATTTGCAAAAAAAAATTCATCAACAATACAAGCAGCTCTATTCTTTAAAACAATCCTAACATCAATAAGAAAACAAAAAAAAATATGGCCCCATAGCTGTACCATTAGATATTAAGGCAGCATTTGATTCAATAGATATACCTATACTTCTAGAAATGCTCAATAACACTGATATACCCAAAACTTATCTATATCTAATAGCAAACCTACTTCTAAATCGTGAAATCCATATAACCATCAATGGAAGAAACTCCCCATCATTCACTCCTACACAATCAATATCTCAAGGATCACCTCTCAGCTCATTACTATTCATACTATACATTAACCCTCTCATTCAAAAAATAACAATCTTTTACTGGAATACAGATACCAGGCACTACAGAACATATACCATGCTTAGCATATATGGATGATGTTACTGTTTTCCTATCATCAAAAAAACAACTCGCCCAGCTGCAAAACATTCTTGAAGACTATACCAAGCAATATAAATTAAAATTCAATCCCACAAAAACATCAGTACGGTCACTATTTACAGGAAAGCTGTGCACAAACACATACCAATCAAAACCAACTTTTTTTCTTGGTTTTCCTTTCCATATGGGACTTACAGGAATGAGATGCCACATACAAAATAAACTAAAGGAGGAGGCCAAACAAATAGTAAACTCATTATCAAAAACATATTTATCCATATATTCCAAAGTACAGCTAATAAACAAGCTCATCATAACAAAAATAGTTTATTATATACTGATTATATCCTTCTCAAAAGGTTTTAAATCAAAAATAAAAACCATCTGCAATCAACTACTATGGTCCAAAAAAACAGTAGCAATTTCAACAAGAAGGCTCAATCAACCACTCATTAAAAATGGACTAGGTTTACACAATATTAACATATTTCACATCCAAAAACAAAGGAATCTCATAATTACCACTTTACAGCAATTCACAAATCTAAAACACCTTGTGCAAATCATCCCAACTGATCGTCCACCTCCAACTCAATCATACATATCAACAATTATTTATGAATTTAAAACTACAGCAAACACACCTGAACAATATACAACCAAATATTCATATTGGAATATCTATGATCTCACAAATGAAATGAATAACATTAATGATGTAGCACCAATGTTAGGGATAAACAACAAAAGATTACTAAAAGAATTTAAAAAATGGGCTCTGGAACCAAAATTTTTTGACTTTATTTTGAAATTAAATCTCATTGCCATGCCCACAACCTATTTTCTGCATCACAAGAGAATGTACTTCAAAACAGATCCTTTTTGTGGACTGTGCCATCGATCAGAAGAAACCCTACAACACATGCTATACCAATGTACAGCACTTGAACACATAAGAAAAATAATTTTTGACACATACAGAAAACCTAACACATCAATTGAAAATATAATTGCTGCATACAAAACAAAATCAATACCAAACATTAGAGCAGCTACTTTTATTCTATATGCTTTTTGGTGTACAAGGTGCACTTTTATAATAGAAAATAACACCAGGCGGCATCCAGCTACCTTTCACAACAAATTAACACAAATAAAAAATCGAGATAAAATCATAACAAACCCCCACTTATATGCTGCAACATGGTCACTACTAAAAGAACAATCAATGCTATAACACAACACTAAGTATCTGACAAAAACTACTAGAGAAAAACTTTTTCAATAGCTTCTCAGATATTTAATTATACACATACAAGTTATAAACAGCAAAAAGATTATCAAAAAAAGCAACTTGTACATCAACTATTATGATTTTTTAAGGACTCTTTTTTAAGGACTCATTCAAGTCACAAAAGTTCAAACAACTCAAGAAGCCATAAATTGAACTATATCATTCAGATATTCATTTTTTTATGTAACAGAATAAATTAATGTATATACCAAAAATTATGTAAAACACTTTTGATGTAACCTTTTATAGAATCAATAAAATGCCTTTTTGAAAGATGATGATAATAATAATAATAATAATAATAATAATAATAATAATAATAATAATAATAATAATAATAATAATAATAATAATAATAATAATAATAATAATAATAATAATAATAATAATAATAATAATAATAATAATAATAATAATAATAATAATAATAATAATAATAATAATAATAATAATAATAATAATAATAATAATAATAATAATAATAATAATAATAATAATAATAATAATAATAATAATATGACATGTATTTAAATGGGTATATTATTCATGTATTAAGAAATATGAGCCATGTATAACAATATTTGTACTTGCTAATAGGGATTTTGGAAAATATATAGCAGACATAGCAGTTCCATCTATTGATATGTGCATTTTATTGTTCAGTGGCCAATTAAACCTTACAAATATTATTTATATAAGTCATTGACAATCATTTATTTGACTATTTATTTTCAATATCTTATATTTTAGAGAACAATAAAAAATGAGGAAATGTATTTATCATATGTATAAATTATTATTCAAATACTATTTGAAATAAAATTTATTTTAGTAGACATATGAAGAGTGTGCGTTTTGTGTATATTAAGTCTAACTATTTTCTTTCTTATTTTTTTTTTTTAAAAAGTATTTTTTTATGTAAATTTAATAGAAAAACCAGAAATCATTTGAGAGAAGTAAAAAAATCAATAAATTTAATCAAACGTTTAATTAAAGTTTACTTTCATTTATAAAAGTACAATTATTCTTAAAAACAAAATCTTTTTTTTTTATCTCTATTCTCTATATTATATGCCATAGCTTTTATTTTTTATTTTAATATATAATCATTGAAACGTAAAAACAAAAAGTACAAAAATATATCTGTTCCCTATGCATATTCTTATTCAACAACATATAATAATCATACAGTCAATCTTTTAGTAGAAAAAATGACGTTTGAGCACAAAAGTGATAGGTTATTTACGTATGTGTGAAAGCGATAAGTTATGTACATATGTGTGAGTTTTATAAATTTTAATTAGAAAACGGTAGCTGAAAAACTGAGATCAATTTGGTTTAGTTGTAAAGTCTACACTTAAAACTATTTGAAGATTTGATTGGGTATTAATTTCTTCACTGTATATTTTACAGTAGATGCATGATAATTTAGGTAGCAAACTGGACTATATGTAAGTATATAAAAGTAGTCTTTTAAAAAAAACTGGAAATATTTTTTAAAGCTTATATCACGTTGATGAATAATACTTTGTACTTCTTGAATATAAAAAGCTATGCTTTGTCAAGCGTTGTTAGCCGAGAGGTCATCGCAACCGCCTTGCAAGCAAATAGTTGGTTGCAGACAGTTGTGGGTTCGCATTCCGGTCGATGCTATGACATATGAAAAAAAAAAGGTATGCTGTTTTTGAAATTATTATTTGTTTATTTAAAAAAACAGACTAGTTGAAGGTAATGAAAAAATACTTTTATTTTTTTTATAATAAATATATATTTTGCACAATGTATTTAATTTATTAAATTTAATTATTCATGCTATTAAATCTATCTAAAATCTTTAATTTCTTTCAGAAACTTTTGATCATATGGTCAATTTGTCTTAGAATGAATACCATTGAAATTGATTTTGTGCAATATATGCTCTTATTTGAAAAGATTTTTATTTTTTTTGTTTGTCATAATGTTGTTTTTTTTTATCAAAAATTCAACAAAGTTGACAAGAATCTTTGATGATTAAATAAAAAGAACAACAGAACTTTTATTTATTTAGCTATGTTTTTTTTTTTTCAATTTAAAATTTAATAACATGTTAATTAAGGGCTAATAAATATAATTTCTGTTTTTCACAAATTTTATTTAAAATATACTTTTATTTTTTCTTTGTTAGATATTTTTTTATTTTTCCTTTACTCCCCCCTGCCACTTACTTTTTCTCCTTTGTTTTTATTTCTATTTCTTTCTGTCTTTTCCTCTCTTTCTCTTTTCTCTCTCTCATTCCCTCTCGATCTTTTCTTTCATTGTTCTTTTTCTGTTTATTTACTTTAAAATTTGATTTATTTTATTTTTAAAAACTAATAATAGCATACTTCGGTTACTTTGCTTTTTGCAACTGCAACTTTTAAAGAAAATAAAGTCCATAAGAAGTTTTAGAAGATTTTTTTCTCTATATATATACATTCACATATATATAGTATAGTGAATAAATTTGATTATGGTAATAGAAATGAGAAAGCAAGGATTTGTATAATTAACACACACAAACAAATTGCATATTTTGAATTATTTCTTTGAAAGAAATGATAAATGCAAATTGATATAAAAATGCCCAAATGAAGATACAACAGAATTGGAGAAAATGTGTATTTCAAGATTGCAATATTTTTAATACAAAGAAATAATCGATTAGTAAGATGTAAGATATATGTTAAAATAAAACTAGGGAGAGAAAGTTATTAACAAAAGCAGTATTAATAGTTAATAATTTTAACTTTCCAGAAATACTTCAATGAATTTAAATTAGAACTTGCAAATCAGTAAAAGATTAATTGTTACTTTGTTTATACTGCAAGAAATATAGCTGGTATTAAAACAAGACAATTTTGCAAAAAAAAATTTCACTGAGATAAGACAATGAATGTATGAAGACAAAAAGGAATGTTTAAAATTTCAAAAATGATCCATTAAAAAGAATTGAATATCTAGAGTTGATATAAGAGAATATAATTGTCAATTTGCAAGAAAAACTTCAAAAGTAAATGTTCTGTAATTGGTAGATGAGTTATTTTAGCAATAAGAAAAAAGATAAAACTATTTATAAAGAAAGAGTGATGACATCATAAAACATATGAAAGAATTCTATAAAGAAATATATAGAAATAAAAAATGAGAAAACAAAGTATTATCTACATTTACTACATCTTGTAAATTTCCAAATATTTTGAATGAAGAGGTGAAATATGTAATTAAATCTGTGAAATAAAAAAGTCTCAGAAAGTAATGAAATTATAAATTGATGTTAAAAAAGCAGGTACAGAAATATACAAATTGTTGACTAAATTATATACCAAATGTTAAATGATACAATGTACCAAGTGATTGGAAGAATGCAGTACAAATATTTATATTTACAAAAGATGATAAAAAAAGATATTAGAAATTCAGATCTATCAATATCTCTATTAGTTCCTCATAACATTTTTACCAAGATAATTACAATTCATTGACAATGAAGTGTGTATATTAACTGATCAAAAGAATAAGTTAGATTTAAAAATGTTTTTAGAATAATGGATTACATTCAAGTGTTCAGAGATGCTATTTAAAAAAACCTATGAATATGAGTTGTTTGTCCATATGTTTTGGATTTTTAGATTATGAAAAGACATTTGATTTCTATAAGAAATTCTATAGTGATTAAAGTTTAGTATCATCAAGATTCTGTAAAATATGCAGTAGTTAGATTACATGGTGTTACTAGAAAGTTAACAGTGAGAAAGATCTATAACAAAAATTCCATTTGTCTAAAACTAAAAGTATTTTATAGATTAAAATGGGAATCTAACAAAATAAGATTTTGCAGATGATATGGTTGCTTTTACAATGTTTCACAGTTTTAAAAGATATTGCAAGGGCTATCAGATGAAAGTAGAAAATGAGAACTAAGGATAAATGCCAAAATTTGACTAAAATAATGTTTAACAGCTTTTTTTAGAGTTGAAAATTAAAAAAATGTATAATCATGAATTGGAAGAAGCTAACAACTACAAATACTTTGGCCAGATTAGTAATACAGATGTAAACATAATGAATGAAATTATTTATAAAATTAAACTTGAAATCCTTTTAGTAGAATTATTTAATATTTGAAAGAAGTATACCTATATGCTTGAAAGAAAAGATATTAATAGATGTGTTTTACTCATTTTTACTTATTGATTAGAGTCTCGGATTCTTGGCAGAATATCACTGCAAAGATCCCAAACCTCTCAGTAACATATGAAATAATGTATTTTATAAATAACAAGAGTTCCAAAATGAAATATTATGGGAGAGAAAACAAATAGATACTACTAACATCATTGAAAGAACTGAGTTTGAAATGGAACCGGATTGGATAAATTACTAAAAGAAGTTTTTAAATTGAATTCCAAGAGATTGTAACTGACCTAAATGAAACCAGATGTGAGATGGATAGTTGAAATTGGTTGAAAATAATAATTATATATTTTAAAATGTATTGTGATGATCCCTTGACTTTGTAATATTAACAATGCATACAGCTTTAAATCTGATATCACAGCTTGTTCTATATTTATTTATTTATGGTTTGAATCTAAACCTGATGAAACATGAGTTTTTCCATGTTAAAGGAATTTATTAATATTAATTTTGAAAATACGTTTTAAAGTCTGTCTATGTCATTATTATTTTTAAAGTGTCATTATTATTTTTGAAGTGGTGTTCATGTGATGTTTATTTTTAAAGTATATGAATGTTCAAATATTTGTGAATTAATATAAAAGATTTCAAATTAATTCCAATATTTATAAAAAAATATAGTTAATATCAATTAACATGTATTTCAGTGTATTATTTAACTCAATTTTATTTTTTTAAACAATCTGATTTAAAAAGGACCTACACAAAACTAATTAACCAGATTAAAGTAAAATCTCAATACAGATTTATATGTGGCTAAAATGTGTATAAGTCAATAGTAATTTTTGGCATTCAAAGAAATAAATGAACAATATTAATTATTAACCGAAATACAGGCTTATTATATACCTGTATCAATATATGTAATATACAGGGTATTGTTTATTATATGCCAATAAGTTAATATAACAAATGACATGGGGAAAATGTGAGTTTATTTTTTGTGATTAATTAATAATGCTTGAACTTTATACTGACAATATCAAGTCATTTCTATTCTTATACACTTGCATAGTATACTTTCTTAATTGCACAGTCTTATTTTGAGATAAAGAAGTGTCTTATCATAAATATTCACTATGATAATATTAATTCAATATTCTTTAAGGATGAATGCACCTATTTTTTTTTAATAAAGAAAGAACTATCAAAATTATCAATCAGAAAACAAGTGCACTGACATATTAAACAATTCTATTTTGAATTTTATTATTGTATCATTGCAAAAATATGTATAGATCAGAAAACAAGGATGTCAGCAATACAGGCAATTTATTTTTGTATTATTGCATGATTATAAATATTTCCTTAGAAACATTATTGTTAAGATGTAGTAAAGTAGAATAATTCCCTTCTCTGTATATTGAATGAGGAATTTATTCAACATTAAAAATCCAGTACTTCAATCTTAAAATACCTAGGGTATTACAGCAATCCAATATATTTTGTACAATTGTTCAGCATAAGAAAGATAAGGTTAGTCAAAGAATGATATTTACCTTATAATCATTTTTGAAATTTTTTAACACATGAATGCTAGGCTTTTTTCTAATTAAATGTATCCAAATTATATTAGATAAATGTTAATTAATTTTATGTACTGTTTAATTTACTGTTTTTATTATTTCTTTCTATGTGTAATTACCATTAAGAATATTGCATTCAACCCAAGATCATTAATTGTTTAATACACAAACAAATACACATTATATAATTATAAGAGTGAGTTCTGATTTTTAAAAATCTTTATTTTTAAAATAAACTACCTGCCATAAGTTTGTAAATACAATATCAGTTATAAATTTATTTTAATGGTTATTTATTAATTCTATGATTGCATCATTTGCCACTATAATCTTTTTAAATAAAACTATAAGTGTATTACTAGTCAAATCAGAATAGGTTAAGACTATTTACTGTAAATAGTATAATTGCTATGTTAAATTAAAATAATTGGTGTTAATTTAATAAATGTTCAAGTATCTTTTTATATATAATTTAAAATAAAAAGATATCCAGCTTTTATTATCATTAAAGTCCCCACTGACTGATTATCAATTGAAAGCTGCCTAATGGTATTGTCCAAGGCATCATGTATGAAAATGCACGTGGAAATATAAACAACATAGTATATAATAATATCTACACCTTTAAAAACTTGGTATATAATACACTAACAATAAATTTTATATATTGATTTCTCTGATCTGTACATAGGTAGTAGCTAGATTCGAAGTATGCCACAAAGGAGAATTGTAAAAAGAAAAAAATGAATTGATTTACTCTAATGCAGCTTTATACAAACCTGGAGGTGCTTAATTGGATGAACATATTTATGAAAATTTATAAATATTTATATAATGAGTCATGCATTCACAAGATTTACAGAGTGTATTTTTCAGAAAACAAAGATTTGCTATCACATATTTTCTCTAGGACATTAGATTGTTTTACCTTTTATTGGGCTATGACTCCACTGAATGTATATCAAGGTAAAGGCAAGAATCAGAATTTGATTCTTTGCCTGCATATAATTCCAGGTGGTATATGCATAACCATTGTGGCTATCACTACACACTCATCATTTGAAATCTCTATTGGTTTTAAATGTTTATATTTTCCCATGGTACTATGACCAGTAAATTTTATGATTGCTTTATCAACTGCAACCTGCATCCTTTCTGTATATTTGATTATCAATTTTTTTAAATTTACATTGCACTGCTCTATACATATAAACTATTTCTTGTTATACAAACATGCAAGAACAAACACAAACATACTAATACAAATAAAAGCATACCAATAAATTATTACATCTTTTGAGAATCATTATGTCTATAAAATATGGTGGCCTCAAACTTGGATCAGAGACCCAAAATTACAGTGTACAAAAACACTTTTATTATATTTGAATACAAATTTATATATAATAAAAAGCATAAATGATTTAATATTATATAATTTATATAGTACACAGTTATACCAATACAAACAAATTATTAAATTATGCCAAATAATAATAATAAAAAAAATATTATTCAAATAATAAAATTAATACTTATGACCAATAAAGATTTTCTATGTTTATTGCCTGTCTGTAAACTAATAAACTGACTGAAAATAAAAAAAAATTAAATGCACCTATTAATAAAAATATTAATAAAAAAATCAAATTTTATTCGATTTCAAATTGTAATATATAATTTTAAAGATGAAATTAAGCAGCAGGGAATTCTGAGATTTCTGTTGACATCATGTTTTTAGTTTTTACATAATTTAAAAAGAAGACAAAATTTCAATGAATCAGCTTCCACATGCCAGGTTGCACTACAAAGATTCTACCCATTATAGAAATATACTATGCTCTTTGCTAATGTTTCATTATGTGAAACTATGAATTGGGTTTTAAAAAGAAAACAACATTTTATCTATATGCTATTTTAAAATAAATAATATGCTTCCTCCTTTTCATTGCTTATATTTAAATTGCCTTAAGAAAGTTATATATTTATCATTATGTTATTTTTAAATAAATAGTTCATTATTATTTTGAATGGTTTTTCAATAATACCATTGTTTAATATTTTTAAGTATCCCAGATTATAAATTAATTGTTTTCCAATATTTAATATTTATAATCATCCAGATATTCTGCTAAATCTTCAACATGTTCAAGGACTTTTTATTAGGACTGTTGTGCTACATATGGAAACCAAGACTTAAGGAATATTAATTATTAATTGGTAAAAGGTATACATATTTAGTTTTAAGATTTATTCATATGTATTATGTCTATGATTTTTTTCTATGTATTATTCATGTATGATTTTAATATGTTTATCATTATAGTTCTCAGAATAATACTGTATGAAATATAATTATGATGTACCATGTCGGTCCTGTATGGAATTATTTAGAATATGAATAAAAGAATGAGTGAATTTATGAAATAGATGTATATTTTAGCCACATCTGGTTTTGCACATTACTTACTCATTATTGTTATATGAGATAGTAGTCTTATATCTAGTTTTACAGATTGTTCTTATCATGCCAGTAAACTAAAGTATGTCTAGGTGACAGTTAGCATAGAATGCTATATTTTAGACAATCCTTTTTGTGATTGTTTATTCTTTGTACATTTTTAGAGTGTATTTTATCATTTTTGTCTTTCTTTTAACATTTTTTGATGATAACCTTAGTGAGAATTTGTTAAAATCATGTACCAACCATGTCTTTATTTTTGGCTCTTGAAATGTTTTAAAGTTATGTGTGGTGCCAATAATGCTTTTATTTTTGCTCTTGATGAAATAATAGTAATTTACATCTGTTGATAGTATTGATATGCCTAGTTTTCATATCTGATGTGTTTAAAAAAGCTTTGAGAAAATATTTTACACTGAAAAATTATAATTATTTATGTGGCTCTAAAATGAACGCATCTTCCTCAAAATTCATTGTGTTATAATAATGGTAAGATTTAGCTAGTAAAACCATTAAATACATTTTCTACAGGGACATATGCAAATAAAAGTTAGATTAATAAAATGTGAGAAATTTATGAATTCATAGGTAAATCATATTAGGATTATATATTTAATTATTTTCTAATTGTAATGTACAATTTTATTCTTTAATTTGTAATGATTATAATTTCTGATTTTTATTAAAATGTTTAAAAAATACTTTTGTCATCTTGATTAGTCTTCATACATATTGTTTTAATTATTAATTTTCAAATTTGTATCTCCACTATCATTATCTGCATTATCAGAAATCCACAAAATTCACACATATATTTTATTATCATAATATAAGAGTATAAGTGTATAGGAAGAATATGATAAGTCATTTTATTAAATTTTATATTATTGATTTTAAGATAATATCTGTGGATAAGGTTACTTTATTTTATTTTGGGTAAAAATTATAAGAGAACCTATGGTGTTATATATATAGGTAGCCGCAAAACCTCTTTCATACTCATAGTATCATGAATGGAATCCTAGTATGCTATAATTGGCTTATTGTAAGAGTTTTCATGATTGATTTTAAAAGTAATAATTATTTATTGTATTAAGATATTCAGTAACACATGGTCTGTTGATCCACACCCTGCGATGGCACTGTTTCTACGCTAAAGCATATAAATATGCTGTTTACAAGGTCGCCCATAGATCTTACAGCCTGTAAACTGTTCAAACACTAAGATGTTGAAGTGCACCCTTACTCCAACATCTCTAGCATGTTGAACATTATTAGCGATGAGTATGCAACATTCTCTATAGACATTATTCTTGACTATTGTACAGCATATGATATGAAGGTTTCTGTAGTTGTAATGACGAAAAGTATATTAGAATGGATTTTTTTTTTTTGCTTAAATGTATTGTAATTTATGTGAGTCAGTAAAAATTGTAATGATTTCTCAAATGCCCTTACTTTTGTTGTCAGGGGTCAGAATTCACTAAATGAGGAGTGTAAATCATGATTCGACAAAGTTCACGATCAAGTCGTGCACTTTACGATACTTTTTCGAGATCAAAACAGTTCAATAGCAGATGACCATTCAGTGTTGTAGTTTTGAGATTTACCTGCTACAGAAGCAAATGTGGTGGCCTTTTATCAACCCCCAAAAAATATTTTACCCACTCAGAAAAACTTTTTTTGTGGTGGTTTAATGAAATTAAAGTGTTGTCAAACATCTGAAATGGAATGTCAATCATGTCAATGTCAATGAAGGTATTTCATTCACTTATGGAATAGGGTTTGAGGGCTGCCGAATCGCTTTTTCACAAGCAGTATGGCTAATTTATTATTAAAGCTGGGATGAGCTTACAGTGAAGCGTATTAAAGCTGAGTTGGAAAGGTGTCAAAACACCATAAGGAATATCATGACAGGTCTTAGAGAGGTCTGTTGAGAAATCCTTGTTTCTCAATAAATAAATAAAAGTTTATTCAAAAACAATAAAAAAACTTGGAAAAAAAAAGTTTCTTTAAAAAAAAAAAGACAGAATATTTTAAAAAAACATTTTTTTTATTTTTAAGAAATATACATCAAACTGGTTACAAAAAAAAATCAACAACAACAAAAAAATAAAAATCAAGCAAATCCAAAAATTAAAAACATAAATCAACAACAACAAAAAAAAAAAACAGCCCGGT
This sequence comes from Epiperipatus broadwayi, assembly GCA_028023455.1. Taxonomy (NCBI): domain Eukaryota; kingdom Metazoa; phylum Onychophora; class Udeonychophora; order Euonychophora; family Peripatidae; genus Epiperipatus; species Epiperipatus broadwayi. The sequence goes on from JAQFVV010012462.1 coordinate 1,330,153, forward strand.
AACATTATATTTGTTTTTCACTAGCAACTGCACCATAGAGCAGTATGGGTAATTAGACAATGTATTACCAGATATTCTCCCAAAAATTGGATTATATTTTATTATTATTGTTAGTTCTAGGATCACATTTATTGTTAGTATAAGAACTTAAGATTATATTTGCTTATTAAAGAGTTTATTATAGCAAGAAACCTTGAGATCTGGTTTATGTAAGAAAGTGACTTGCTTAAAAAAAGATTTATTTAGATTTTAATGATAATTCAAATAACCTAATTTATTACAACCTTTGTTGCATCAGATTTAAGATTGCTTAAAGAATATTAGAACACTCTCTTAATTAGACATTTTTGTCTTAGAGCAGCATTAAAGCTAGCTTACATTGAGGTTGTATTAGGAAGCTGATTAGCTCAACTCCAGATTACAATACATATATCTTTATTGTAATGTGATAAAAATGATGACACTGGAAAAATGATCAATATAATCTGAAAAAAACATAGTCCAATCATTGGTCACCATTTTTAATGGAATATTAATCATAATATGGTATGAGAATATAAAAACTTAGTATATTTTTGAATTGAGACACTATTCATACCAATATAAATCTAACTTAAATACAGAGTGCCATTTTATAACAGCCCTAAAGTTGATTTGACATTTTTATAACAATCACTACTTGCATATGACCATTATTGGCCAGCATTGAGTAGCTATTTTATAACAATAATAATGAATCTTCAACCTCATTATCTCTCTATATTTGTTAAGTCAACATTAGTCACAAAATAAAAGAAATTATCCTAATGATTTTTAGATAACCACTTACTACTGACACTACATATAGAAATAAAATATCATGAAGAAATGTCCTTAAGATATAAATATTATTTATAACATAGCAAAACATGCATCAACAAATAGTAACTCTGTTAGAACCTGTATAAAATTATCTAGCTCAGTTATTGGCCACACTAGACAATAACAATATTTCCAATACATAATTATTTAGATTATTCACTACATGATAATAAAATACTAATGACAATCTTTATTAAAATTTAATTTATTCAGATAGTACTTAAAACAAAAACAAGCAAACAAGATCATCATTTCACATATCACCAAATCTATTCACGATCCCAAAATACACTATGATAAGCAGTGAAATTGTAGGCCATTGTTCTAAACAAAGATGTATGCCTAAGACATCTATTTAATTTATAATTGAATTAAAACAAATTCTAATCTATAGTTAACTAAATTCTGATATACTAATCTAACATTTTTTATAGTAATGCAAATTTACTTTAACATTTAATGACATTTTATTTATATCAACTAGTTTTGAAATAATTATGATAACATTTTGAACATGTTTTATAAACCTACACTATTTGTAATATTTAAATAAAGTAAACCCTTACTCAGTTTTATATTTAATTTAATAAACTTTAAACATAATATTAATATTTTGTTTACACTTTACATTATATTGATATTAAAATAAAACACTCAACAAGAATTTATTATCAATAAATCTATTAGACAATCTTGCATTTGGAAATGCCCAATTGCATCATATATAATTATACCATAGGTTTCTATTGAATATTTATCGAATTACAATCACTGATATTATTATATACTTGGTTTTATAACAATTAAACTATATAAGATGATTATTGGCAGTTATCCAAGCCAAAGATAATATTAAGTTATACTAGTTAATAGATTTTTTCCACACTTTAAAGAAGTTTAAAGGTAATAATGCAAATCATTCTGACTAATGACAGAACAAAATGTACACTTGGGTCTCGTTTTATGCAGTAGCTAAGTTCCTCAGAAAATGTGCACAAAAGAAATTGCACAAAAATAGACTTAACTTACCTTGAAAAATGAGGGATAGGTTCTGTATTTTTTAGAAATAGTATAAAAGCAAAGCAACAAGGAAAAATTACTTTAAAATTCACATTAAAAAAATAAGGAAATAAATTATGACTAATAAAAAATTTCAAATAATTGAAAAAAATTAATATGAGACAAACTTTTTTTATTTTTTTATTAATTACAGTATTTAATTTTACATTTTTTCATACATATTTTAATTATTACCACTATTTGACAATATGTGTTCATTTGTGAACTGGTAAGAAATCAGATTCATGACGTGATCTACAACTAGCGCCACTTTCAGTCTAGTGCTAGGTTAATGGTTTTCTGTTTCTATATTAAAAAAATGAGATCACAATCAAAACAAAAAGATTATACATTATCATTAGAAAGATTACTTTCACTTTACAAATTCAATAAAATCTTCGTTATTATTTATTTTAAAAATCTAAAAAAAAAAAATATTTCTGTTATATCTAACAAAATACATTTTGAAAGATTAAAATTTTTGAATATTTATTGAGATATTTTTATACAAGTATAAATCTATTATAATTATTTACTAATAGTATAAGTAGGCTATTTTTATAGAAGCTAAGATTCTAAATACAGCTTCAGGCCATATGCACGTTAACTGCTAATATAATGTTATATTTTTGAAAAAAAAAGTATTTCAAGTCAAAATAAGTTATTAATAATTTAAATTTCTTGATATCTAATAAATATAGTGAAATATGAAAGATATTAAGAAGAAACATGAATCGCATAACTTCAAAACCGCATTAAAATAATTCACATAAAACGAGACCCAGGTGTATTAAGATCTCATATAATTGTACAATATAAGCTCATTAATATTCAATCATGAACTAATGAAATTATTTTTACCAGTAATATTGATTTAGATAAGTAAACAAATATTTTAATGTAATGATAAATATAAAATTTATATCTAATCAAACCCAATAATAATGAATAATATATAAAAAAATATACATGTATCTAACTCTTATTTCACTTACCAAGATTGTTTTGATCTTGGATCAAACTTTACATATCAAAAATACCTTGCACATTCAAAAGAAATAATTAGACAGATTCACCAGATTTTAATCAACTCTAAATTTATTGGTTAATAATTAAAAATCTATAATAGTTATAATAAAAAATATATATAAGGACAAAAACAAATGATATATGCAATAGACTAAAATTGTAGCAATTAAAAAAATACAATACTATGTCCCTTTAGTATATAAATAAATGATAGTCTATTACTCTATCAGAATCAATAATGAATAAGAAGAAAATGTAGGTATGAAACTCAAAAATGTGTTGCATGACAATACCCTATATAAATGAAAGGAGAGATTTTTGAATATCTTCCTCAGACTTTAAATAGCCTATACAATGATTAAAAAAAAAAGTGATCATATAAAAATTTATCTCTATTTATTCATTAATATAATTTCTAAATAATTCAACTAACACAAAACCCATTATATTTAAACCATTCTCTATCCAAGTATCCCCAAATTAAATCTTGAACATAAAAATAATAATAATAAATATTTGAAAACTTCCGGTTATATTAGCCTATATTATCAGATAAGATTTAGATAATAACAAAAATGAATCTCTCCGACCTTTCATATATGTGAATAATATAATAATCCATATATATATAATTTTCTCTGTTTTAAAATAAAATATGAAGAAAATGTAAACATTTTTCTTTTCTTTTTTTTTTTCAAACGAAAAATGCATAAACATAGATATCATACCACAAATGAACAGTCTCATTTTTTCCTTTTTATCCACTAGTCCATGATAGCTTCTTGTTCCTTCTTTCTGATCTGAATGCATAAAGATGATTTTCCTTTAAGTAGAGAAGACAAGCATGAATGATAACAATTGCGGATTTGAATTCAATTACTTTCACGTTTAATTAAATTCTGATATTTTCTTTTAAGTATATAAATGTATCCAGCTTTTAAAACATCAGGAACTTAGTCGATGCAAAATCACACATCACTAGCTTTAATTTCCTTTTTGATTTGTAATAATGTATAAAGAGAATTTGTTCATTGACAAAATTCAGTTATATCCAAGTGAATAATAAATGCTAGTTTTATTGGGGGGGGGGGGGGGTTCAAATTAAGAAAGTGAAATTTAAATTGTTTAATATCACACATAAGTTGAGTTAATCGAACTTGTGAAATCCATTCATATGGAATATGATATCCATATACCCATCATTGGGTTTGTATTCATCATGCATTAATAGATGAAATCCTAGATTTTAACAATGGAATATTTTTTATAGCTGACTTGGAATACAATGCATTTTCATGGTTTGTTTTTTTCCCCCCACATTTAGCTATATCCTCTGGAATTTTATCAATAAACTGCTCCTGTTGAATGGGGAGATAGTTGGGTTTTATTCTCCCATGAATTTAGAAATTAATCACTTAAAATTATAAAATTTAACATGTTTTTTTAAAGACAAAGATGATTACGAGGCATGGATCCTTAAAAACGTTTAGCCTATTGATATTAAGATTTAATTTATATCTTTTCCACTAAAACTTACTTATAAATAAGTGTTTTGTTTACATAATATTAAGAAGTAAAACTATATTTAGAACAACTCATGTTGCAACATTTTAGTTGTATTTGTAACATACGGCATTAATGTTGTCAGAACAACTATAGAATATTACTCAAATCTCTCTCAGTGATATAAGAAAATTGTTTAAGAAAATTTGCCTCCAATTAATAAGTGAAATTAAGATTTAAGTAATTAAAGATAGTGAAAATAAATTCCTGCTTTATAAGTTCAATATTATTTTTCATATTTAACTAAAAATAAGGAATTCATATTACATTTTCAATATCTTTCAATGAATATATATATATATTTTAATAATACATTCAAATATTAATTAATATAAAACATTTAATTTTATAATAGGCAAGTTGCTATAGAGATTGTAGTAACAGAAATTGAAATGTGTAATACTTAATAATAATAATGATTTTATTCAAGTGATCTTTCTATGATTCACTTAATTATTTTCCAGAATCTATTTATTTATTCACTTGTTTATATATTTTTTGAAATTGATCACAACACATTTATGATTTGATGCTAATATTAATCGTAAATAATATTATTTTAAAATATTAGGTTGCCATGGTTATCTAGTCAAGATTTATATTTCAAAACCTCCATTATCCTTAGATCAAGTGAAATAAAAATTAAACAAGATCAGCAAACTTTTTTAGTTTTTTTTTTTAAATACTGTGATACACAGCACTAACCTGGCACTTACAATATATATATATATATAATCTGGAGGTACGTTAATCATATATATATATATATATATATATATATATATATGGGTACATTACTACACAAATCAAAATAGTTTAAAAAATATTGAGCTAACACGATGCATCTATTTCCTATTTTATGTCTTTATCTCCCTTCTTTATCTATTATCATATTTATATCTTCTATCTACTTAAATAATTGCTTGTCTACTTATTATTGGAAGTAACATTTGGAATATATAAAAATACTTAGGGATTAAAATTATATTTTTTATGAATGTAGATATACAACCAAATTATTATAAAATTAGATATTTTAGCATCAAAGTTTTATTCTTAATATAGAATTGTCAATAACGCAATAATTATCCATTTCTTTTGTTCATAATACAGATAACTACATAAAATATTTATCTGCAGTCAGCCTCAACTTTTATGTATAAAGTAATTTAAATAATACATTTCATAACTATTATTATTTTTTAAAAATAAAAGTTGAAATGTAATTAAAACCATTGCATACATTTGATGTCTATTTTAGAGACTTATAACCATTAAAAAAATCAAACGTTTTAATGTTCGAGAATTGGTAAAAGAAATTGAACTATAGATATGAGATTTATGAAGTTTGAATATAAGTATCTACCACTATCAAATATTCTTTTACAAAGACACTATTACTTATAATAGCATTATGCATAGTAGTCAACTAAACTATCTTATTTTTTATTTATTTTCAAAAATAAAAATTACCTGTATATATATATATATGTGTGTGTGGGTGGGTGTATAAAAGTAGATAGCTAGATAGAGAAGAGATAAGATGTAAAAAGAATGCTTTAATTATTGGACTTACTACTGAAATTAAATTAGTTTACATTTTAATTACATTTTTTCGTTTAAAAAATCTATAATCTCTACAACGAAATCTCACCTTCATATCAGTTGTTGAAAGTCTTAACAGAGCTGTCTAACATGTCACACAAGTTGTGACAGGTTTCAGTGATATTCTTGATAAAACAGAAAACCAGATTTATAAATTTTCTATTCATAATAGTGACCATAAAACCTTTCACTTGACCTAAAAATTACTTCTGAATGGAAAAATGAATAAGGTATTTGACTCTTTTAGATGGTCAATATATTGAATACAATTTAGATTCATTCAGTCGACGATATCAACTTCACAATAAAAGTTCGTGTTTTTCAATACTTATAGAAATGTATAAGTAGTTAACCTAACATTGCCATTGCGATCAATAGTAAATATTGACGAATGAATGTATTTAAAAATAAGAAATCATAAGTAAACGAATGCCTTCAAGTAATATTGATCAATAATAAGCAAATCAAAACTGTATAAATTTTAAACAATTTTAGTAAGTATAAATCAACATGTGTCTATAAACCAGTGATTAAAAAATATTCTATTTTAATATATATACATATCTAAAAATTGCATATTTAAAAACATATATATTAATAAAATGTAGATGTTTAAAAATCTATGTATTTATAAACATATACCTATTCATCACCAAAAGATTACCTGTTTCTCTAATTCATATATAGTCCAATATTTTTTTTCATTTATCCTGATCATATACTTCTTTCTGTGTTTATATATTTTTTTGGGATCCATGTAAGATCTTTAACAATCCTTCTATTGTCATTTTAACTTTAAATTTTTTTAAAGATATGAATATTTGTTTGTTTGTCTCATTCATGTATTTTACTTTTAACTCCTTATTTCCATCATATATATTTTTATACTTCTATTAAGTATCCAAGTCTCATTCATATTTATGCATAAGCACTAAATATATTTACTTAAAAACTTATTTTGCAAATGTATAGGCTTACTTACTTTTTATAAGTTATTTTTAACCAAAAGTATTCCATATAAGTTTAATTGTGTGGTCAGTTTCATCATTTATTTTTTTCATGGTAATAGTAATTTAATCACTTATTATTAATTGTTTTTTTTTTCAACTTTTTTTGAAAGCTATTGACAATTAATTTAGACATTTAAATTTACCTTTAGTTTTAATTAAATATCTAATAATATCCGTACATTATATTTTCAAAATTTTGATTAAAAGTCTTAAATAATGTACTCTACATGAATATTGGACCTGATATATTGACATGATAGTGTATCATAAATGAAGTAGTCTATGATGCAACATGCCGGATCCTGCTAGAGAGGCAATGATTCCACACCACATGGATGCCAGTTCTGATATGTCAGCATTATAGAGCCAACCTCAAAAGGGGTGGACAATAACAACAAAATGGAATGCTACTTACTCATACATCAACCTGTTAGTGCAGGTAATGGCTCTGCCATACATCTACCAGATCTAAAACACCCATGTTATCAAGCCAGCCTTGATGGAAGAAGCCAATACCAGCTAATGGATTTGAGCCAACATTAGCAAAGTTTATTGAGTATTCATCTGTACAAATTTTGTTATGTCAATAAATATATTTTTAAAATAAAATAAGGCAAATAAAAAACAATAAAGCTAAATGAATGAATGCAACCTGGCGAATCAGACATCAGATAACATTTGTAACATTTCTTGAAACATTATTTGAACAATCAATCATATCTGAAAGATGTAAATGATTTAAGAAATCATCATTTAATTTTATTCTACTTTTCATTTGTATACAAATTTCTTCCTAATATTGCTTGGGAATTCATAAAAAATGTAAGCACCAAAAGTGATGAGCTGGATTGCAATCCAGGAACCTTGATATCCCAAGTCTGCTACTTGGTACTGCATCAAACTATATAGGGCAAAGTACTTTCTGTAAAACTGCTATAAAAGGACTTCCTTTTCCATCATCCATAATTCATAGTAATTAAAGAATAACTATAGTCATTCTCATGTATCACTCTAGATAAAAAATAACAACAATCACTATTCAAAAAACCTTTTCCAAAAGGCAAATAATGGGTGGAGGAGAATAATAATCTGTTTCTGCAAAAGTATAATCTCTTCCAACAGATCAATAATCTGGATAATCCAGCCACAATTCAAACCAGCATAGCTATTTTAAAGAATGATTTTAAGAGGTGTATAACTATTAATTTTATCATATTTAGTATCACCTTTATTTCTTCCACCTCCTGAACTTCATATATTATTTTCTATTTTAATATTTTTAGCATAATATAATCTAGTGGTCACTGTTAAATTTGATAAATATTTGTATAATTTAATAATACTATCGTACTACATCATAATATATTCTAAAAAACTTTGTTCAGCAAAAATATTCAACAAATTAACAATTGTTTCATAGTCTAAAAATTCAATGAAAAATGAAAATTCATTTTCATAGATTATTTGAACAACTTGTTTTAATACTATCTTGAGATCTACTATATTATAAGCATATTTAATTCACCTTGTTCTTCTGTTTGGTTTGAGTATAAAGCTCTTTATGGATGAAATGTATGTTAGTAAAGATATTGTATATAATGAATAGAAATCTGAAAGTTCTATAATTTCTAGTATATCTTTTTCACTTTTACTAAATATTAACATCGCTATGCATTCAATCATCTTCATTATTTGTCTTTTTAATGTATTAAGAATAATTTCAAAATACCAAAGAAATTTTCTGTTTTAATATATGTAATTGCATGCTCAAATTTTTTTTATAAATAATTAGCATATTTGTAGGAATTATCATGTTTTTTATTCATTATTACTATATAGTTCATTATATAACTCTTTCACGTTTTATGATGTTATTTGTGGTTTTTTTTGATAATGTCATCTTTTTTTTATTAGAAACAATTTTTTTTCGCAATATCAAATTGTTCTCATGTGTCATAGCATCATCCAGGAAGCAAATCCGCTAACCCAGGACAACTGCTTGTAAAGCAGCTGTCACTGACCTCTTGACCACCAATGCTTGACAATATCAAATTGTTATTTTATACATTTGATATTTTTATACTTTTTTTTGCTTTCCTTTTCTATTCACAATTTCATGTTTTCTTATAACATTATTTTTTTTTTTTATCATTTTATATAATTCCAGGTACGTTTCTTCTTAAATTGTCTATTTCAGATGGAAATTTACTAGCAAACGATTGCTTTTTTGCTCAAGTATACTTCTTAAAAATTTGTAAGTTATTTTTTATTGAACTCATCATCTACTGAAAAATAATAAGATTTTTAAATGATTTCAAATCTGTAATAAATTTATTGAAGTATATTTGATGCTTATGGATACCAATTTTAATACAGACTTTCTACATAGTTTTCACTCTAATTTAGCATTATCACATACTATATATATATATATATATAGTATGTGATATATGCTATATAGTATGTCATTGATATATATATATATATATATATATATATATATATATATTATCAATGACCACTTTCTGACATCAATTTCATTACAATCTTAATCCAGGTATTTTGGGATATCATGAAGTGGATGCTTTTATACCTATTTAAGATTTGAATTTTCTAAAAAAAAAAAAAAAATTTTTTTTTGTCTTTTACAATCCAATTAATCCATAGTAAATTTATCTTTCAGACGTATTCCAATTTTATCATCAAAATCTACTTTCACATATTATAAGGTATGATAAATCATTTGGTATTTTTATATAAAATTATGTCACCTTTTTATAAAGAAAAAACCATACTGAAATATATGCATGAATCAAAAAATTGAATAAATTGTAGTACCATATCTAATTTATCATTATTTCCACCATTTTGTTCTTTTATTTTTTATTTATAACAATTCTTACTTCACTTGTGCTTCTAATATGGTAAACTATTGTCCACATTTTAAATCAATTGTATTAACTTTATAATGCCTGACAGTGTTTTATATAATGTTTTATATAGTACTGTCTTTTGGACTTTGAGTCCCCAGGCACAAATATAGAGTGGGGCCTCCAGTAAATAAAAAAGTAAGATGTTTGGAAATTTGGTGCACTTTATTTCAAAAGTAAACTTTAATTTTATGTATGAGAACTTGCATCAGATGTTGGTCTTTCAATCTATTTTATTAATGTGTAAGATATATATTGTGTTGTTGATTAAGATAGAGCAAGTCATTGGGGGGGTCCCACTTGCCCCTGCAGCCCCAGGCATACAGCCAGTTGACTGACCATAGGAATGCTGCTTTCATACTTTTTCTCCAATTTACACATTTTGTTTCACTTGAAAGTTATTTACAGTTTCTTGGCAGCTAAATAAATGATCATTGAAGTGCAGCTTAAGCCTTTAATCAAAATGTTATTAGCATTTCCTTTATTCATTCACCAACTGCTATCTTGATTGACAATTTCATAATCACTAGGATATAAGCCATATTTATTTTTTTATTAATTAAGACTATAAAAATAAAAAAAAATGGCATTCACAATATAGATAAGTCTATTTATTCTGTCCTCAAAAAAATTTAATTGGGGTTTCAATTAAGAACTGACTGACTGAAAAATAATCATTCAGTAATAAAGATTGTAATGATAAGAGTGTCCTTTTAGTTAATGGCAAACCTTTTTTTGCAATTACATATATCCATTTTTTTGTTTTTATCTGTGCATCTTTCACTTTAGTCCAGTTCTATCATATATATATATATATATATGAATCCTTTGATGTTAAACAGATTGTATAATAACACTTAATACCAATCTCTATTTGCAACTATATATATATTCAAGCGTTTTGTTTTTATTTGTGTAACTTTCATTTTAGCTCAGTTATATATATATATATATATATATTTGAAAACCAGGCATTCTTCACAAACCTGGGAGCTTAATTGTAAGTATAAAGGATTTGAACTCAGATTTTCAAGAACCCTTCAACTATCCATACTATCTCATAAAGCTGATACACATGACCACACACATGTAAAAAAGATTAATAATTACCATTATAGGTATTTCATGCTAAACCAGCACTCATCAGTTGGTCCAGATTATCATCTCTCACACACATATATAATCAACGCTCAGTTTATATTAAGGTAGCAAATCTTCATACTTTAATGGATGGCTGAAAAGTTGGAGGTTGCAGTGGATTGAAATCTGTCCATTAAAGTATAAAGATTTGCTATATTAATATAAATTGAGCATTGATTATATATGTGTGTGAGAGATGATAGTCTGGACCAACTGATGAGTGCTGGTTTAGCATGAAATACGTATATTGGTGATTATTAATCTTTTCTACATGTGTGTGGTCATGTGTATCAGTTGTATGAGATAGTATGGATAGTTGAAGAGTGCTTGAAAATCTGAGTTCAAATCTTCTATACTTATATATATATATATATGTGTGTGTGTGTGCGTGTGTGTGTTGGAGTATGTGAAATATTTGCTTTCACAATGAACAAATTGTATAATAAAAACACAGAGACACTCACACTGGTTTTAACAAAGTGAATCTTGTCCTAACAAATGTTTTTCCTTAAAATGAGTAAACAAAATAAGATATTCATTTAATTAAAAAAATATATGATTCTTATTAATGATGTAAGAACTCATTAATGTATATAATTTATTTTAATGCCTTTCTGTGGTCAAATAACATTCAATGCAATAGGTAAATTTATATCATAAGCCGATCAACCAAAGCAGATAATTTGAAATTTGTCATACTAGAGTATTAAAAGATATCATATTTTTTCACATTGAATTATAACATCCAGATTTGCTTTCACTTTGTCATTTAAAAACAATCTGGATAGCAATAATCAATAAGTAATTATTTTAAATTTTCTTCTTCATAAACAAATTAAACCAGTTCATCATCTTTACTATAGTAATAATAACAAAAACTCAATTTTTGTACTCAAAAGTTATATGATTTTTCCATCAACAATTTAGTTAAGTACTTTTTTAAATAACCCTCATGATATGATGTGATGTAAGATGGCTTCTTGTTAAATGAAGTCAGAAATTTCTGTGCATAAGTTATACATTCCAAAATCTTGAGAAATTTGAACCCCATCTCTCTCCAAAACCTTTACATAACAGAATAAACTTATTTTATTTTTTATTGCTCAATTATTTGACCATTTCTGGTTTATTTTTAAGACATCCTATTCCATTTTGAAAAAGTTGTTTCATTAGGGTTAATGTTCTGTACTCGGGCTAAGCTTAATACACGAATTTACCAACACAGGTATGCATACAACAGGGTTAAAAATAAAAATGAAGGAACATCAGTATTTTGGGACCACCAAGCAGCTACAGGTCATGTATTCGAACCCAGTTCTGCCGAAATAATTTGTACACAGAAGAGTGATGCCAAAATAAAAGTTAAAGAAGCTTTTTACATAGCAAATGATCTCAGTGTCATTAATAGAAGAGAGGCATGCTTTGCTCTCTCCAAACAATGGACTAACTAATTAAAAATTCAAACTCATTTGCATATGTGTACAATAAATCATAACAGGCTTCATTCAGAAAGGTATGAGTATGAGATTCAAACATTAAATCTCAAAAGTGCTAAGCAGACCTATTACACATTATAATATAATTATAGCTTCACTACACATGCGAAAAAAGTCGCATATTTATAATTACAATTTTTACTAGTGAAGAGAAAAACAATTTATTACAAGCATGTAAATAAAAAAAAATCATAAAATCAACTTTTTTTACTTTATTTATTCTTTAATTTATTCCATTCTTTATACAATGTACACCAATTCTCTTTCAATATGCTACACTTCAAAAATAAATATTTAATATTCTCTTTCTCTTCCATGAAATTTATATCTCTGATGCTAATATTAATTTCATTATCCAAGATCCTATTCTTGTATTGAGAAATGATAAGCGTTTTTTAGTGTTATCACATATCCTTTCATATTTTTACAATTTGATTTACAAGTATCAAACTTTTTATACTCACGGCTTTGATATCATCTAATTCAGATAAATACGGATAAATATATTACTGATCCTTTATTAGGCTAAAGATTATCATATCATTTTTAGGCCAGATATAAGCTTTCAAATCTTTCATATGTTTATTTTTGTATAATTGCAAACTCATTTTTTTTATATTTGGTTTTTTAATAATATTATTTCTTTTTCTCTAATTGGCCGTACGATTTTTTTTACTCATTATAATCATGTACTTGTAATGCACATTTAATAGATGAAAATAAAGTGTCTTTTATCTTTGTATATTGTAAAATACATTTGTCTAGCATGGTTGTTCTTCTCTCCTCATAATTAAATTAGGCAAAACTCTCTATATGTATTGCCACTCAGTGCAAGCTAGAGTAGTCAATATGTATAGAGAGTTTTGCCTGTTTTAATAATAGTTAAGATCAAGCATAAGAAATAGTGATCATGTGATGTTTTTAGGCTATAAACCAATCCTGCCTAATAGGATAGTGGTGGCTATGGTTATTAAAGAAGCAAAGACACCAAAATATATAGGTACTGAACTGAGCTCAAACCTATATGACTATATAAGCTGACGAGCCTGTATTGAAAATATTCTAGTGTTTTCAATTTAAGTCTCATAGTTTTGTAGTTAAGTAGAGATAAAAGGTGGCTGCTGGATGATTGCATTAGATCCTAAGACCTAGGTGCAATGCTCTCAGATCCAAGACTCCTCACTGACGAATGCCACAAGCCAGAAACTAGTCTGGGGATATTGGATGAGTAGGCACTAGATGTGGATTTCATGCACAGGCCTTCTGGCATCCATTGATTACTCTGGCTTGCATTGAGTGGCAATGCATATAGAGAGTTTTGTCTGTTTTAATAACAGTTAAGACCAAGCATAAGAAATAGTGATCATGTGATGTTTATTGGCTCTCCTCATAATCCAATTCAACTCTATTTTTATTAATCTATTTTATTCATATATTGTAATTTTTTTAAATATGTTTGATCTACTTTTAACTTCCCTTAATAAAACAGACACCCATCTTGGCTGTTTCACAATTCACCTCTTAATGTATACTTACTTACTTTTTCCATATTTTATCTTAAAAAGTTTTTGAGTTTCCTGGCCATTATGAAGTACATCACTTCCAAATGTTAAATTCTACATATTTTATATTCATTATAACAAAAATATCATTTTTTTAAAATTTAATTTCCAAACTCACCTATATAATTCCTTTTTTTTATTCAATCTAAATAATTATTTTTTTCCATTTCTTCAAATAAATATGCATCCATTTTCCATTTATATCCTTCCTATTTAACTAGAATCTTAGATTTTTCTTCATTAAACTTCATTTCAATATTTTTCTCCTCTATATATTGTTTATTCTGATCAAAAGCCTTTTGTATATCCATATAAAAATCTTTTATTACTTCATCACTATTAATGGCAAATACATATCATCTGTTTGCTTAAAAATGCCATATTCACAAAAAAGAATGTTTTATTATTTATTCTTCTGGTTCCAACAAAAAGAAGTCTCACACAATCACTAACTACTCTCTATCAATCTCCAATTCTTTAAAAAACAAAGTGATTAACATGGTAATAGAGATCATCCGTATTTTAATCCAATTGAACATTTAAATTCCACTGAATCTTTATCTCCCAGTTAGATATTTAAACATAAAAAATCTTTACACAGTTTTGACAATTCAAAGTCTATTCTCATATTTTTAAGTAATTTATTTTTATCTATTCTCAAATAAGAATGCATACACACTACTTAATATTTTTTAAGGTTCTATTTTTTATGCTTGTCATTGTTTATTTATTTATTCTTGTTTTTATAATAAATTTTGTTTGGCCTCGCAAGATCTAAGTAACTCGATTAAAGATATAGCGCATGAATCTTTGTGGATTTTACACAAAAGATCAAACCGAGCAGTAAATATATATTTTCTTTTTCTGTGAAATTATCATCTCTTGAGAGATATCACTTAATTAATTATTCATGCATATCAATAAAAAAAAAACAACAACTATTAATTAATTTAATACATAAAAAATTAAAACTATTATAACATTCTTATCAAATAAATGCAGATGTAATGGTTGTACTTACATTTGAAAGTTATTTTTACACAGACATATATATAAAGTGGAACCATGTTAAATTCTCTCAATGCGTTTTACTATATATATAATCAATAAATTTTATTAGCAGAGTGTTTAGATTGTAATTATATAGAAGGTAATCACATATCAAACCAATTAGTATCTCCCAATTTTTATATTTACAATTTGTTTATAATTATTCTGTTTTAGCCTACTCTATTTATTATTTATTCAGAATAAAGGTAAAATAGAGAACTGTCTTTGGCATCATTCATTAAGTGAAATTATTTTTATTAAAAACATTAATAGTTTACTACAGATTTTTCTTTCATCAATTTTAGTGTATAGGCATTTTTTTGTTTTTAATTATTAGCATGATTTCCTTACGTGTGATTTTCTGACATTTGCGATTGTCATATTCTTAGGCATTTCAAACAATTATATCTATTTTGTGACATATACAAAAAAAATAAATTTAGATTTTTTATCCCTATTAATCTACTGTAATATTTTTGCTTGTCTTCTATGTTTCTACAAGAATTGCAAATTTTAAAACATTGACCAACATTTCAGAAATTGACGTTAAATCATATCATTCAGACCTCTCAATGAAGTAAGATACATATTTAAATATTTCGTACTAAATGTTGTGTTAAGAAATTATGATATTTTAATAAGTTATGGCATAGAACAATTAAAGAACCCAATGATTCAATGACTAAATATTGTTTAAAAAATTCTCAAAAATCCCCAATATGGAACACCTTATATGACTCTTCAAAATATTTTTGTGGAATTATTAGCATTAAACAAAACGGTCGACCAATAAAACTTTGCAAAGGACTAAATTATCTTCAATGGAGGCATACCAATTTATAAAGATAAAAATGAATAAACTAAGAGTGCAATAACCTAGATAATTTCTGCTGGAGTATGTATGTTTAAACAATTTTAGAATGCAATAATTACACAGATACTTTGCTAATACTTAAATTTATACAACTGCTTTGTAATCATTTAGATGCTAGATTTTCCAGAGAAGATAATAAATGATTGGAATGCCTTAGATCCTTTTGTTATGAAAAATAATTTAAACAGATCATGGAAAAGATAGTCTAAAATGTATATTTATAAAACATGAATTATAATGTTAAAAAACTACATAAGCTTAGATACAATTTTAAACAAATATGATAATTTGAAATTTTTAGTAAATGAAAAAAAAAATTGAAGTAATTGAATGATTTGGTTATGTATATCTTAACAGACTTTTCAAGCATTCAGCTCTGGTAGAATGTGGTCTAGTTTAATAAAAGCAATAAAATCAAAATCCTGTAATAATCTACATAAAGAGCATTTGAATAATTGGTGCTTTTCTCAAGAACTGGACGAGCCACCAGGTGGCACTGCCGAACCACCAAGAAGCCTGCAATTGCTTATATATCTGTTAGTTAGTTAACTGAAGATGATTCTTTTTTAAATCACTTTGACATTTAGTATGTTTTTGTTTAATTTAGTAGGCTTTTATTATAGTTTTTTTTTTCAATTATACATTTCAATTTCAGTGCTTTTGACCAATTTGTCTCATGCGGCAGGGGGGGGCGTTACCATTTCTAAAATCAAGTGATTTTTAGCTTTTTTTTTTTTTTTACATTTCAATTTCAGCAATTTTGACCGATTTGTCTCGTGCGGCGGGGGGGGGGGTTACCATTTCTAAAATTAAGCAATTTTTAGCGAATATTAAAATTTTTTTTATCAATTTCAGGCTTCTTGGTGGTTTGGCACCGCCGCCTGGTGGCTCATCCAGTTCTTGAGAAAAACGAATAATTTAATAAAAATTAAATATTATATTTTGTCAGAAAAGCAGATAAACCTAGAACAAAGTTTATAAAATTTAGATAAATGCTACTCTCTCTCTCTCTCTCTATATATATATATATATATATATATTAAAGCAATCAAAATGTTATTTGCAAAATTAAATGTAACAAATTAACATTATCAAATCCCTAATCTCATAAACCAGTGCAAGAATAACTGTAGAATGGTAATATCTGCAGATTAGTGCCTTAAATAGTCAGGATAATCAAAATAGAATACACTTTGAAGTGAAGAATGAAACATATATATATATATATATGTTTCTAACTCCTATCCCTTCACTGATGAGAGCAAATCAGCTTGAAATCAGCTGATCTGAGGGTGGAGCAAAATGAAAGAGACAGTGAATATTGGCTCTGACATTTATGTAAAGAAATACGCTTGTTTGGAGGTCTTGGTAAAGCTCCATCTATTGATCATTAATACAAGAGATAGCAGGTTTTTACATATATAAAACTTGTTTTGTTTTTCATATATATATATAACATAACTAATTATGTATACAATCCATTATAGTGACATATATTGTAATGCTTACATTTGACTAAGCTCATCATTTAACTAAGATATAAGATATAATAATTAAATTCTGAATTGTGAACTATGGAATGGCTTACATGACCAGCCAAGCCAACATTACTAACCTCAAATAAGAATAGGCTTAAAACTTATTTATATAAAGCACATTTCATTTGCTTTATTTCAAAGTGTGAAAAATGAGACACATAATATGACCATGTATGTGTGTGAATACATAAATCTCTTTATATTGAATAGTTAAATAAATAAATAATTAATTAAATTTGAGTCTAGAATATATATTTAAAAAAGTGGAAATCTTTGAACTCCTGCGTCGGCTATACTTCTCATTTTAACTTTACAACGTAACTAAAACAGAAACTTAATGTGAATAATTTGTAATATTCTTTATACAGAAATATATAATTTGCAAAATTAAACTTGTTCCATCCAAAAATGAATTTTAAAGAAAACTATTATTGTGATCATAATTAATGAGATTTTCAATTATTTTTGAATTTATAAAATGAAAGTTTAAACATTTCTTTATTCAACATATTAAAAATATTTATATGCTGTACTTATTTCTTTCATAACATTACAAAATATGGTAAGTTTATTTCTTTTAAATTAATAAAAATTAGAGTAGATATTAACAATAGTGCATATTTATACTTATAAGTTGACAATAAAGAAAATGCAATTATTTGTAATTATGTCAAAAATAATAAAAGTAATAATGCGAGCTTTCCATAAATTAATTTCCCAAAAACGAGTTATAATTTTACTGCTACAGAAACTATTTTAACAATCCTGTTCAAAAATGTTTGTTTAATTGTGTAGACGACTACAATTCAGCAAAGCAGAATTCCAAAAATTTTCCATGAAAGTAGAATGTAAACACTGAAGCGATTAATAATTTCATTTCAAATATTAATCAGCATTTCTCATACAATGAAAGCTCATTTAATTTTACATCAATAGTTGCCACAAACTATTTTGAAATAGCTAATATAATAAAAATATTAAGGTCTATTATGAATAAATTAATTATGGAAATATTCAGTACACATTTGTCTATCTAAATGTTGATTCATCAACACCTTCTTCAACTTTACTATCATTTTCCTAAATATCATCTAGCATTTTCTTTTGCTTCTCTTTGCTCTTTACAATTTCTCTAAAATATCCCATGTTATCTTCTTACTCTTAAATGCTTTTTTTCTTCTCCTTTTTTCTTCTTTCTTACTTTTTTCTAATGTATACTTATTATTCTTTTATTTTCTAAAAGTACATTTAATCCAAATGTTTTCTTTTTTTAAATGACTTCAATATTTATATATTTAATTGCACTTTGATATGAATCATCTATAATTATTAATAACCACTTTCTATTTTATAATTACATATATGTATAGTAAAATAAAATAAACTGAAAAAATTAAAACGTACAAAATTTTCAACTCATGACCATAGCCTCACCTATTATGCAAATAAATGATACCAGTTGAAAACTACATATAAAAAGAAATATACACATAAAACTAACTAGAAGTCAAAGGATATTTCTAATTATATTTTTTTGTGATTAGTATCATGTGTGTACCTATTTCTTCATGCAATGTTCACATGAGACCCCCCTGCCCAACATGCAAAACCATGGCCATGAGATAAAAAAAAACATGCAAATTTTAACTTTGCCAGTATTTTTTATTGTTATTTAATTCTATTTTGGTGACTTTCTAGTGTAGTAATAGGTAGTGTTATATATATATATTCATTTTCTAATGTCAAAATTATTTTTATTTTAGTTCTATTGGTGAAAATATTTATTTTCTGATATTTTTTAGACTTTCCAATTTAGGGTGGAGCTTATCAAATGATTTTAAATAGTTTTAACTAACATCTAGGCAACATCAAACAAGCTACTTGTAGTTCTTTTGTATACTTGGGTCAATTGGAATCAAACCCAAGATCATGGTCTTTTTAAGTTAGTATGCATATCATTAAGTTACATACTATCTTGCAGTCTCATAAACAGTAACCATGAATTTGAAACCCAAATAGCTATAAACAAGATAAGGCTTTTTCCACTTGTTAATTATACCTCACAGAAATCTATACTACATTACTTTCTCTATCTTTGTTAAAAAAATGTACTTTTCTTCTTACATTATTTATATTAAACCTTGTTTTTTCTTACTTCTTTTATTAACATTTGTTAATGTTTCATTGACCTGTGTTATTTAATGGAATGTTAGAAATGCACTTTATATGAACTTCTGAACAATAAACCATTCTATTATTTCACATCTTAAATCTATGCTGAGCAGCAATAATATAGAATGATGTTATTAACAAATATTCACAATTGCTATAGTAGTAAAACATCATTTCAAATTGCACAGAGAAAGTAGTCAAACATTTTGGAGACATGTTATTTACATGATGACAAGAAGTACAATGTTATCTTGATGTCATCTAACAATTAAGCAACACACTAGACCATGTTTCATACATCAAAACAGCATGCAAAAAATTGATCATCACCAATTAGATTTTTTTTAATGTTGGCTAATTTCAATACTTTTATTAGTTCATTATTCTTCCTACGAATTTCCAAGTCAAAAGCTTTTTTTACTCATTGCATTTCTTTGAGTCTTTTCAGTTGCCATATCTTTTCTAAAACAACTCCATTGCCCAATTTAGTAATTTTATATCATGTGTGATCATGAGACCACTTTATTTTGTCAATTACTATTCCATCTATTCCTACCCATATCTTTGCTACTATCTACTTCATTGCCCAATTTGGTGTCTATTACTATGTGCTGTCATAAGCCCACTTCCGTTTGTCAATTATTATTTCTGTACTCCTATTTATTATTTAATATCATTATCTCTCTCTCTCTCTCTCTCTCTCTCTCTCTCTCTCCCTCCCTCCCTCTCTCTCTTTGTCATTATAAATTCTAATACATCCATATCTGCAGTTTTTATTTTTTTTATTTGTACAGTTAGTTATTCTTCAGATTTTAATTATATTTATTAATAAAAAAACATATAATTCCCAAACAATTATGTTCTTCTGAGAGCAGTTGGCACAAAACTAAGATCTCTAAAATATATAAAATCTGACCTACGTTATATCTACATAACTAGGCAAGTGAATTGACTTGGATTCAAAATCTTAGGTTGTTTTTTTACAAGTTACTAGACTGAATATTATATAGGAATAAAAAGCCTACTAAATGCATAAATATATTATTCCCATTTTGAATTCTAAATCTTTAGTGAGGAAAACCAAATCCAGAAGATTGTCTGAGAATGTAGATATTACAGTACCATATACTATCTGTTATCCATTTATTACTCAGCCTTCCACAGCAAATGGCTCTAAAATTAGGCATAAAGAATTATTTTTAGAGATCCAACACTTTATGTATGTTGTATTTGCTATTTGCTTGATAACTATCTCAAAGTATTCTATTAATATAGAAAACTGTCTTTTTTGTTTACATTAATTGTGCATTTGTTGATACAATTTTCCATCACTGACTATTTTCTTGTTAAATTCCTATAATGAGATTAGCTTCGGCAAACTTTTTAACATGAGCCATTTTGTATAAATACTCCCATTCCCCCAACTAAAAAACCCTCAAGGAAAGAGGCGAAAAATAAGTTCAATTTCTAAATGGCTGTGGATATACTTGAACACCCACCTCAATAATAGAACCTAACAGAATCCACAAAAATCCAAACAAAAACAAAAAATTTTTCAAAAATAAATAAATAACAAAAAATCACTTTGGCAGTCTAACTCATTCACAAATCTATGAATTTCACCCTCTAGTGGTGACTTTATTATTATTATTATTATTATTATTATTATTATTATTATTATTATTATTATTATTATTATTATTATTATTATTGCTATTATTATTATTATTATTATTATTATTATTATTATTATTATATTATTATTATTATTATTATTATTATTACTACTACTACTATTACTACTACTATTACTACTACTACTACTACCGCTACTGCTACTGCTAATGCTAATGCTACTGCTACTGCTACCACTACTACCACTATTACCCCTACTACCACTACCACCACCAGCACTACCACCACTACCACCACCACTACCACCACAACCACTACCACCACCACCACTACCACCACCACCACTACCACCACCACCACTACCACCACCACTAACTACCACCACTAGCACCATTACCACCATTACCACCACCACCACCACTACATACCACTACCACCACTACTACCACTACTACCACTACCACCACTACCACCACTACTACCGCTACTACCACTACTACCACCACTACTACCACTACAATTACTACTACTACTACCACTACTACCACTACAACTACTAATACTATTACTACTACCACTACCATTACTACCACAACCACTACTACGACTACCACTACTACTACAACTACGATCCTGACCACCACTACTACCATGACCACGACCACTACCATGACTGCTACCGCTACTGACGCTGAAGCTGCTACCACTACCACTACTACTACTACTAGTTTTAAAGAACTTTATTTGATATCATAAGTACATATATAAAAATACAATTTTAAAACATGTTACAAGAGCTGATCTACAATTTAGACTTGAAAATTATTAACAGAATAAGTATTATACATACATGAAATATTTTTACATTAATAATGTTGAAAAAATGAGGAAGAAAATTAATCAATATAAGTAACAATATTGAATACATATATGACAACAAAAACTCTCACTTAAGGTGCAGCCAATATGTGATTCATATTTCACAGTGATGTTGGTAATTTAATCAAACTCCAAGTGGCTGATACTATATCTATTGGAGCTAGTGCCTGATCTCTTGTTTTAATTTTTGCTAACTTATTGAGAAAGAGTGATTTAAGTTTACGAGATGTGGGATTAAATATAAAGTGGCATCTCATAAACCAGAGTGTGTATAGTATAAAGATTGTTATTCTTATTGTTGGAAACAACCCTCTTTGAATCTTTTCTATCAATATTGTCAATGAGCATTTTTGATTATGGTTATATCTGCAATTAGTTCTCGATATGTTTTGAGGGAAGTACACTGAGAAATAAAATGTTCCATTGTTTCTTCTTTTTCTATCAATATTGTCAATGAGCATTTTTGATTATGGGTTCTATCTGCAATTAGTTCTCGATATGTTTTGAGGGAAGTACACTGACAAATAAAATGTTCCATTGTTTCTTCTTCTTTATTACATAGTTGACAAATGGCATCTATGTTTAGAGATCTCCATCTTCCAGCCAGAAAAGCATTGGTAGGTAAAGCTCTAAGGTTGATTTTTTATTAGAAAATCTAAGTACTTAGGCTCCAAATACCAGAATTTAAATTTTTGGATTAAAGATTTATTTGAGATATTAATTAAGCTAATGGGAATTTCAAGGGGATTGGAATCCATTGTTATGTAGTGTGCTAACCAACATTTAATTTTAGTTGAGAAAAGGTTTGTAGCAAGTACTTTATGTTTGAATATTGTTTTTAATAGATTGTTAATAAATTTATTTTTAATAGGAGGTGGAGGGTCTGTAGGTGATATTGGAAGAAACACTTGGAAATTTTCATATGTTGTATAAAGTTTCATTAATGCATTATGAGTTTTTTGGTAATAGAATGTTGAAATGCAGTGTAATGACAGGCCATTTAGTTTTGGATGTTTTTGCAGACCTTTGATGCTTATTACCACTGCCTTATTATTCCATATGAGTTTGGTGCAAAAAGAGTTATTTTTTTTTTAATGAGTTAGTAAACTTAATGATAGGTGCATAGTAATTTATTTTTGGGAAAATTAATATGTTAATGAGTGATATTTTACTATGTAATGAAAGATATGCTTTTGAAAGTGAAGTGGTCACCTTTTCGATTGCAGTTATTAATTGCTCTTGTATTACAATTCTCATTGCATTCATAGGCAGATGAATTGGTAGACCAAGAAATTTGTGGGGAGGGGA
Organism: Epiperipatus broadwayi; assembly: GCA_028023455.1. NCBI lineage: Eukaryota > Metazoa > Onychophora > Udeonychophora > Euonychophora > Peripatidae > Epiperipatus > Epiperipatus broadwayi. The sequence goes on from JAQFVV010012462.1 coordinate 1,353,864, forward strand.
ACTGCAAACTGAATGAATTTGTTTACCAGAAAGGATACTCCAAATAGATGTTTTTTCTTTGTTAAATTTTAGACTATAAGCTGCAGAGTAATTTTCTAAAATGGTATACATTAAAAGCAAATGTTTTTTGGATGGCAAAAAGATGACTATATCATCCATGCATGAAATATGATTGATGGATTGGTTTATGAGGGGTACATATGTTCCTGGAAATTTAGATTCTAATTCTAGTAGGAGGGGGTTAATATATGTAATAAAAAACAATGAACTATGGGGAGAGCCTTGTGGTATTGAATTGTGTGGAGTAAAGTCAGGGGACATTTTTCTATTAAGAGTAATGTGTATTTTTCTATTGACAAATAGGTTTGCCAGAACATACATTATAGATATTGGAATTTTATGTTGACTAAGCACCTGTAGTAGCTTGTCCACAGGTACTGAATCAAATGCAGCCTTATGTCTAATTGAATTGCAATAGATGCAGATTTTTTTGCCTGTCTTACATTTTCTATTAATATTTTACATAACATAAGTGCCTCAGAAGTAGAACATCCTTTTCTAGCAAACTGAAACTTAGACAACCCAGGAAGTATTAGGGGTTGAATTTTGTCTTTTAGAAGAGACTCTATTAGTTTGATGATAAGAGGAGACATTGAAATAGGGCGTAGATTATCTAAAAAAGAAGGAAGTGTATTTTTTTTTAGAAAAGGGACCAGTGATACTGGATAAAGTTGGTCAATGTTATGTATTTGTTTTGATAGATAAATTATCATATTGTGTACTATTGGAATAGTAAAATGGCTAAGAGGTGATAATAAAAATTTTGGAATTGCATGTGTACCTGGGTGTGTATTGTTTGGAAAGGAGTTCAACTTGAGAGCAATTTCATACTTTGTTATGTTATGTTCTTCTGTGGTAAAACCAAAGTGAAATGAAGAGAGTTTTGGAAAAGGAAATTTTTGGAGTCTAGCTTTAAAGTGATAATATATTTGTGGTGTCATGTCTTCCCCAGCAATTATTTTTGAATTAAAAATCATCTTAATTTTTTGGGAGTATAACCTAAGGCCCACCGAATATATTCTTTAGACCAGTTATGAGGATTAGCTAGAAACATTTTTGCTTTTTTTGTAGAGAGACAATCAGCCAGTATGAATTGGGTTTGTTTGTATTCTTGTTTTAAAAACATTATTGATTTAATTGAAGAAGGGTCATATGAAGTGTTTTTTAGTTTTAAGTGTATTGTATCTAATTTATTAACAAGAACAAAGTGAAATGAAGAGAGTTTTGGAAAAGGAAATTTTTGGAGTCTAGCTTTAAAGTGATAATATATTTGTGGTGTCATGTCTTCCCCAGCAATTATTTTTGAATTAAAAATAATAGATGAAGAAGTTAATTTTTTGGGAGTATAACCTAAGGCCCACCAAATATATCCTTTAGACCAGTTATGAGGATTAGCTAGAAACATTTTTGCTTTTTTTGTAGAGAGATAATCAGCTGGTATGAGTTGGGTTTGTTTGTATTCTTGTTTTAAAAACATTATTGATTTAATTGAAGAAGGGTCACATGAAGTATTTTTTAGTTTTAAGTGTATTGTATCTAATTTATTAACAAGATTAGTGGAAGAACTATTTATGGAAGTATAATGTTGAATAGTTGAAGAGATTATGTTAATAAATGATAGCCAGGCCTCTACTGGATTTAAAGATAGTATTTCTACCTTCTTAAAATAAATCTAAATCTCAGAGAGAACTGCTTCAGGTGTAGTGGATTTTAATAGAAGATGAGTAGTTTTATTTAGAGAAAGAATTGTTTGAAGTTGCATGTGTATTGTGAGTTCCACATTCAGCGCTAAATGATCAGAGAAAGTTACAGGACATAGGGAGGAACTTATAATGAAATGTAGATCTGGTGAATAGAATACAAGGTCTATTAGAGAGGAGTGTTTTTTAGTATAGAATGAATGGAGCTAGTTGGAAAAAACCTTCAGCACTCATGAGATTCTTATTAATTAAATGAAGGTACTTTAATGTAAAATTCTTATAAGACATGTTAAAATCACCCATGATTATAGTTGGGTAAGAATTTGTAGCTAATATTAAATTTATTTTATTTATTAATTGGTGAATTAACACTGGCTGATTATATAAATAAAAAGTTATTAAATTTAGAGTAAAAGAAGAATGATATAGAATAATTATACTCATATGCTGATCTAAGTATAAAATCTTAAATGTTTGAAAAGAAGAATGATGATGGATGCTACCCCAGCAGCAGCAATATTAGATGTTGAAAATTTACTGTATCCAAATTTACTAAAGTAGAGTTCTGGATTAAATGTAGAATGTACTGAGCATTTTGTCTCTGTAAATAAAAGGATATGGGGTGAGAATTGCCTTATCCAATTGTATATTGCAAATATTCGCTGGGTAGAGTTAATACCCCTTACATTGACTGTTGTAATAGAAAGACCCATATTATCAATTATATAAAATGGTGGGAAAAAGATATTTTATAGACTATTATATAATGAATAGGACAACTATTATTAGTAAAAGTGTAATAGGAATATGTTATATAGAAAACAAAAATTATAATAATACACCACTGTGAAAACAATGAACCTACCTTTGTAAGTGAATGTTCTATTGGGTTGTTTGTGCACATTTTTGTTTCTAAACATGATAATAATTTTTACATTTGGGGTTAAAACCAAAAAAATTGTCCTGGTTTGAAAGTATATAATTGTTATTTATGTAACTCATCTTCATAGTCTATTTTAAATCAGAATTTCTTTGTTCTGCGAGTGAGCTGGTTGGCTCAAGTGAAGAGCTGTCAGAAATTTCAGCAGCATTTGTATCCATCTCTATGTTAACTTCTTTAGAATCTATGTCATTTTTAGTTCTGCCTTTCATTTTGTGATTGTCTACTCCTTCGAAGTATTTGACTTGTTCTTGTAAAAGTTGAGAATTACAAGAGTTTTTACGGGTCCAATGTAATGGGGTTGCATCTTCTGGGGCATTATTATCTTCATTTGAATCACTGTATTTAGTTTTTTTGTGAATTGGCATGTATGGAGATTTCTTTTTACTTTCAGGGTTGCTTTTTTGCTTATCCATTGCATTTGATTCTTTATTTTTATTTAACTTGTCATTCCTTTTAATCTTTTTTACTTTTCTTAATTTTTGTCTACTCACTGCTACTTTAAAATTGTCATCATTTTCTGATGAGGTGTCAGTGCTGTCCTTTTCATCAGGGCTATCTTCAGGGCTGTCTTCTGTCTGTATATTCTGTGGAGTGTTAGATTCCTTTTTATTTTCAGGGTTGCTTTTTTGTTCATCCATTTCATTTAAGTCTTTATTTTGATTTAACTTGTCATTCATTTTAATCTTTTTTACTTTTTTTATACTTTGTCTACTGACTGCCACTTTAAAATTGTCATCATTTTCTGATGAGGTGTCAGTGCTGTCCTTTTCATCAGGCCTATCTTCAGGGCTCTCTTCTGCTTGCATATACTGTGGAGTATTAGATTCATAGATTGATATTTCCTCAATTGTTCTTGCTTCTGATTCCATTCATTCATGTGAAGTTTTTTACTTCCTTAATTGTTCTTGCTTCTGACTCTGTCTGTTCATGTGGAATCTTATTAGGCATCGGTGTCACTATGTCCTTGTGGGAACTTATGTTTGGAGTTGATATTTGATCCATTTGTTGATCACTTTTTATAATAGGTACATTTACAGGATTTGAATTTTCCTTTGACAATATTTTTTGTTTAGCACATTGATGGTATTTTGTATTTTTAAATCCAAAATTTAGGCAATATCTGTTAGGGCAATTCTGGATGAGGTGATCCCTGGACTTGCAAGAGAAACACTGTGAGGGTACTCCCTTGAAGGTGATTATCACAGTTGGGGCATCATGCAAAGTTGGAATGTCCATTGGCTGTACATTTTTATTCAAAGTGAAGCTGAACAAGGCAATGCTATTTATTACTGGCTTTGTAGCTTTTTTTTCTAGTAGGTATCTAAAATTTGATACTTGTCCATATCTATCAAGAATCTTTTGTAAGTCTTGATTGGTAAAGGTAACATGACAGTTTCTAATTTGGCCCTCTAGCCTCATCTGTCTGTTTGTATCAACATAGCAGACAATTTTGTTATTGATAACCTGAATATGTTTTTGAAAAATTATTTTTTATGAAACATTGTGAAATTCCAGGACATGGTATCTATTATTAGGATGGTATAACACTTTGTAAATCATTCCCCACAAGTTTTTTTCTGAGAGAAACTCATAAAACTCATCTATGGGGTTATAGAAATATTTAAGTCTGTCATAGATAAAATGAGTGTCTTTTCATTTGTACATTTTTGAAATGATTTAAAAATGATTGGGGGGATTGTTAAATTGAACTTATCTACTATACATTGATATTCTTCGGGTTTTAATGCATTATTAAGTATTGTAGATTCTGAATTTGCTTGATTAATTTCATCATCATCAAAATTTAAAAAATCAGTTGTTTTCTTCATTAATTTGTAATAAATTGTCTTCTTTATCTGTATTTTTTTTAAAACATTTGCATAGCTACTTTTATTTGTAATATCATTTCTTTTTGAGATAAGATCTTCAGATAGCCTGGAGCTTTCTAAATTTAAAGATTCTTCCATTGTCTGAATTTCAGTAAAATTAGATTTATTTATCTTTTGACAAACTGATAAAGATTTAGAACTTTTTTTAGAAATTCCTTCCATTGAATCCTTATCAGGATTAAAATTTATATTAGAATTTTCTAGAAATAAATCTTTTGTTGAACTATTTGAATTATTATTTAACATATATTTAGAAAATCCCTTATATTTTCACCAATTTTATAAGAAATTTGCTCTCAATGAGCTTACCTTGAGGAGAAAAACTTCCTCTATTCAATGGTATAGGTTTTGTTATCCAATTCTCAGTAAAACTATGAAAATTTCTTCTTCAAAAATGAGCACAATTTTTTTTTTTTAATTTTATGAGTATTAGTGCTGAAAATGTGCATTTACATAAGTATGGTCAAAAATGGCAATAACAATCTTAAGCTATTCCGTTTCAATTTTAACTCAAAATAGAGTTATACTTGTCTAATTAAATAATAACTTTAATATACCATCACAACATGAGGCTATTATTTTTTTCCTATTTCAAATCAGATTATTGTCTTATTTAATAAATGGATTTAAAATCCAGACATTATCTTTTCAAGTGTAGATAATATTGATCTAGTGCACAAAATCAGTTAAATATTGATAAACAATATTTTTCAATTCAATGATATTTATATTAACTTTCAATTCTGAAAAAAAGAAAACATGTCATAGTTTTTATCTTCTACATTCTTGAATGTCTCAATTTTACCCCTTTAAATTAGAAATAGTACTATTTCCTTCAGACTTAAATTTAGTTCATGTATTAATGAAAAGTATGACTGATAAGTAAGCCAGTTTAGTAATCCAATTGTTGTCACATATAATATTTCTCAATTCTATTTTTTGTTTTGTTTATAAAAATGTTTCAACTTCTTTTCTTAATTTATAAGCTCTTGTTAATATTTTTCCTTTTGACATACAGAAATAATAAATTGTTACACCCAGATCCCATTTCATTGCATAAACTTTAAAATAGTCTTGAATTTAGTGTGTTGCAATTAATATAATTTATTTTTATCGATTGAGTAAGAACATCATTCAAGTCAGGACATAATATTATAGTAGCTAAATGCTTACAATGTATAACACAATGAGTAAAAATCATTTTGTCATCTGCTACTTTTTAAATTTTTCTTTGCAACTCAGGAATGTTTCCCAATCACACTTGCTGCCCCATCAGAAAGTACATAAGCCTACACATTTTTTCAAATTAAATGAGTTTTTTTATCTAGTCATCAATTGTTTTAAATATATTGAACTAGTTGTGTATTTAGGAAGTTCATCAACAGCAAAAAAATATTTTACATTATTGATTTCATAATCAACACAATGAATATAACATTAAACTATGGCTTTATTGGGAACATTTATAGATTTATCTATTTGAATTGTGAACAATGATTTGCTTACTTTTTGAATTAATTAATTTTCAACATTAGTTGTTAATTCATTAAATCTGCATTGAATAGCATCATTAAAAAGAGCAAAGTTTTCATTTTGTCTCCAGCAACCATACCTAGAAATTCAGAACACACATCTATTGAATATGGTTTAATTAGGTTTTTGGCAATAGAATACACCTGGGTCTCATTTTATGCAGATTATTTTAATGTGATTTTGAAGTTATGTGATTCATGTTTCTTCTTAATATCTTTCAGATTTTACTGTGTTTATTAGATATCAAGAAATTTAAATTATTAATAAATTATTTTGACTTCAATTTTTTTTTTCAAAACTATAATGTTATATTATCAGCTAACGTGAAGCTGTATTTAGAATATTAGCTTCTATGTAAATAACCTACTTATACTAATGACTAAATAATAATAATAGATTTATACCATATGTATAAAAATATCACAATAAATATTCAAAAATTTTAAACTTTTAAAATGTATTTTGTTAGATATAGCAGAAATAAATAATGTTTAAGATTGTTAAAATAAATAACGAAGATTTTATTGATTTTGTAAACTGAAAATAATCTTTCTAATGATAATGTATAATCTTTTTGTTTTGATTGCGATCTCATTTTTTAAATATAAAAACAGAAAACCATTAACAGAGCACAAGACTGAAATTGAGTTGTACATCACATCACAAATCTGATTTCTTACCAGTTCACAAACAAACGCATATTGTCAAATAGTGCTAATGATTAAAATATGTATGAAAAATGTAAAATTAAAAACTGTAGTTAATAAAAAAAGTTTGACTTACATTAATTTTTTTCAAATATTTGAATTTTTTTATTAGTCATACTTTATTTCCTTATTTTTTTAATGCAAATTTTAGAGTAATTTTTCCTTGTTGCTTTGCTTTTATGTGATTTCTAAAAATTACACAACCTATCCCCCATTTTTCAAGGTAAGTTAAGTCTATTTTTGTACAAATTCGTTTGTGCATATTTTCTGAGGAACTTATATTCTGCATAAAATGAGACCCAGGTGGACTGCTTTTTGCATGTAAGAATCCTTAAAGAAATTATATATGATGCTGTTATAAACGACTTCTTGACTAAAATAAATATTTTAAAAAATAATTTTTGTTTTTTTCAATTCAGCACTTTTATGTTTAAAAAAATCCTATGGCTTATTGTGTAGATCTGAATGTTTGATCTGTAAATGATGCATTAATTTTACTGGCTTCATATATTCATTGGATAAAATTTGTCTGCAAATAGTGCAATGAGTTAAAGGATAAATTTTCTTCTGACTCAAACCAATAAATGAAAACAAATTTTAAATAATCAGGATTGAATTGATAAACAACAGTACAATCTTGTTTTGCCTGAAGTAAATCATTTTGTGAATAAACAAATTTTCACTAGCATTCAAAATAAAACTTTATCTTTCTTATTGCATTGCCATATCCATATAATATTAATATCATCTATATTCTTTATTACTTTTTATAATGCTTTTTTACAACTCACTATTGTCAGTTTTGATTAAAGTCTGTAGCTGGCAAGTACTGAAGAAGATTGCTGGGGCAATCAAAACTGTCGATTTAAGTAGTTGTAAAAAAGCACTGTAAAAAATAATAAAAAAACATAGATAATATTAATATTATAGCATTCAAAATACTTATATCATGATTTGAAAAATGTCTACAATTGGTTTTGTTGCTTTTTTTATTATTATTCATTTCAAACAACTAACATTTATCAAAAAAGTAAATATCAAGTACTTGATACACTTTAATATGTATACATCTATCATATAGTGAAGTGGGGTATATCTATAAGCAGATATATTTGCTTTATGCTTATTTAAATCAACCTATCTCCTATGGTATATATATATATATATATATATATATAGGATATATATATATTTATATATATATATATATATATATATATATATATCAAATCAAAACTACCCCAAATCCAAAATTAAACCAGACCAGCATAAAAATAATATAAAAACACAACCTAAGATTTCACTGCTACAAGCAGACTTCTCAAGTGTAATGAACTACAAAAACTACACAATATATATAATATTAAAAACTACCCACAAATCCATTCACTTCCCATCCACCCTTAATATTAAAAGAACTCTTAAATAAGTTAATTGCTTCAGAATAAAAAAATTTCAATAATAAAGACTCTTTAATTCTTCTTTTGATTTCATTTCTCTCAAAGAGACAACCTTAGCTTCATCAAAATCAATAGTGTGGCCTGCATCTTTTTCATGGACATACAAAGCAGAACTAAGATATCTATTTTTAACTCTACTTTTATGAACCTTTATTCTTTCATTTAAACTCAAACTACTCTGACCTATGTAAACCTTCTTACAAAATAAATAAGGAATAAAATATACTACACCAGGAATAGTCTTTCTATCAAAAACTTTTTTTGTATTATTTAATAAATTATTCAATGTAACATACCTTTTCCAAGCAATTTTCTTATTTCCAAACAATATACTATTTCTACACACAATTTTATAAGAAGACAATTTAAATGGCAAAGAAATAAAATCATATTTTTCTTTAACCTTTACATCCTTACAAATATTACTATTAAATAAAATACTTTTAACAAATTTATCAGAGTATCCAACACTCAAGTAATCTTTATAAAATTGATATTTCTAAAACAAAGCAACCCCACTAGAATTATTTAATTTAATATTTCTATGACAATAATTCCTTAAAGCAGCTACTTTATGAGATACAGACTGATAGCTATTAGGTTTAATTATAGATCTTAATTCTTTACTTTTAACTAAATGACTGCACAATAAAAAATTAGTTTCTACATTTTTAATCACCAAAAGATCTAAAAATTTTAACTTACCAAAATTTAACCCCCCTCCTTCTAACACAAATTTTATAGAAGGATCAAAACAATTAAACTCATTTACAAATTCCTCCAATTTATCATTCTCAACTACAAATAAACAATCATCAACATATCTGACAAATAATTTTACATATAAACAATTCTTTTTAATAATAATTTCCTCTTCCATAAAACTAATATAAACTGAACATGCTAAAGGAGAAATAATATAACCTATTATCCAACCTTCCTTAATCTTATAAAAATTACCTTTATAAGTAAAATACATAGAATCTTCCAATAACAAAAGCAAATCTTTAATTACCTTAATTTTATTTTTTGATAAAGAACTTTTCTTAATCAATACAGACAAAAGAACATCAATACTGCTTAACCTATTAGCAGACTGATACATATTTTCAATATCTAAACTTCCAAATACCCAATTACTTTTTTTTATGCTGGTCTGGTTTAATTTTGGATTTGGGGTAGTTTTGATTTTATATTGACTAGTTTAGCTTTATGCTTGTAATGTTTATATATATATATATATATATATATATATATATATATATATATATATATATATATATATATATATATATATATATATATATATTGTGCCATTACAATTTAGTCACTAGCTAAATTTATAGTAATGTGCATGTAGAAAAGGTAAACCAAAAATCATCATCACAATTTTATATAACCATAAAAGAAGCTGTAGGGCATCCAAGTTCAAACCCTACAAGGTCCAGTTCTAAAAGCTTTAAACAGAGAAAGAATGGGTCAACAATTACATGCTTTACTTGTTTGTGTGTTGATAGAAAGGTAATACACACATTTAAACTATTTAATATTTAATTTTTCTTTAAAAAGCAAAGTTATAATGCATACATATAGGCAATGTATGTGTAAATTATTTAATTGTTTTATATTTCAAATATTAAACATTTTTAACTTTCTTTAAAACTAACCTATGCTTGATCAATTCTAATATTTTATTCTATACTTTTATTTTGCTTTTCTTTAATTATAATTGGGATTTAAAAGTTACAGACTTAATTAAATAATTGGGTTATAATTACTAAGCTAGCAATCATATTATTTAAGGTTAGTTTATGAATGATTTGAAAGAATGAAGGATGTGTGTACATTACATACAAAAATTTACATTTCCTAAATATTGAAAGAAAAGGAAGTATTAAATCTGTCAAATTATTTTTTTTGTACAATTTTTTTTGTTAAAAGAGGAAATCTGTTTAATCAGATATCGATCTTTGTAGCAATTTTTTTTTGTAAATGATTGTTTCACTTTGGAAGCTTATAATGGGTCAGAGCTCTAAATTTTGAAATTGTCTTATCTCAAGATCTAAAGAAGGAAGCTCAAAGATTTGAAGTGTTACCTGGATGTTAAAAAGAAAAAAAAAGAAAAGAAAGGAAATAAGGATTGAGTCTATTTTTTTTTAAAACAAAAGTGTCTGGAAAAAGGATTAAACTTTTCAGTTGAAAAATAATATAGTTGAAAATAAATTAGAGATCTAATTAAAACAAATTTGTCCAAAAATAGCAAGTGATGCTATCTCTGATTGGTTAAGTTAGCTAAAAATTGGATATAAAAAGCTGTCTTGAATTATTATTAGGATTATTGTTTATGATTCAGATTATTAAACTATCCAATTGAATGCTGAAAATATAAGAAATGTCTGGCTAGAAAAATTATATGTATGTCCCATCGGTTCCGGACCATCTGGGGAAGCTGCACATCACATAGGAAAGAAAAGATGTGTCTAAAATAATATTCTACACCTTTCAACTGACCAGAGAAATAAGATGTTTTTAATAGAAGGAAGAAAGCATTCACCTGCATTCAAAGAAGATGAATTAATCTACTGATAAATATTAATCATCAAGTCCAATTAATTGTTACAACAACTGATTTTAAACTCAAGAAAATTTACAAATGTGAAAACAACTGCTGTATTTCATCCACATGCTTGACAGGAAGAGAAGAAAATTTAATATAATGATTTCCAAATTGTCCACTAAAGCAAATAACCTCAATAGAGTCATCATCATCAAATAGTTATACACCTCAAGAAAGAGATTGTTCCCACATAAAACGGAAATGGTAGCTGCAGAAATATAAACCTTATACAAGACAAGTTTGAACCCTTGGAAATTCGCCACAAACAAAAGATCGGTAATATGACTTTTTATATCTATTTTCTTTATGATATCAGTCTTAATAAACATTTTAGCAATAAAGTGGTATATTTTTATTTAAAGAACTTTTAAAGACTATTCAGATCGATTAAAACAAGAATGTCTTACTAAAAATAACTTTGAGCTTCATAAATGATCTTGAATGTATGAAAATTATTTGTTTATTAATTTTACAATATTAATGTGTAAAACAATTTTTTTTTATGGTATTATGATTTTAGTTTTAACTAATATATTATTATTTTGGTTTTAAATAATATTTTGTTATCATGGGATAAAACACGCACATACATAATGATATTTTATATGTGTATAATTGCGATTGAATGTGGAGTAACAAGTAGTGTTAGAATATTAGATTAGTTTGTTTCATTAAGTATAGCATTTCAGAGGTAGAAGAGAGGGGGGAGAAAATAATTTAAAACTTGTTTCTAAAACTTGCTCTTTCAATTCTACTAACATTTTTTTTTACATTCTATTTACATGTTAGATTTTTAAAGTATGTGTGCTAATGAGCAGATAATATTTTTTTTCTTGAAATACTTTTCTCATGGAGTGAAAATCATGGTCAATGTGACGTCCAACTTAATACAAAATACATTTGAAGGGAAAGGGGGAAGAACTTAAAATTAATCTGAGGATTGTTATATAATCAATTATTATCATTATTATTATTCATGTCAATTTTCATATTTATCTAGAAATTTTTATGTATATGTTAGAAATGTAGTAATAAATATTAGTTTGTTTTATTAAACGAGGCGTATATATTTCATTAAGTGTAGTCTTTGTTAAGTGTGATTATTCATCATCATCAATGGTTGAATATTAGTTATTTAAGATATAAGTAAATATGCTAAAATTAAGCAATAATTATGAATTTCTTTATAAAAATTAGTTTTATGTTTAGGCTTAGTCCTAGAGCTGTAGTTGAAACCCTTGTCATTATTGTTATTATTATCATCATCATCATCGTCATCAACATTTTAATTAATGAGCTGTTTAACTGTTTAAAGGCCATAAATAAATATTGATTTTATAATATTTAGTGATCTCTTAGTATTATTATAACCACATCCCATCATCTATTTCATGCAAGGATGAGTGAATTGCCATCCTAAATTAGTTATATATAATCTGAGCTAGTAAACTTACAAAACTATTGAAACACATTTGTTATGCTAAGATCTGAGAAATGATTTATGTCTAATATACTCCACTTTGGTTTAAAGATGTTTTACTTTTACCTAAATATTAGTGCTTATAGTGATATGGCTCAAAAAGCAAAATCTTCCATTTTATTATAAATAAAGTACCAAGAAGGGATTCAAACCCGGTACATGTGAAAGGTTATCAGATATAACCGTGTCTAGATTCAGATAATCTAGTGGCGCCCTGCTAGACCATATTCACTTAGTATTTGTTTAAACATGCACTTAACATCAAACCAAGAAATGAAAGGGGATAAGATCTACTGTCTGTATACCTGAGTTATATTTTATTGAATTACTAGTGTACTCACTTCACGTGATTTCATATACCTGAGTTATAATAATTTGCTCATAATTTGCTTATAATTTTAAATATTATGATCATTCTATGGACTACTCAGGTATGATAATATCTTTTGAACTCTCTTTTATTATGTTACAATATATATATATATATATATATATATATATATATATATATATATATATATATATATATATATATTGTGCCCTTATCTATAGGTCATAATAAGGTAGAATGGTCAATTACTAAAAAAAATTTTAAATTTTAAGATATGTTTGTATGATATATGAATAATAGTAGGATCGATTAGATCTTATAGTACAGTTTAAGGCTGAAAATACCTGGTATATAAAAGTGTAATGGATTGTTTTAAAAGAAAACACAGTTAAATAAAGCTTAATTATATCCTTGCTTATGGTTGTAAAAGCTGGCCATATAAAATAACACAGCTATAAATAGTTAAAAGTATATTAAACAATTCAATTGTAATGTTTTAAAACTAATAAAGTAAATAAAAACGATATGTAATATTATAATTATAATTAATATTCAAATTTAATCTAATATATTTTAAAATAAACTTTAGGATGGTGAGAATTATATTTAGTTCTACAAGTTTAAATTATTTTCCAAATTTTTATAAAATATATCAGTTTTGGTAATTTAACCGAGATGTAAATTAAAAATCAAATCATCTGATAAACTTAGTAATCATGTGACTGTATATTATATACCTTCACACACACGCTTGTTAGAATATAATAATAAAGTTTGTGAATTATGGAACTAAATGTAATTGCTGTCTATCGTTGAAATGAATGTTGAAATATTAAATAGTTATTTTAAATGTTTAAATGATGTAATATTTAAGTAGTGTTTAAAAGTTGAATACAGTTAATAAAAAAATTAAATATTTTATTTAAATAAAAACAAGATAAATTAAATATTAATATTAAAATAGATATTAAACGTTATTTTAATAATTGTTTTAAAGTTTAAATGATTATGATAAAACTATAATTGAGTTTAAAAATACTATTCTAAATAATATTTAACACATGACGTCAGAAATTCTTTATTTTAAAAAGGTCTAATCTATTATAAAACTAAAATGTGTAAATTTGTTCGCGCTAAAAAAGTCATTAACCAATCAATGGAGGTATTTTAGCAGACAAAATATAAGAATTAGACGGAGCGGGAGAAAGTAATGTGTAAGTGAAAGAGGGAGTAACATATTTTTTAGCTGGATAATATCGTAAGCTAGAAAAGTAATATAATTTTAAAATTTTGTATTTGTTTTAAAAGTTTTTTTTAATATAATATTTTGAACTACCTTTACATGGAGGGCTAATTTTAAAAAGTTTTCTTACCAGTGATTTTATTCAAGTTTAGCCAAAACCTTGCAGTAAAAATGGAAATACTACAGAAAACAGTATATAGAAGTTATGATAAAGGAAAAATATTTGTAAAGTGCCTTGATACAGCTTTATTTATGCTCAACCAGAAACTTATTATTGTAACTCAGAGGAATATAATTTGGATGGTATACGGAAAACTTAAAAGAGAAGTTATTTGCCGTCAGGAAAAATTATGACACACAAATTTATAAGGCTACTCTGAAGTTTTTATTCTTCTCTATGGAAAAATTAAGATACGTATATCATAAAGAAAAAATTATGTAAAAGTTATAACAGAGAAAGAATGTTTATCCTTTTTAAAGGAAACATTACAAAGTATATAGTTACCAGAACTTTAAAAGAAAGAAAAAATTACTGAATAATGATATGAAAGAGCTATTGTGTTTTATGAAAAAAAAAAGAACAGAAAAAAACTTTCTCTAAGAGGAATTGGAAAATATTATAAAGTGGTCATTGGAGGAATGCTTGATTTGGAAAATATAAATCTAATATACTTAATAAAATGGATCCATGGTAACAGAAAAGTTTTGTTGAATATTTTAATCAAAGTACTGAGAAGATGCATCATAAAAGTTGCGCGCGGGAAAATATTAGCAAGAAATATTAGCAGAGAATATGTAGACGTTTTCTTTACGGGATTAATTGATATCATAATTAATAATTGTATTAAATATTATAAAAAACAAAGGATTGTCATCTATAAATATTTATTAAACAGAGCAATAATTGTTTTACCTTAAAATTGAACAAGTAGGGAGAAGAACATTAAGTGACAGAAGAAGAAATAATAAACATTTTTTTTTAGCTTTAATATGAACGGTTTTCAAGAAAGTTTGATAAAGAAGTACAGTAAATATAGTTTAAATATTTTTTACTAATTTATTTTAGAATATAAAATGTTATGTGAGATTAGGGAAACATATAAACATAAATTTAGTAATATTAAAATTTAAATATAATAGCTTGATAAAATTATAGAAATAGTGTTTAAAATAAAGTGTATGGATGTGAATCTTATATCTACAAGGATCAAATGGATGGTGAAGCCTAAGGAACACGATTGAGAAGATAAAGGTCGTTTTGGTAATTTTAATAGTTGTTTATAATGCATAATGTATTTTTTTTAGATCATCTATTGACTAAGAATGAAATGTCAAAGTTTAAATTATATGTACACACTTTATACAACATTTTTAACATATTATGAGATAGGAGTAATTCGGAATATGCATGCAATAATTTATTTAAAGTATATTAATAATATAATTTAACAGAACAATTGTGTGATTCTTTTGAACTTTCATGTGATAAAGTATTCAGATATTCAAATAGTTTGTATATGATTAAATATACGGAGGAAAGTAGTAAGCAAGCTGTCTTATAGAACAGTGGAATAGTTTTAAAATAAATGAATTTTATTATTTTTAGTAATGCAGATATGTATTTGTCGATGTACAGTATAGAAAAAATCTTGAGAAATAAGATCGGATAGTGACTTGGAAGTACTAGTGGAGAGGAAACCAAGATGATGTTTTTTTTTTAAGAAATAGGAAAAATAAAGGATTTGGATCATATTTAGTTTTGTGTGATTTCAGTATAGTTAACTAAGCCCTATGACTGAACACATATAGTTTGGACAGTGTTTTTGCATATCTTTAAACTTTGGATGTTATAATAAAGCTGAAGAAATAGCTTTAACATCGTTCCTATGATAGAGGTTGGTAGACAGGTAAAGGTGACTCCTCTATAGTGTCTTTTAATTCACTGTGCCATGATTGTCAAGATATATGACGAGTAATATTGTAGTTGTATTTTGATCCTATGCATCTATCTTTGCTATCCTTATTTTGTGAATCTGCATCGGTCAGAAAGATATTTTCAAAGAAATAATGAATAAAATAGAACTGAAGATATGTTATCATTTAAGTAAGAATAGTTTATTTGCTGGAATGTATAGAATTGTGTAACTTTAAAATTGAAAGTCCAAAATATCATAAAGAGAGAAAGAATCATATAATACATTGTAAAGTTAATTCAGAAATGAATATAAGATTTTGAAAAGAAATCTAAACCAAGTATTTTAAAAGTGATAATAAAATTTGAATGAATTTTTTTCTTAATAATATTTAGAAAATAAGTATTGCATATTTATTAAGAAAATAGCCCAATAATGTACAATAAACATATACTTGTGCATGGTATATTAATAGTTATAATTATATCATCCGAAGTAAGGCTTGAATGAGAATATTAGGATTAATAAACATCGGATAATGAACAATAAAAAAACTAATACCTAATGTAGAACAATGTTTTGACTTTGTAAGATTCCATACAACCAATATAAAACTAAAATTTGTTATTTTATAGAATTTTACTATGAATGTAAATTTTGTAAAAAATATAATTTTAATAATATTAGGGATGCAAAGTGTTAGTGATAATCATATAAGAAATGCATTTTGTAATAAGCTAACCATAATAATAAATCAAGTAATAATACTGTATTTTCTTAAGTGTCTTAAAAAAAAAAAAGATTTAACTGGGAAAAGTAAATATTATTTTGATTTCATTTTATAAACTAATAAACTAAATTGAGATATGAGAGTAAGGGATATCCAATGTATATAGTGTAAAAATATTGTTAATTTATTTATGTTGTTAATTAACTTTGTTTTAAAATTTATTTTAAAGTTTTTGTGTCCGAGTTGTTATTTCTCCACATGGATTCATGAAATCACGATACATTTATAATTGAAACAGACATATAGATTTTGCAAAAAAGGTAAACATAAAAGTGTTATAATAATTTTGAGAATTTATTGGTATGTTAAAATTAAAAGATCATAATTTTATGTTATTTATTGGTCATAAGTCGGTTGCCACAATATTACATGTTGCCACACGTATTCTGTTGTCAGATTATTAAATACTACCACGTACGTATTTATTTATTTCATTTTAGGAAGAAATAAGATTATATTATATTTATTATTGTTATTATTATTTTTATTATTGTTAGTTGCTGTGTAGTAGATTATGACAAAATTCCCTTTTCATATTTTACTACCGTAATTTTAAATTAGTTAGAATACAATTTATGAACCTGAGATTTTATTTATTTTACTTCATTTTATTTAATTGAGCTAGATTCTTGTTATAAAGAAGATTAAGATATGATTATTATTTTAATCATAGTGTATAGAGCTTAGAAAGTCATAAGAATACTATGAGTTAGTTATTTAATATAGTAAAAAGGGGGAATAGTGTTCTTATGCCATTGAGGTAGTATCGTGTGGATAATGTCTCAATGTAGTCTATCTCGTTCCCCGTATTGTTACTCCATGTCTCATGAAAATAGTAAATATTTGTTAATTCATTTTAAAATTGAACCGTATTTGTATTTTAAAAATTAGAGCTAGTAATCATTTTAATTAATGCTGAATATTTCATTTATTTATTTGTTAACTGAGCTAGAACCCGTAGAATCTGTAATAAACAATATATTTTGGGGTGAGGATGCGCGGGGGGAGGTTAGAATATATATATATATAAAAATAACTACAACCATTAAATGTCTGTATTTTTAAATCATATAATAATAATTAAAACAAATATATTTAACACAGTATTCAAAATTAAATAATGTATTCTTTACCAGAAGTACTTTCAATTGTTTCACTGGCAATCTTTATCAACTGTTAATACAAACGCACAAAAAATAAAAACTTGCAATACCCATCATTCAATTTATTCAAATTTCCCACAATTCTGTTGTCTTTATGCAAGTTTTTATTTTTTGTACATTTGTATTAACAGTTGATAAAGATTGTCAGTGAAACAATTGAAAGTACTTCTGGTAAAGAATATATTATTTAATTTTGAATACTGTGTTAAATATATTTGTTTTAATTATTATATATATATATATATATATATATTGTGCCATTACAATTTAGTCACTAGCTAAATTTATAGTAATGTGCATGTAGAAAAGGTAAACCAAAAATCATCATCACATTTTTATATAATCATAAATGAAGCTGTAGGGCATCCAAGTTCAAACCCTACAAGGTCCAGTTCTAAAAGCTTTAAACAGAGAAAGAATGGGTCAACAATTACATGCTTTACTTGTTTGTGTGTTGATAGAAAGGTAATACACACATTTAAACTATTTAATATTTAATTTTTCTTTAAAAAGCAAAGTTATAATGCATACATATAGGCAATGTATGTGTAAATTATTTAATTGTTTTATATTTCAAATATTAAACATTTTAACTTTCTTTAAAACTAACCTATGCTTGATCAATTCTAATATTTTATTCTATACTTTTATTTTGCTTTTCTTTAATTATAATTGGGATTTAAAAGTTACAGACTTAATTAAATAATTGGGTTATAATTACTAAGCTAGCAATCATATTATTTAAGGTTAGTTTATGAATGATTTGAAAGAATGAAGGATGTGTGTACATTACATACAAAAATTTACATTTCCTAAATATTGAAAGAAAAGGAAGTATTAAATCTGTCAAATTATTTTTTTTTGTACAATTTTTTTTGTTAAAAGAGGAAATCTGTTTAATCAGATATCGATCTTTGTAGCAATTTTTTTTTGTAAATGATTGTTTCACTTTGGAAGCTTATAATGGGTCAGAGCTCTAAATTTTGAAATTGTCTTATCTCAAGATCTAAAGAAGGAAGCTCAAAGATTTGAAGTGTTACCTGGATGTTAAAAAGAAAGAAAAAAAAGAAAAGAAAGGAAATAAGGATTGAGTCTATTTTTTTTTTAAACAAAAGTGTCTGGAAAAAGGATTAAACTTTTCAGTTGAAAAATAATATAGTTGAAAATAAATTAGAGATCTAATTAAAACAAATTTGTCCAAAAATAGCAAGTGATGCTATCTCTGATTGGTTAAGTTAGCTAAAAATTGGATATAAAAAGCTGTCTTGAATTATTATTAAGATTATTGTTTATGATTCAGATTATTAAACTATCCAATTGAATGCTGAAAATATAAGAAATGTCTGGCTAGAAAAATTATATGTATGTCCCATCGGTTCCGGACCATCTGGGGAAGCTGCACATCACATAGGAAAGAAAAGATGTGTCTAAAATAATATTCTACACCTTTCAACTGACCAGAGAAATAAGATGTTTTTAATAGAAGGAAGAAAGCATTCACCTGCATTCAAAGAAGATGAATTAATCTACTGATAAATATTAATCATCAAGTCCAATTAATTGTTACAACAACTGATTTTAAACTCAAGAAAATTTACAAATGTGAAAACAACTGCTGTATTTCATCCACATGCTTGACAGGAAGAGAAGAAAAATTAATATAATGATTTCCAAATTATCCACTAAAGCAAATAACCTCAATAGAGTCACCATCATCAAATAGTTATACACCTCAAGAAAGAGATTGTTCCCAGTAAGACGGAAATGGTAGCTGCAGAAATATAAACCTTATACAAGACAAGTTTGAACCCTTGGAAATTCGCCACAAACAAAAGATCGGTAATATGACTTTTTATATCTATTTTCTTTATGATATCAGTCTTAAGAAACATTTTAGCAATAAAGTGGTATATTTTATTTAAAGAACCTTTAAAGACTATTCAGATCGATTAAAACAAGAATGTCTTACTAAAAATAACTTTGAGCTTCATAAATGATCTTGAATGTATGAAAATGATTTGTTTATTAATTTTACAATATTAATGTGTAAAACAATTTTTTTTTATGGTATTATGATTTTAGTTTTAACTAATATATTATTATTTTGGTTTTAAATAATATTTTGTTATCATGGGATAAAACACGCACATACATAATGATATTTTATATGTGTATAATTGTGAGTGAATGTGAAATAATGAGTAGTATTAGAATATTAGATTATTTTGTTTCAAGTTAAGTATAGATTTCAGCGCTTGGAAGGGAGGGGGAGATAATGATTTAAAACTCTTTTCTAAAACTTGCTCTTTCAATTTTACTAACATTTTTTTTTTTACATTCTATTTACATGTTGGATTTTTAAAGTATGTGTGCTAATGAGCAGATAATATTTTTTGTCTTGAAATACTTTTCATGGTCAATGTGACGTCCAACTTAATACAAAATACATTTGAAGGGAAAGGGGGAAGAACTTAAAATTAATCTGAGGATTGTTATATAATCAATTATTATTATTATTATTCATGTCAATTTTCATATTTATCTAGAAATTTTTATGTATATGTTAGAAATGTAGTAATAAATATTGGTTTGTTTTATTAAACGAGGCGTATATATTTCATTAAGTGTAGTCTTTGTTAAGTGTGATTATTCATCATCATCAATGGTTGAATATTAGTTATTTAAGATATAAGTAAATATGCTAAAATTAAGCAATAATTATGAATTTCTTTATAAAAATTAGTTTTATGTTTAGGCTTAGTCCTAGAGCTGTAGTTGAAACCATTGTCATTATTGTTATTATTATCATCATCATCATCATCGTCATCAACATTTTAATTAATGAGCTGTTTAACTGTTTAAAGGCCATAAATAAATATTGATTTTATAATATTTAGTGATCTCTTAGTATTATTATAACCACATCCTATCATCTATTTCATGCAAGGATGAGTGAATTGCCATCCTAAATTATTTATATATAATCTGAGCTAGTAAACTTACAAAACTATTGAAACACATTTGTTATGCTAAGATCTGAGAAATGATTTATGTCTAATATACTCCACTTTGGTTTAAAGATGTTTTACTTTTACCTAAATATTAGTGCTTATAGTGATATGGCTCAAAAAGCAAAATCTTCCATTTTATTATAAATAAAGTACCAAGAAGGGATTCAAACCCGGTACATGTGAAAGGTTATCAGATATAACCGTGTCTAGATTCAGATAATCTAGTGGCGCCCTGCTAGACCATATTCACTTAGTATTTGTTTAAACATGCACTTAACATCAAACCAAGAAATGAAAGGGGATAAGATCTACTGCCTGTATACCTGAGTTATAATACATTGCTATAATAATTTGCTTAAAATTTTTGATATTTGGACTCCTTTACTCAGATAAAATAATATCTTTTGATCATCATTCAATTTTGTTACAATGGACTCCCTTATTATGTTACAATATATATATATATATATATATATATATATATATATATATACATATATATATATATATATATATTGTACCGGATACTCAATCTATTCTGAAACAGAGGGTGCCACCAGACCACTACATGTCTGGAAAATTTGTTTACTGTGATCAGAATAGATGAAGATGATGGTTTGCGCCGACTAGACTCAGGGAGAAACAAGAGATCATAAATTGTTTAGACAATTGAGACAAAAGCACAAAGACAAACATCAGCCAAATTAAGTTTAAACATATTTCATAAATTTTATTATGAGAAAATAAATTATTAAATATAAGTTTATGACACCAGAGATGGGGGTTAACTCAGATGTGTACCAGACATACTAAAGGCAAAGCTATGACAGACTGACTGATCTTCTAATAAACAAATTTAAAAGGGAGGAAGCAAATTTCATTCAGCAGAGGATTCACCTAAACATTGGTCTTCACCTTCAGATATTTAAACCATATGCCCCTGAAATAGATCAAAGAACCCAGTGCCGATGAGCTTTCCGAGATCTAAGCATGGTCAGATCTCAAATGTCCTTATATCGGTATGAACTGCACCAATTATTACGTTTAAAATAACGGTGATTGATCCACCTCAAGAACAATCAAAAAATATCATTGAAAAGGGGAAACAATTAAACCTGGTGAATCCCAGCCAAACGATTGGCGAAAATTACTTTAAATTTAATAATTAATGGTCCCAATACGAGACAAGTAAATGATTAGAAAAACAGTTACATCTGCCCCAGCAAATAAAGAAAAGAAAATAAACTTACAAACAAATTCTGAGTACATGCTCTGATAAATTTAAAGCACACATAATAACTACAAAAAGAAATCTATCGGAGAGTGCACATGAGTACGAAATATCAAAAGTTTAAATATTCTAGCAGAACGAAAGTATTGTTCACCTGTAATTTAAGAAAGGATAAAATTTATCTTCCTGCTGATGACTTATAAAATTACAAAGAAAAACACAATTCTAATTTCCGCCTTTAGAGATTTTAGACACAATTCTAATTTCCACCTTTAGAGATTTTAGAAACGAAATCTCCACCTGTGGAAATCAGACAATAAAGTCATCAGCCAAAAGAGTTTTGGAGGTTTAGCAAGAGGGCAAACATAGAGTATAAAATTAATTATTGAATACTAAATAATTACAGGTAAGCATAAAAAAATATATATATACAAGACTGCTAAAGCATTTACAAAAGTGAGTCATAAAATATAAAACTCATTCGTCACTCTCCAATAAACAAAACTGAAAGCAAATTGGAATCTTAAAACTAAGATTCCAAGACACACTACAAAATATTGGAAATTAGAGCAAATATTAACTATGAGGCTATATTGATTTAAGAATACATATTTATGATTAGATTGAGTGGAGATTTAATGAGAATTAATTTACCCTGGGAAGAATAAAAACGAAAATAGTTACCTTTCGGTAAAACAAAGTTCACGTAGAGTGCGCACTTTTACTTAAGTTCATTTTTAGGTTCTTTATGCAGCAAGGTAGATGTAGAGAGGTTCCAGCTTCTTTTAGGTGTTCAAGGCATTACTGGAGCAAACTTGGAAGTCAGGGATCCGTCTTTTGTGGAGTTAGCAAGCCATTCGGGTGGTGGTAACAAGTATAGAATTTTTCATTTTGTTGTAGGCAAAAGTATTTAAACACAGCTGATATCCTTTAAGAAATTAAATGTCTGCGCTGATATAAATTCTCACTTGATAAACAGCTTGTCTATCAATGAACAATGAATTAACTGACACTCCAAATTTTTGGGGCTATTTATACATTGCTCCATTTCCCATGAAACACTTTCCTTGTTGTTCAATTTCTTCGCCTTAGGCAGGGCAAATATTAATCTCCCGCTCAATCTCTCTAGGAATTCTACCCAGGGATTATTGAAATGAAAACAACTACATAAAAATCAACTCTCCACTCTTTAAAATAAAAGCCACAGGAATGCAATTAGCTAGTCAGCTTGTTTTTAAATCAAATGGATTTAAAAACAGGTGATATATGAAAACTATTTTAAAATAAATCGATAAACATTTTTAAAAAATTCGTTTTACATATAAACATGTGTATACTTGGATACATGGATACATGCATTCTTTTTAAATAATATAGCAAATTTAAACTCTATGTTTAATTAAAATTAAAAGCTTAATAAATTTCTTTTTTTTTTTTGTTTAATAACAACACCATTGAACCGGATTTCAATCAGGTTCAGTATATATATATATATATATATATATATATATATATATATATATATATATATATATATATATATATATATATATATATATATATAATTTATTATTAATGCCTACATACATTAGTAATAGGTGCATGTGTCCGTGCACAATATTGCATCATTTTCTAAACTTAAAAGTTGATCATTTAAATCATATGGTTTCATTTTAAGAAAATTATTTTTTATAAAAGTTTGAATCAATTAAAGAAAAATGTTAAAATATTTTATATAATGGGAGAGAGAAAGGTAGCTAGCTATTAAGAAAAAAAGCATAAGTGCCGATGTTCTCTATCAATACATACCATCAACTAAATTAGTTATAGTTGAACACCTTTAGATGCTTTAAGGTGTTAAATAGAAAATAAAATGCAAAGATCAGGAAACCAGTCAGGTGACATAGAAGGAATAAGAAAGCAAAGAATTGATGGATAGCAAAGAATTGATGGATAGCAATTAGAATAAGGGGTTTGAATTCCATTAAGTAAACACAAGGTAACCCCAAGATGCAACACAGGATAGAAAAGCATTGAAAGGGGCATTGTTTATTATTATTCCATCAATATATTGTTCTTCCATTAATATTTTAGAATTCATCTTCCATTATTATTTAAGAAGTCTCCCATTAATATTTTAAATTTCTTCCATTAATATTTTAAAATTATTCTAAAGTCATTTTAAAAATCTAGAAGATAATTTTTTTGTTATGCTGCCTAAGAAGAAGAAATTATGTCAATTGTACCTACCATCATGAATGAGTAGTCAGGCATCAGCTTCTCCAAGGTCATCAGTGAAGTTTGGCATTCCAAGAAGTTTTATCAAGATGTAAACCAATACATATCCTACCTTTGTAATGCAAACCCAAAGATAATTCACCTACACCTACACAGAAGTCCTGAAGTCAAAACTTTATTGCTAGTAAAATGTATTAATTTATCCAAAGCTATAACTATAACTCAATTGTATTTAACATAAATCTTTCACTAGTCTTAACCTCATAAATCATATATCATCTATATTGTAATTTCAGATTTTTCTTCACCCTTAACAACTATGTAAGATTTAATACGCTTAACGTATATATGAAATTAAATTCTTCATTGTAATAATTATTTCTTAAGGCTTAGCACTTTCATTTTCATATTCATAGCCTTCAACTATAATAATTTATGCAAATCTATGAAAGCTCATTTATATCATCCATCTCTTTGAAATAGAAAAGCATGTATCTCAATGTTGCAAGAGAACTAATCAAAAAATTACACAGTGAATTCACAGTAGGTTTTTGAACCCTCCCAACTCCAATAGAATGATTAACAATTCCAATGACAAAATTGACCTACAAACAACACCACATGTGGTATACAGGATGACATGCCCTCAAGCAAACTGTGGAGCAGTATACCCTGGTGAAACTCGGGCCACTATAAAGAATAGAGTGGCTCAACACAAATATTTATACAAAAGGGTATTGAGCAGGAATGAAGGCAGCTCAGTGTTTGTGCACCACCAAAACATGGTTAAGCATAAATTTGAACCTGCAAGTGCTACAATAATTTCCACTGAAAAGAGTGACATCAAGAGAAAAATTAAGGAGGCATGGTTTATAGCAAGAGATATAAATGCAATAAACAGAAAGGATACATGCTTTTCTATTTCAAAGAGATGGACGATATAAATGAGCTTGCATAGATTTGCATAAATTATTATAGTTGAAGGCTATGAATATGGAGATGAAAGCTCTGAAAATGCTTAGCCTTAAGAAATAATTATTACAATGAAGAATTTAATTTCACTATATACGTTAAGTATATTAAATCTTATATATCTATATCGTATTTATTAATGTTAACTGTGCTGGATTAATTTTTTAATAATTTAGAAAAAAATATATATATATTTGCAAATGTATTTACATATATTACCTTGGGTGATGGAAGGAGAATTTCAATTCATTAAACATGTTTACATGAGCACAGACTTTCACATGACCCACCACTCTCCACTCTATCTAATAACACTGATACACTCAAGCACATATGTGCTGAAAAGATAAATAATCACCAATATAGATGTCTGCCCATCCTTGCATATGTATTTAATGGATTATGTCCTGTACATGTGGGGTTCAGATTGACCTTGGGTCAACATGGGTGTGACAAGAATCTTGGCCTCAGGGTGGCCTTCGAGCATTCCATCATCAGATTTTCAATTGGATGGATGGTTGAAGAATTGGAGTGTGTTGTAGATCGGAGCCAGTCCATTAAAGTATAAGGATTGTCTATCTTAATATATATCTGAGCACTTATAGTATATATGTGTGGGAGATCATAATCTGGACCAACTGATGATTGCTGTTTTGGCATGAAATACGTATATTGGTGATTATTTATCTTTTCAGCATATATGTGCTTGAGTGTATCAGTGTTATTAGATAGAGTGGAGATTGGTGGGTCATGTGAAAGTCTGGGCTCATATACCCTATATTACATATATAGATACATGGTATATATTAAGCCTGTGTTTCAGTTAAACATGTTTATGTTTTTCCTGCTCTCAAAATCCTAAGGGATAGAATGCACAGAGAAGATGCCAAATTTAAAACTTTTAAAAGTAAAAAGTAATAATAAGCTGTTTATAAATTGTTTTCATAAAGTTTCTTTCTCTTCTTATCCTCATCATGTCAAGAAAGTTATTTTAGTTCTTAGAATCATGTACAACAATCGTATTTTATTCAATTAAGTTTACATTATTTCGTTGCTTATTATATTGCTCTATACATATGTCTGTAACTTAACTTCAGTGTTAGAAATAATATTATTAAAATACTCATAATAAAAATATATTTTTATTTAAATTGTTACTTCACAAACTGCTAAATTAATAATGCTTTGATAAAATAAATGATTCCCTGTATGAAAACTATTGTAAATGTGGTCCTATCTATAATCCCCTATGGTATTATGTAAAAGTAACATCGACAATGTTCTTTAGCTGTATACATTGCATTGCTCATCAAAGTAATATAACATTTATATAAAGTCAAACCACAATTTACATATAAGCTATAAAGTAATGAATTGCTATTAGGTTATTCCAGGAGTAAATAATTATTCCCCAAAACTAAATATTATTTGATGATTATATATTTAAATTTAAGATTTAAAAATAATTACTGTGGACAAGTTTCTCTTATTATGAAATAAATTATACATGGTTAATCAGGGATATTCACGATTTATATATATAATAAATTTCTTAATGTTCATTCATGTGGACAGAGAGCTTCATAACTTCTTATATTTTATATATGTATTTGTGTTCCTGCCTGTATATACACGTGGCAATGGCCATATTATTATTATTATTAGAAAATGTCATATTTCTGTGCAGTTCATGCATCCTAATGGTCAAACTGCATAAGGGCAGACCAGATCCCATGCCTGGTTTCCTAATCCCTATATTAGCATTTTTCCATGTTCCACAGGAACCAGAGACTCCTTGCTAACCCAAATCCTGGATTTAGCACATCTTTACACTCTCCATTGGTATGCATACTCAGTTAAAAGCAGATAACCTCTGTATCCAGGGACATCCACCCTTTAGTGGTGAACTGCACCTCCAAATTTCTAAATTGATCATCATCATTTATATATGCCATTGATCCCACACTCATAGGTAGTACCACCATTCCCAATTAATGTTGATTTCTAGCCTTCATCTACACTCATTAGCAACCCTGGGAGATCTAAACTCAAACCTGTACACAAGTGGTCCCATTGAATAAATATATTGTTAACTATATGTTCAAGCCTGGAATGGCCTGATGGGTTATACCTTCTTTTTAGATAAAGCCAGTAGATCCTTCCAATCTAATATTTGTAAGTCATTTTCTCTATTATTTTAATGTTATAATAAACTAATAGGATTATAATTAAATAAGTGTATGTTTGTATTGTGAGTTGGAACTATTAATTGATTATTATAAAATTCTACTAAAATCATTAAATGGTAGATAAATGCATCCATGGTTTTGTAACTTATAGGTTGAATCTTAGCCCTGAGATATGGTTATAGATAGTAAATCAGATAAATAAATGAGCAAAGAAGACTAAAATGACACTAGTGTGTAGTAATATTGTGATTACTGGAGAACCTGAGAGAGTTTGTGTTCAAACCCTGAGTTACATCATGCTGTATGAAGAAGGGAAGGTGTGTGATGTCAAAAATGTTAAATAGGTGTTGAGTCAAGGAAGTTTAGGTGAGGGTTTAAACTAGGGGTCTGGGGGTAACCCTACATCTGCTGGTTGAGAGTCCCATTTGGTCTTTCAGTCTTGTTGACTGGTTATACAAAATTTGACAGTTACAATAGTTATTGTTATCACTGCACCCTAGTGCAATATCAATCGGCAGGCTATGGAAAAGTAGATAGTTCATATGATTGACAATGGTTGGGTTATTTTTCTACATACCAAAGTTTGCCTCAGCACATGAAGGGTGCCTGCACAAAATTGTTATTTGAACAGTGTTTTTACTGTGAGATGACTGATACTAGGAAATGAAACCTTTTTTGTATTTTTTGTAGTGTTTTGTTTTTTAGTTTATTTTCTATGAATCCTATGAATAAAATAATTAACAAACAAAAGAAAGTCTTAGACTGAATCAAAGGCAAATTTAATAAAATTAGTCATAATTTAAAAGATTGTAAAAAATATGTAATAAATATGAACAAATTAATAAGCATTTGTGGACAAACAGTTAAGAAACCATGTCATAGATCATCATATACATCTCTTTTTTTTTTTAATTTACAGAGCATCCTTACATAAAGCTTTACAGTATTTTTATTTTATATGATAAAATGTTCATTTTCATGCAGTAAGGTGACTCAACATACAAATAAATTAGCTGAAATATTGTATTATATGAGAAATCCCTTATTTTTTAAGTGGTTAGAAGCATTAATAGTATTTAGAGTTTGTAATGTTTCTCAACATTCAAATATTATACGTTTCTATCTAAAAATCTAAGATAAATAATGTTAAAAATCCACCATCCCCCTCCCATCACTGTATAATGAATCATGTTAGGGTTTGTTTGTTTGTTGTTGTTGTTGTTTTTTTGTAAATTTACATATGTTTTTAACTGATTGTGATCATCAGGACTATCATCTGCATATTGTAAATCTAATATATATATATTTTAGATAGATTTACATAAAAGCTTAATAATAAAACATATATTCCATTTTAATAAATATTCATATCCACACCATAAAATAAAAAATAGTTGGAACTAATACATATTCTTGTTTGTCATTGTTTTTTCATTCCATGTTCATCAGATTTTTTTAACTATGTCTAGGAGTTCATAAAAAATTCAACCATCTGAGGTTTACTCCAAAGATGAGCTACTGGGTCTGCCATATTATGCTACACAAAGTATGCATAGACCATTAATAATAATGCTTCTTTTAAGCATCACATGATCAATACTGTATGGATAGTTTTGCTCTGTTTAATGCTTCTTTTTATACCATTTTGTAGAAATTTTATAATATAAACTTCACTGGACAATCAGTTAATTTTACATAGTGTCAAAATACACTTTTGACTGAGACAAATTTATTGACCCATTGCCTACCAAAAAATTGTCATTATAGAGTTTTAAAACTCTCAAATAACAATGGGTTTTAATAACTATTCTTCAATAATTTGATATAGTCTATTCAAATAAAATCTTTAAAATCAATTTTAATCAAGTAGATGTGAAATATATTTTACGATAATTATTAGTTAGAACAATAGAAATAAATTTAAGATCAAATAGAATGGTTCTATATATTCATATACAGTATTCCAAACGCATTCCAATAGTTTAAAATCTAACACGTCAGAATAATAATTTAAATATTCTTCAGCTATTTCATTGAGATTAAAATCGTTAAGTTTTAATTTTTTTAAGCTGCCGTCTGAACTAATCTAAATAAATCAGTAAGACGGCTATATTATTTAAAACAGCTATCTGAATATTTTAACTATTATTGAAAGAGTAATCAAAGTATTTCCTCCGGTATTCTCAACATAATTTTATTATCACATAAATGAATGCTGATGTAACTATGATTAGCAAATGGCTGCATCTTCTTTATAAACTTAATTCATAAACAAAAGTTAACTCTTATCAATTATTATTCTATCTCTAATTTGTTTTAATCAATACAAATATGTTAGAAAACCAATTGTAATTCTTCTTACTAGATATAACTTGCAAATCCACAACATACTTTTTTTTGTCTTGCATTGGTGGTCGAGAGGTCAGCGCGACTGCCTTGCACTTGCAGGCAGTTGCCCGGGTTGCGGGTTTGCATCCCGGCCGATGCTATGACACTTAAAAAAAACAAAAAACCTACTTTTTAAGTTGAATGCATATCTCAGTAACATAAAAACTACTATTTAAAACCTATTAAAATTAACAAGAATAGCAATTACTTCTAAATAGGGAAGACAAGATTTTTTAAGATTATGATTGGCTTATCATTATCAGAGTATTCATAAAGAATTACTATCATTCTAATTTTAAAAGAAAAGGAAAACAAAAATGCAAAATCTACAGGAAATAAAAAAAAAGATTGGAACTAAAATTGTTGTGTCTTTAATTAAAAAATGGAAGCATAAACACATAATATCATTGTCTCAGTTAGTTTGTAGAAATGCTGAATAGCAGGGAAAGTTGAGTATGGTTGTGATCTCATAATTATTGTGATTATTATTAATCTAATTTATTGAAGATCATATGATTAAAAAGAAGAAAATAGAAATGAGAGGCAATAACTTAAAAAAAGAAAAATAAGAAATAATGAGAGAAAAGATAAAGAAAGAGTAAAAAAATATACACACATACAATTTTTATTAAAGCAATAAATTTTATCAAACTTTTTAAATATTATCACTTCAATTTTGTATCTATGTTCTAAAAATCTTAATTCATTATAACACAATCTATAGATTGCTTTTGTTTTGGATATGAAATCTTTAGTATTTTTTTTTGTAAAAATTAATATTTAGTATTTTTTTTGTAAAAATCAATCCAAATGTTGTGCAATAATTTAATAACAATAAACAATTTAATATTACAGAGCAATTATCATTATTTCCAGTAAATTTGACTAGAATTTTTATTCCCAATAGTATATCATGAGTCTTTTAACAGCACAAATGCAATAATATTATCTATCAACAGAGAACAGCTTTAGTTACTGAACTCTCTATGTCTAATATTAGCTTATAAATATTAATAAAATAGTTACAGGTTTCCATGCATAAATCAATATTTATTATTATTAATGTTTTACTGATACATTCAGGAAATCTTAGACGATATCAAGTTACACATTGAAGTGAATTTAACACCATCTAATGTCATTCTATTTATTAACCTGCCAATAAAATATTGATATTCCTATTCAATTAAACTCCTTCCTCTAAACTCTGTCTTTTCCTAAGTAAAACTATATCAATCTTAAACCATGACAACTTTTAATCTTCTGAATTTAATTACTGAATCACTTTATTTGGCTTTTTTGGCAAAGCAACTGAAACTAGAATTGCTCATTTGTGTTATTCTGTAGCATTTGTTGATGATTTTGAATTCATTAGAAAGCAACACTTAAATGTAAATTCATATTGGTTCAATGTTAGTATCATTCAGGAAAGCAAAACAATGTCAAGGAAATGAGTTTCAAAATGAGAGGTAGGGAAACATAATCATTGTACTTACATAATCTTAGCTTTTGTTTAAATCTTGAAGTTGAAATTCAGTTCCATTTATTTTTATATTTGTAAAATTAAATGATATATTTGTTTTGATAAATAAATAATATTTATTTCTTAATTAGAAATTAAGTCAAAAAATGAAATAATATAAAACAGAGAATGATTAGCAGCAAAAAGAATGAGAAAAGCTAACCAAAAAGTTTATAGCTAGCTGTTACTTTTTAGCAATTTTTAATGTTTCTAAACTGAATTTTTAAATTCCAAAAATTATAATCATTGCTTGAGCCCATACCTTATTGATATATATTATTAATAAAAATTTGGTTTAGAATTACTTATTATTCATAGAAAAATATTTTTTAGACTAAAGCCTTAGTTATTATTATTTTCAATTACTTTTTTTTATTTATTTATAAAAATGATATAATATTATGAAAAATATAAATTTTTAATGAAATAAAAAATCCATTTATTAAAAAATTAAAAACAAAACAAAAATCATTATCAAATTAGCCATACTGCATTTCTGTAAGGTTACCTATAATTGCTTTATTATATTCTGGTTTTAAAAGTACAAATACAATCAAAGTTTGCATACTCTGCATATCTACATAATAAAAATAAATAAATATTTTTCTATAGATACCAGAAACATGTGTTTTTGGTGTCACAGTAATTTATTTTATTTAAATAAAAAAATAAAATCAAGCAAATTTTTGAAATAAGCCATTTTTAGGTTAGTTATCTTCATTTTTCTATATTTGTAAAAATGACACTTTCTAAAGAGAGCTTCTTAAAGTTATGAATATTTACTAAAATAATATTATGCAATATAGGAATAAACTTGGGGATGTGGAAAAAGATAATCATCCCCATTGAATGTGAATACAAAATTGAGAAGAAATATAAAAGGAATAAATATAAAAAGGAAAAATATATAAGAAGCATGAGATCAGCACTGGATAAACAATTGAAGTAGTTATACTTATAAGCTACAATATCACCAACAATTATACTAATAATAATCAACTCATGAACAATCAACAGTCATGCCTTGTGACTGGATCTTAAAGAAGGTACATAGTAAACAGTACTAACCTTAGAGGGTGATGTACAATAATTATTTGGATGCAAATACTTAAGAGCTAATTTATTACCTATAATACAAAAATAATTATCGAATATTGATACATGTTGATCATTGTTAATTCTCTGGCTATATAGTATCATTAATGCACTGCCAACTATAAACTACATTTTTTTAAAGAAGAAAAATAAACATGCAGTGGATGAGTTTTAAAGGTGATACTTTTGCACAATACAGTTGAACTATCTGGGTGTCAAACACAAGCATAAATCCACACATATAAATAACCTAACCATTATTTCCCTAAACTAGCTCAGAAATCAAAGACCCTAAGAACTGGACTGTAACCAAGAGAAAGATAAATGCATAAGCTTATTCTATTTTAATTTAAATAGTTTTACTGGAATAATTTAAAATTACCCAAAACTGTAATAAAATCAAATAATGCACTGGCAATTCATAGAATAGATAGCTGGATGAATAATAATGCTAATGCTATTAATCTTTTAAAATAATTAATTAATAAACTAATTAGAAAAATTCCAAAAAATAATGTGATAACATATTTATAACTCTCATTCATGTTATAAAAATATAATTTCTTACAGGAAATATGATTAACCAGTTGATTTTTTTATTAATTAAATCAATAAGCCTTTACTTTTATTAACTTATTTCTTTTTTAATGAGTAAAACTGGAAAACAACTTTTAACAATAAGAGATCAGGAAATTATAAAGTAGGAAAAAATCATTTTTATAATATTGGAGGGAACATAATATAAAGAAAAACATGTTTTAATAAATAAAAATATTAATTATTACCAATTTTTATTGACTTTAAAAATTATTATAACTGTGAATATAATGTGCATATTAAAATATATTTTTACTATGGATTTATTATTATTTTTTATTTCTTAGTTCATTTTAATTTTCAGTTTTTTTTATTTTTTTCCATTGTAAGCTTCTTCACTAATACATATTTTCTGTGTAATGTACAAAGTTAAATATCTCAATTTTTGCAATAGAATATTTTATAAACACTACATAAAATGAATTTATCTATTTTTAAAAATCTATTACTTTCCAGATCAAGAAAAACACACAAAAAGAATTCAACAATTTTTTTTATTCTGCTAATTTTCATGTCAGGCTAATAAATGAAGAGATAGACATGTTTTTGGTTGGAGACAAACCATGTTTTAGTCTACTTTAGCACTATTCTTCTACATTTTCTTTAGTAAACAAGTTACATGGTTGAAGTGTGATGATGCTTAGCTATTAGCTAAGGCTTAACACATGATTTTCTTTAACTTCATTCTAAACACAATGTTTCCTTTACTTATAGTAAGATGAGTCTTACTTCAGACTCCTCAAACTATTATTTACTGATAAATTCACAACTGGATTGATTCTCTTTTCTTTAACAGCTGAATCAGGACCAGCTGATGCTATTGACATTGTCAATAGCTTAATCAAAAAAGACTGCTACTGTCTTCTTCAACAGTTTAGCCAAGAATGACTGTTTTTATAAAACACCTTATCCCTATCATATTTTTGGAACAATCCTATATCCTTCCAATCATATCATGTCTGCCACATGACTAAATTATCAACTGAGCAATTGGGTTTATTTTACCAAAGGATTATTTAGTTATTTCTCTCTTTTTTAAATAAAAAAGGACCCCATGTAGTTGTTTTTTTATACCAAACATAAGATAATCTTTTAATTACCATTATTTATTGTTTTGGAGAGAGATAAAGAGAACAAAAAAAAACTTTAATTAATTAAAAAAAAAATTAACAAAAATAATAAAATTTTATTATTTTTCTTTTAAAACTTTATTTATTTCTCTTATCATCTTTCAAAAGTTAAAATTAAACTTTACTTATTTATCTTAGTATTTTTTTAAAACAAAAAAAAAATTAAAACTGGTAAATAATTAAAATGACTGAAGAAAATAAAAGAAATTATTTATTTGATTTTATACTTTTTTCTTTGATTTTCCACTATTTATAACACATTAATAAATATTTACATTAGTAAAAATGCGTTGGAACTGTTATATTATTTAAGAAATGTAAATCGTTAAATAAATTAATGCTTGATATTATAAAAAACCATAAAGTAAAATTAAATCTATTATTTCCCATTAATTAATACATTTTAAATTTAAGAAGTTTGTCATATTTGACATGGCCAGAATTGGCTATTGTCTACAATATAACACCAAACAACACAAATTAGAGACCTAGTTTTGAATGATTATTTATTTAATATATTATCTCATGTAATTTCATATAAACAACCTTCCTGTCTGCTATAGTTATTTCTAAGATCACATTTTGAGAAATATAGTTTTGTTATACTTTGCATATTGATATATTCTGTCATATAAAATGTATTAGATTCGAAATTGTATAGATAATTGAAAAGATAAAATGTGTCTGCCCAAACGCATAATTTTAATGTCAGAGTTAGTCCAGAAATGATTCATGGTATGAAAAACTGAGGGTAATTCAGCTTAAGTAAATACATATTCTAAGCTAAAATTAAAAAATAAAAATAAGAGAATAAGCACAGAGAAAATAGAAAAAACAGCACTTTGTTTAGAAAATAAGTTTCTAGTCTTTGATGAATCATCATCTAATCTTATTTATTAACCACATTGATTCTGGTTATTAACAATGACTCTTCCTGTTTGAAACATTATTTTATTTTTTTAATACTATGAATGCTTAATGATAGCCTGAGTTTATATGTATAAATGTACAATATGTGTGTGCAAATGAATATTTATACATGCTTTTCTTAATGTCTTTTTTTTTTTACCAGGCTTCATCATTTTTAAGTTAATATTTTGATAATACAGGAATTAAAATAGCATAGCGATTGTTAATTATCTAATACATTGCTCTGTTAGTTATAATTTTAATTTTCAAAAAGAATTAAATACTTTGTTCATAAATAGAAAAATTATAGGAAAATTAGCATGCATGTACATGAGTGTATTTTCTCCATAAAGTTAATTTGTGACTCAAAAAGCTTTTTAACAATAAAATATTATTTTAAGCCAAGATGCCTGGTCATTTTTGACATAAAACTAACACAATTTATTATGACATCTATATTCAGAGCATCATAAATTTACCATAAAAGACATATCGCGGACGGGTTTTTATAGTCGCAGAGCTAGAATTTTTTAAACTGGTAATATATTTTCTATAAATATATATTTTTAATATGTGTGTGTGTGAATAAATATAAAGATGATAACTTTTACATTTTTTTTTTTTTAGCTACTATTAGCTTGTTACCCACTGATTGACAAAATAATTAGATAGTAAGCTAGGTTTGTTATGGCTCGCTATTTGAAAAATCTCAGTTATTTAAAAAAAAGATTCTCTAAGATTCGAATTCAACAAAGTTTTTCACATATACATATATTACATCATTTGTTTTGTTTGTTTTATAAAAAAAAAATGTTTGTATTATTATAATAAAACCTTAATATTTGTCAAGCGTTGTTAGCCGATAGGTCATCGCAGCCGCCTTGCAAGCAAGTAGTTGGTTGCAGACGGTTGTGGGTTCGCCTCCCGAACGATGCTATGACATATGAAAAAAAAAACAAAAACCTTAATATTAATAATAAAAAAATGTTTTTTTTTTTTTTTACTTGATTAGATTTCTTTTAACAATAGACTATTGGAGATGTTAAACTTCCTGCACGCAATGCACATATAGATGGTCTTTCATATTGAACATTATTATCACAAAGTTGCGAGTTAATTATAAAACAGTAATTATGCATATTATTATTACTTTTTTTAAATGCAGATGGTAATCATAGTTTAAAAAAAAAATTCATTATCTTAAAATAATTAATTTGAGGTTTTCTTTTCCCCTTCTTTCTTTTTTTAGTAAGTCTTAGATGATTGAAGATGTTTCAGAAGTGTAGAGATCCATAAAAAAGATTAAAAAGTTGTTTTAAAAAACCGTAAGTGTTGAAAAGATTTAAAGATTAGTAAAATCAAAAAAAAAGGATCATTATTACAATTGCTTATAATGGCAAAAATATTTTTCTTAATATACTTGATGAAAGCTACTTATTAAACTATTTTACTGTAAATTATACTCTATATATATAAAGATTTTTTCGAATATAGAAATTTGCTATTTCCGGCACATTCATCATCATCATCATCAACCATTATCAATCCACTGCAGGATGAAGGTCTCTCCAAGTTTAATCCATCTTCTCCGATCTTTAGCTTCTCTTCTCCACAACACCCCTGCACATTTTCTTATTTCATCCATCCATCTCACATGTGGTCTCTTTCTGGGTCTTTTACAATATTAATTACATAAGTATTGATCGCAGAAAAAAAGTTGTTGTTAACTGAAAGGAGATTCTTTGATTCTTTTTTAGGATATAAAAAAAATGAGCACGGCAAATTCTAATGTCCATTCCATATGTTGAAGTTATTGCAGATGTTATTACTGCATGATTATTAATATAGTAAACAAACATGGATGAGCTTCTCACCAACATGCATTAGCCAGCATGGTGAGCTTATTGATTTTGAGTTTAAGATCAAGAGGCAATATGATTTTTTTCTCAGATGCCTGATAATTCTTAACTGGAATATCAATTGTGTTTTCTTGAAGACAGTATAAATATACATATGGATAATTATTTTTATATAACTACAATTATGACAAAGAAAATTGAATAATGGCCTTATTCCTAATATGCTGTAGAAACATAATCAAAAATAGCAATTAATATCTGAAGTGGAAGGTGCTAAGAATCATCTTATTGCAGATAAAAGCTGGCATTTAATGATGACTTTTTAAATAAAGAAAGATTGCATGAATTGGAAGACAGATTGTCTAATACGAAATGGAACATTATTGAACTTTATAAAGGTAGAAAATCAAGATAAAACTAATTTAAAAAGTGGTCATCAAGCATTGGTGGTCGAGAGGTCAGCGACAGCTGCTTTACAAGCAGTTTCCCGGGTTAGCAGGTTCACGTCCTGGCTGATGCTATGACACATGAGGAAAAAAAGTGGACATATATTTTAATATAAAGGCATTTATATTGAAAACACAAAAGGAGTGGGATTCTTTAGAAATGGAAAGTGGACAAACAACATTGTGGAGATTGATGGAATGTCACAAAGTGGCAAGATTATTTGTTCAAATTAATGGATGATACTAAATATGTATAATTAAATTCCAACCAATAACCACCTAAACATTCACAGTAAAATATAATAATCAATATTTCTCACTGCTGTGAATAGAATCCATTCTTACTAATGGTTCATTGAATATATATAAATATGTATGTATAAAATTCTTTTGATTAGACAAACATTTTAAAATTGTCATGGGTAACTATAATGCTAAAAATGATAAATGATTGATGTATAAAATTGTGTTGGATAAATTTTATTATAGTGATAGAAATGAGAGAGGGCACAAATCTATGAAATTTATCAAAAGAAAAACTATGTATCATGAATTTTTTTTTTAGTAAAGTGCTAACCAGAAATGAACATGTAACTATCAAATGTAAAAAACACATATATGGGATCACATTTTGACTAACAAAAATATGTATTTCAAGTTTAAAATGTTCTTAATAGATTCTACACAGAAAGAGATAATTGAATGGAGACATTAAGATATATGTTTTAATGTAAAACTAAAGAGAAAAAAAATATTTAGAAATATAGTATTAATAGTTGATATTCCTAATTTTCAAAAATGATACAATGAATTTAAATTAGAACTTGCAAATTATTTTAATATATCAACAGATTTTGATGATGGTTCAAACTTTAATGTAATCATTAACAAGATAACTAATAGACTAAAAAACTGCAAGAAAGATAGCTGTTACAAAAAGGCAGTAGTTTAGCAGTAAATTTTCTACTGAGATGAGAATCTATGAAGAAAAGAAACAATATGAAAAATATTTTAAATGGTCCATTAATAAGACTGAACATCTATAGTTTTGTGAAATGGTGTAGAAAGTGTTAATAATGATTTAAGAAAATATAATTATGAATTGCTAAGGGAAGCTATAGAAGAGAATTAAAATCTCAAAAATGTAAAACATCTTGATATTGGAAGGAAAGTTCATTCTATATTAAAAATGGAATTATTACTAAAAAGAGAGATATCATGAAATACATGCAATAGTTCTATAAAATGAATTACATGCCAATCAAAGCTAGAAAACAAAAGTGCAAACACAGTTATTATATCTTTTGAACTGCCCAGTGTTATAAATAAAAAAGTGAGGAATTTTATAAAATATTTAAAGAAAGGAAAAGTTCCAAGAAATGAGTAATTGAAATAGAAATCTTTTGACAAAGTTATGTACCAAATGTCCAAATAACAAGTATGTATCAAATGAATGGTTATCAATCTTTTATCATTTCTAAACAAAATCTCTACAAAGATAACTATAACTCATTTACAGTAAACTTTGGTTTTTAACCAATCAAAAAATATTTTGTATTTGAAGATGTTTTAGCAAACTAGATCACATCAAGTATTGTAAGATATTATAGAAAAACAATGAATGTGAGTTGACATTACGTTTTGGATTTGTAGATTATGAAAAGCCATTTGATTCTATAAACATTTAAGTGATTAAAGCAGTGATTAAAGTATTCGATCATCAAAATATAGATCTGAAATATTGTCCATATTCTGAAGAATATTTATCAAAATGTAACAGTAATAATTTGATTACATGATATTTAAAAGATTATTATTGAGAAGTATACACAACAGAATGATTCAATATCTGCACATTTTTTCTGCAGCAGCTTTAGAAGAATAATTTCTGGATTAAAATGGGAAACTAAGGGAATGAAAGTAAATGGATATTCTTTAAATCATCTAGTTATCAGATAATGTGTTTGTTGTGAAAAAGAGATGTTATAGATCAGATAATCTGGGTTAAGCATGGAGAGGCCTTCATTCTGCAGTGAATCAATAATAGTTGAAAATCATAAAAAAATGATATAGGGATTTTAAAAACTGTGAAAAATTATTGTGTGATCTATGTATTCAAGCTAGCCTTTCAAGACTGCATTAAAAATATTGTAATTAAATTTTTTATGCATTTTCTATGCATAAATAAATAAAAAAATTATTTATTACTTCCTGAATTATAAGAAAATAAGCCTATTTTATTTTTATACATGTAGATATAGATATGTTTAGACTGTGTAAAAACAGAAGTAATTAAATATTTGCATACGATATATGTCTGTTACAATGTTGATTTTAATTTTATAAACAACAAAACATAAGTGAAAATATCTTTGAAACTGTGATTTACTATTATATAAATATAAAAAAAAAATTAAAACAACACTGTTTACAGGAAAATCTCTTTCATTTAGGTTTGCAGTAGAAAAACTTTAGCTTCAATTCAAAAGGCCCTATGAACATGTTTCCAAACACCTTGCTTAAAAAATGAAGATATTCTACTGTGATTTATTTTTGGTGACAGTCTGAGGTTTAATGGTATAAATTACAAGTCTTTTTTGGATCTGTCAAAAAATGATGGTTTACAATCGGCTTTACAGATAGCCATAAATTAATGAGTCAAGTAATTACACGTTAGTTTACTCAGCAAATTTATTGTATGTCCAGTAATGGATATTTACATATAAGTAAGGGATTCTTGAACTTTTAAAGTATTTTACACATTGTCTGTCTTCTATTGATGATTTAATAATTTCTTGATTGATATTAGTTAAAAAATATGTTTTATATTAAAAAAGTAATAAAAATCTCTTTTTTGTAAATGTGCTCACATAATAGCTATGAAAATGTTTTAGTCAATATTTAAAAAAATAAAAATAATCTGAAATTACTTTTGGGTTTAGTTTATCAATTAAAGACTTTTTTTAAAGATAATTTGTATTATACTTATCAGTTTCGGTACCTTTCATTTACAGACCATCAGATGTTTTCTAATAAATAAATTTAATGCCGATTGATTTTAAATATATATTGTTACTACCTCCACCCTCTTACGTCATCTCGTAAATTTTATAAAAACATCATTTATAAAAATCAATAACAATGTTTTAAATTTTATAATAATGACTCGATCAGAATTCTGTACCTCCCTCTTACACAAAATCCTATCACAGGGTGGTCAGTACTATGGGTAGAGTAATCAATATCATTGGAAAACATTTGCCAATAACATTTATACTCATTTACTAGACAACATATTAGCCAATCAAACTTTTTATTTATTTAAAGGAAGAAATCCTATGGGTGCCAGCCGACCTTGTCGACAAGTCTGCTTGACCAATACGGTCCAGTACCCGCTCCCGCTAGCTCAGCTACAATAATCAATAAAATATATTCCGTCTACTTAAAAATCAATTTTAGAATCTTTCTCTGCGCTAATTTTCTCGCTTTCTCTTTTTCTTTTATTTAATTATTTAATTTAAATCCAATTTGAGTAATTACTAAACCATGAAATCTTCATTTACGCTATTATACTTCGTTTGGTCTTATAATATAATTAACTACACTTTCGTTCAAGTTTAGATAAAATTTAATGCAATCAAAATTTCATATTATAAATACAAAAATAATTATACGCACACTTATAGTTGAAATCACAATAAAATCTCATATTATAAATACATTTTGGAAATAATCATACGCATACGCTTATATTTGAAATCACACTGAATTACATTTTGAAAATTAATTATACGCAGGCACTATCTTTGAAATCACACTAAAATCTCATATTATAAATATATTTGAAAATAATTATACTCATACACTTATATCTGAAATCACACTAAAATCTCTGGGTAATGGAGCTAAAGACACTTAGTAGTTATTGTTCATAAGATAAAGTTCAGAGTTTATTATTACGGCTTTTTATTAGTGAATTAGAAATTGACATAAACATTACCTAGCTTTCTCCCCTATGCACGGTTCTGAACGTTGCTTCTGATAGTATTTCATTCGGTCAGTTAGCGCTAACTCTTTGCAATCCGTTTCCCGATGTCATTGGGATCCTGTGGGCTCCACGTGGACACTCCGTCTCCTTCTTGTTTTACATGACCATGATCGAAATTTGAAC
This sequence comes from Epiperipatus broadwayi, assembly GCA_028023455.1. Taxonomy (NCBI): domain Eukaryota; kingdom Metazoa; phylum Onychophora; class Udeonychophora; order Euonychophora; family Peripatidae; genus Epiperipatus; species Epiperipatus broadwayi. Next base: position 1,395,451 of record JAQFVV010012462.1, read on the forward strand.
TGTCTGCTGTTGGTATTGCATTGAAGGATTCGGCCGGTTGTTCACACGATGGGTTTAACAATGCAGCATTTTACTTTAGACGTATACTCTCGATCTATGAAAATAATATAATTAATGAATGAATAAGAATAAGTAGAGATGATTAAGCTGTGATTAAGTTGATTAAGTATAAGAAGATGATGTAAATGAATAGAAAATTCGCCCCTTTTATATTTTACAGTCCTTATCTTGCGGATTCAATCTACAATACGTAACTAATCCTCTGGTGTTTCAGTTATGGTCCGTGCTGCCTTTCTGGTGTTTGCATTGGTCCTTTAATTTCTTTGTATTCTCTGCTAGAGTTATTTCAATTTCTTTATTTCACTTTCTTTGTTATAGTTATTTCAATTCCTTTGTTAAAGTTAGTGTCAATTTCTTTGTTAAAGTTATTTTCACTAATTAGCCGTTTAATGGAAATTTCTTATGTTTGTCATTAGCTCCCATTGTTCACTACATTCATTTAATTACATATATTTTTTCTTTTTTTTATTATGATTATAAGACAAAACGAATTCCACCTTGCTTTTTCTTTTTTTTTTTTTTTAAAAAGCAATCTTAAATCGAATTTCAATTTAGTTAAATCAAATTTTAATCAAATCAAATTTAGTTAAATCAATTTTAATTCTTTAGGTTTTATTTAAATACGATTCAAAATTATATATTATAAAACTATTTATTTTATGCTTTTAACGATAACCTGTCTATGAGAAAAAAAATCCTTTTATTTTTATTTTACCCTACGAGATCTTTTATTTTTATTAATATTTACACAAATCGTTTATCAATTTATATATTTTTTTTCAAATTATGTGTACCGCCGAAGCAAGCACACTCCTTCCTGATATATCTCGGTACAATATATATTTTTATCAATAAATCAAATTTAAAAAGTATTTTCAATTTTTATCAGAATTTAATAAACAAAAAAAATGTTATATCTTATATTGTTTTTAAAAAAAGTGTTTTCTGGTGATTCTAACATTTAAATTTGTTTTCTTTTTTTATTTACACAAAATAAAATTATATTAAATATTTTACTGATGATAGGAATAAAATATAATTAATGAAATTATCTAATAAGTTTCTTTGTGTCTAAAGTGTTTAATAATAACTAAGCATGAGACTATATTTTCAGAATAAGATAGTTATAGGCATTTTGTTAAATAAATAAAAATATATGTATCAGATTTGAATATCTGATCAAGCTTTATTGTATAAGTTTATTAGAAACAATATTCTTCAAATAATATGCAAACTAGATACTTCCTGAGCTATAATAAAAATAAACTATATAAGATCAATGCAGATAGCAATAATAAATATTTTTTAAAAAAATAAGGACAATATTAACAATATTTTAATGGCCCAGATTGTCAATTTGTAGTGTAAAAATAGAAATAAACACATCTTTAGAAAATAGTGAACATTATATAAAGATTGCTTACATATACTGTCTGAAGTAAATTTTTTTATTCTACTCAAGAGCTATCTAATGTAAGTTTGAATAATCAACAGATTCTTCATGGTAGTACCATCAAATACACATCCAATGCTATCATATTTTAAAAGAGAAATTAATATGTGGATGCTGATAAAATAGTACTACATAGTGACTATTCAAGTTTACTATAGAAGACTCATATTAAATCTACTGTCAATATTTTTGGATTTAATATAGAAAATATATTTTCAATAACAGTAGAATTGTTAAATTAACTTTCAATTCAGGTTTATTAAAACATGGAGTAAGTTTTTTGTTATTGTTTTCATTGGAAGAAGGGAATTTATTACATTAATTTTAGGTTATAGGATCCTGAATACTTCCTTTGTTCTTGCAAAACTGTAATATATACTTCCTTTGTTCTTGCAAAACTGTAATATAAGGTTTCAGCCACCAGAATATGTTTAGATCAGGTGTGGGCAAATAGTGGCCCAAGGACCACATGTGGCCTGCTAAGAGTTTTTATGTGGCCCACCAAGAAAATCAAAAAAAAATCTGCCTTGAACTGAGATTTCCTTCCCGGCGTGACCAAAGATTTGTGTCTTATGTTCCACTCGGATGGTCATGCCAATACACATGCACATTATAGATACAATGTGCAGTACTTTTCCAGTTATTCTGGTTAATTTTAATTTTGTCTTTGCATTAGCAAATATATACATTTCCAACTTTAGTGAAACCATGAACCCTCCAAAAAAATGTAAAATCAGTGATGAATGTTGTGTGTTTAATGAAGAATGAACAAACAAATATTTCTTTGGTAATACAGAAAATAAAGCAGTGTGTTTATTGTGTCATGAAAAAAGGTGTGGCCCTCCACTAACCTTTGCTTTCACAAAATGACCCCTGATTCAGCCCTCCACCAACCTCTATGGCCCTTGATCCAAAACAATTGCCCACTCCTGGTTTAGATCATTAATAATAAAAGTTTTTTGGGAATTTAATCTTTCTAGTGCATTTCATAGTTGAAAACTATT